>OZ035997.1:3423661-3734343 GCA_964035015.1 Corallium rubrum | reverse complement strand
AAATGAAAATTACGTTGGACCCCTACCTCCGAGTTCATTTTACCATCCTAATGGAATGAGTCCCGAGGAGAAAGAAAAGTTTCTAGAATGGCATAACGGTTTGAAAGAGAACAATTACGTGTTCGACTTCCAACAAGAAATCTTAAATTACTGCCGTTCCGATGTGGATATTCTCCGTCGCTGTTGCCTCGAGTTTCGCGAACTGTTCCGTGATGTCACTGATACTGATCCGTTCGAGAAATGCCTTACCATCGCGTCAGCATGTAATCTGTCCTTCCTTATCGTACTCAAGGCAAATTGATGTTCCCCCTCTGCAAGCGGTGTGCCGATACCTGCAATCAAGCCACCTGTACCCACGGCGACAACGAGAGAGCCATTCAGGGAACGTGCTGTAGCGTGAAGTATGGCATTTTCCTGAAACCTCTGACGCACTGTTCAAAGATTATATCGATACCTTCCTCAAAATTAAGCAGGAGGGGAGTGATTATCCTAAGAATTGCACAACGGAGGAACAGAAACGACGCTATGTCGAAGATTATTTCGAACGGGAAAGAGTCCGCTTGGATCCTAACAAGATCGAACACAATCCTGGATTGCGTGCGTTGGCTAAGCTGATGCTGAATTCATTTTGGGGTACGTACGCTCTAAACACCCTACTACAACAATTTATCTAGGCGAGTTTGCGCAACGACCGAACATGGCAAATTTCAGACACTTAATATTTTTTTCATCTCTTTTCTAGGTAAATTTGCTCAGCGAACCAATATGGTCAAAACGGAGCAGATCCGAGACCCGCAGGTGTATTTTGATTACCTATCCTCGGACGAAATCAGCGTGCTCGACGCCAACCTGGTGAGTAACGATATGATCGAGTTTCGATATGAGTACACCGAGAATTTCATTGAGCCCAACGCCAAAACCAACGTGGTCATCGCCGCTTTCACCACCGCCTATGCGCGCCTCAAACTCTACGGGGTATTGGATATGTTGCGAGAAAGAGTCTTGTACTACGATACCGATTCGGTGATCTTTGTCAGCAAACCCGGCGATCCAGAACCTCCGACAGGTCCTTATCTCGGGGAGTTAACTGACGAATTGAAAGGGGATCACATCACTACCTTCATCTCGGGCAGTCCGAAGAATTATTGTTATCGCACCGACACCAACAAGGTGGAGACGAAGATACGTGGTATCACGCTGAATTGCACCGCAAGGCAAAAGGTGAACTTTGATGTTATTCGTGCATTGGTGTACCTACATGCAAAATGTAATGTCAAAGGGCAAGTATCCGTTGATATCCCGTTCAAGATAACCCGAGACACAAAGACAAAAGACATTGTGACCAAACGCATGAAAAAGGATTATCGTATTGTGTATAACAAGCGTGTTATTATTGATGAATACAAAACATTACCTTATGGATTTTAAATACAGTTAAAAGAACAATTATACTTATTGAAAAATACAAAGGACAATTATATATTTGTTGAACAGTTATATATTTGTTGAATAGTTAGGCTATATATGTTTAAAATAAATCGTTTGATCTCAAAAGAAGGAAAAGGGTGGTATAACGAATACGAAAATGTATACATTTTTTGAGCAAAATATTGTTGCTAGGACACTGCTTTACTTGGATGCATAAATTAACACAGACACGGGTTAACGTTTTAAACAATTTATTTCTTAAAGTATAATAATTTTACACAAATATACAGTTCTTAAACATATTGTCCAGCTTTTACAGTATTTTCCAGCTTTGATCGTTTGATTTTGTAAACTGTTCCGTCTTCTGCTAGTAGGAGTTTACATTTTTGTCCCTTGTGTTCCACAGACTTGACATCCAAAACTTTGACTACACTTCGTTTCTTTTCTGCAGGCAATAGAGGGACTTTCTCGTAGTAGTGTACACGCATACAAATTAAAATGTTAACCATTTATTGTGGTCTTTCTTCGTTTCTCCAGATTTAGAAGGTTTTCGTTTACTGGTCTGTCCATGTTTTAATGTTGCAGCTCTTAAATAAGCGTTAAAGTGTCTCTCCATCTCTTCTTACCGCCTAAATAAATTTTCCAGACTTTCCTCCATATTTAATTCATTTGGTTCTTCGCTCTGTCGAGGTACACATATACCTATTTTACTCCACTTTAACCATTTCTTGCGTTGCTCTGTGTCCATACCATGTACTTGAACGAGATGATTTGCTAGTCTAGCAAGGTTTGTACTACCACAGCCAAAAATAGGACAATTCCTACGCGTGCGACCCATACTTAAATGTTTGCTCAACGAGCTCGAAGCAATAATTAACTCATTTTTACGTGTGTTAGATTTTTGTTTGGCCCGTTTAGGCCCGGTTTGGCCTTTTAAGGCACTATACGGCCCGATGGCCCGATTGCTGACCAGACATCCTAACCTGGGCAAGTCCGGGCTTGTCACGCTCCGTTATTGTGACGTGACTACAAAAAGTGACTAGCTTGCAAAAATGCGTTATATAAAGCGCCCTTCGCAGTTTTTTACTCATTCTCTGTCACATGTTGGTGCTGTGAACATCTCTTGGAAAATATTTGACTTTACTTGGCAATATGCAAGCTTTGGGTCTTTTTTCTCGTCGTGCTATTCTTGGTCGATCCAACAAGAGTACAGTGGTCTTGGAGAAGATTGCTAAAGAGAACTCCCTAAACAGAACTGGGGCTGTCAACTTTAACAAGCATGGGAAGCAAGACAGTATTGGTTTTACGTCTTGTAGCGAGAAGTTCGTGGACAACTTTCTGCTTTATGTATACGTTCCCGATTATTTCGTGACAGCGAAGAAAACGTATACGGAAGTTGGTCGTGTCAACAAACATATCCGAGATATTCCTAACCAATACGGCTTGCGTAAATGTAAAGTCAAAGCCCTAACGGAAGAGCTAACAACAGATGGGTTGGATAAAGTCTACGGTAGACTTAAATCCAAGGAGACTGAGAAAACTTTGTATTACGTACAAGAGTTTAAAATTGCCTGTGCAGACGAAGAATACTCCAAAGTTCTCGAGTTCCTAAGAACCGACGAGTACAAGTCAGATAAGAAATATATTTTTAAAAGATATTGACGTCACAATGGATTATGCTGGCAGCTTTGACAAGGACGAAGTCATCCAGCATCTGACAACGAAGAAAGGTTTTCGTATCCAAGGCAGTACAAAAGATGGTGATAGAACTATTTTAGATAACGCTGACCAAGTTGGCAACAACTGTCTGACGTATATGGAAACTGTAGACGGTCTAACAACCCGTAGTAAAATTTACAACAAAATGGTGCAAATGCTGGAAAGCAAGAGCGTACGAGAAACTGTTGGGCAGCACTGGAAAGATTGGGTTTGCCAGAAAGATACACGTTTGGCAAACGCTCGCGATTTAGCCAAAGATCGCGGTTTGACGCGGGCCGAAGTGACCTTTTGTTGCAAGGACCGTGTTCCAAGTGACAACCTTATGGAGGATACTCTTCTGCGTATTACAGAATATGTTTCACCTACACTAGTTTACTCTACACCGTTCTCGGACACTTGGAAAGCTTACTGTGACTCCATGTTGCATAGCTTAGTGGTCATCGACAGAACTCGGGATATTGGTTTGATCGTCTGTACGTACAACGAGACAACGAAGGATATAAGTGGACAGTTTGTAGAGAAATGGTCTGAAAAAGAAAACTGGTGCCTTGCCAACCTTACACTTAGCTCTAAACTGCCTGTGGATGTCATTGAAGTTTGTGATCGAAGTAAAGTTAGACGTGGAAAAACCAAAGATGTATTTGTAGACATTTCCGGAGCTCGCTATTTTAAAAGTCGAAAAGACGGGGGCCTAGATTTTACAACACGCTTGGTATCCAACGGTGGTATCTACAGCTGGTACGAAGGAAGTAAAGAGGATAATTTACAACTGCTGGAGAAAGCTGGTTTAGTGGCCCACGAACACTGTACGCCTTATCTTGCACGCGTGCAGGGAAACAAGAACTGTAAAGTGGATATGCATTTGTTAAGGGCAGATATTTTGGAAGTTAAACTACCAGTAAAGCAACGCAGTACCCCCGAGAAAGAACGAAACGAACAGTGGAAAGAGGTAGCCGGAGAAGCAGCGAAGGAGATACGAGAGAGTCGACAACCTTTCGAAGATGCGATCGCAGAAAAAAGGAACAGGTTACGGTTATTGGATAATTATAGCAGCGCTTTTTCCGACAACAAGATCATCCACTTAAAAGAACTGCCTTTAGGATCCTACAACGTCATGGCCGTGCGAGAGACCCAAACCCAATTTGGAGAGAAGTACATCATGTTAGTAGCAACAGACCAAAACGGAACGCTAGGACTCTGCTATTCCAACAAGTATATCGAAACGTACTTACGCGATAACCTAACGGATGGACAGAAGGAGACAATAAGAGATCCTAAGCGTAACTACCTCACGCTCTTCGAGAAACCACTGGCTATCCTTAATATTACTGGATGGGGTCGCACTCCACAGCGAAACGTTATCGTCTACTGCAATATGACCTTCGCCGAAGACATGGTAAAACACGCTATTAAACAACTGCAGGAGCAAGTAACGAAGGAGATACAAGAAGAACAAGTAAAGTTGAGAAAGATGCACGTGGAATCGACGACGTCTTCGAAGGCCACACCAACACTGACGAGGGAAGAAGTGGTGCCTTACAAGCATATGCGAAATTTGGCCGAGTTGTCTCTTGGTTCGACCCACACACTTGGGGCAATTGGTTACATCGAGCATTACGGGCAAGAAAAACTTGTGGTCAAATTGGCCGATGGTGTACTTTACCAGGCTGGAGATAATTTGGAGGAACAGAAAGAACAATTAACAACAGAATGCAAAATCATCGTATCCAAAACAAAGTTATCTTCTACCAGAAGGAAGTTTGCTGTATGTAAAGTTGTACAATGCAAGGATTGGGCTGGCCTACTGGACTACGAGAAAGTGCCTCTATTCCCTGCAGAAAAGAAACGAAGTGTAGTCAAAGTTTTGGATGTCAAGTCTGTGGAACACAAGGGACAAAAACGTAAACTCCTACTAGCGGAAGACGGAACAGTTTACAAAGTCAAGCGATCAAAGCTGGAAAATACTGTAAAAGCTGGACAATATGTTTAAGAACTGTATATTTGTGTAAAATTGTTATACTTTAAGAAATAAATTGTTTAAAACGTTAACCCGTGTCTGTGTTAATTTATGCATCCAAGTAAAGCAGTGTCCTAGCAACAATATTTTGCTCTAAAAATGTATACATTTTCGTATTCGTTAAACCCCCTTTTTCCTTCTTTGGAAGAATTTTTTTTATTTAATAATCTTTCATAATGAACAATCGTTTTCAACACATTTTAAATAAATAATCATTTACTGTAAATAACTATTTTTAAATAATCGTTTACTGTAAATAATCATTTATTGTAAATATTCAATTTTAAATATTATCAACTACTATAAACGTTAAAAATATTAGTTCTGGAAACAAAGGTTCATAAAATCCAGTATTATACACATCAAGTTGACAGGGTAACGAACCATGAGCAAAATCCCTATGTTTCTTCAAATGAACCATCCAAGTATAACTCAAACCACACACTTCACATTTGTACTGTTTATTACCTTCATGTGTTTGTAAATGTTTTTTAAATTATTAGTTCGAGCAAATTTCTCTCCACATAACGTACAGCTGTAGGGTTTCTCCTTCGAATGAATGATGTGTTCATGTTTTTCACAGTTACTCTTTTCTGTAAAACTTCTACCGCACTCTTTGCATGAAAAAGGTCCCTCCCCAGTATGTATTCGTCTATGGCGTTTATAATTCGATGTATGTTTTCCGCAAATGTCGCACCGTTTCTTTTTCCTCATATTCACTAAAAAAGAAAGGGAAAAAAAAGCAAGCCAAACTGTTCCAATACTGTTTTTATTTATCGATCTTCACCCATCTTCAAATAATACGATGATGACCGAAGGAAACCCGAGTGCGTTCCGAAATAGCTGTCGAAAAGTAGCCCGCGATACGTTAATGATATACACCGCATAATTTTTATCACGTCAGCATTCTTTGTGCGCACACCCCTGTGACGTCAGCCTGTGCGCACACCCCTGTGACGTCAGCCTGTGCGCACACCCCTGTGACGTCAGCCTGTGCGCACACCTCACTTCCGGTATGAAAGCGTGACGTCACTTCCGATCCTGATCGTACCGGATAAGCTACTCACGTCGTTGTTTTCGAGCAACAAGTGCTTTGTAGTGTACAGTTCCACCATTTCTATAGTTACAGAGCAGCTTCCATGTTCTAACATCATGCTTTTAAGACTGTACCATGCTTGATTACCTCCTGTCATCAACTTTTCCATTCTTTTTTTATGAATCAATAATCCAGCTCCCAAACAGTTCCCAGGAGATTTCTCTATCTTGCGTTGAGCGTGAACTGGATCGTTGTCCAGTAGAGCTGGACTGTTGTCGCATATCATCTCGAAACATGCTTCACATCTTACAATTCCCCCATCAAACTCACCAGGGTAAAATTTGAAATCAGAGCCAAGAATGTCTGAAAGACAAGACGATTCTGCATTGCTGCTGTAGTCTCGCTGTCGGCCACATGCTTATTTTCTGCGAGAGTTATTTCCATTCTTTCAAGAAGCATGTCAAGCTTATGTCTAATCACTGAGAGGTCATCACCAGAATCTGTACTTGCCTTTTCTTGTGTGAAATTGAGAGTTGACTGGACATTGGTAACAACAGGACGTTTGTTCCAGCTTGTAGGTGTGTTATTGTCCATTAAAATTTCTGCGGATTGAACTGTAGTTCTGTTCTCTTTTTCAGCTGGTGGATTCTCTAGGGAATTGTGCACTTCCATTAATGTTTCTGCATTTCTCGTTCCACCTTCCTTCTTCCGTTTTGCACCAATGGCTGCTTGATGATCAATCGGAGCAATTGATTTTGCAAAGTTGTAGCCAGAATCATTTTTGTGATTCGAAACAGCATGTATTTCTTTTGACGATTGGTTGCCACGGGCGATCGTCTTGTTACAAACCAAGCAAAAGTGAAGGTCTTCTTGCACTCTTTTTTTCTTGGTTGCAGGTTGTGCATATGCGTCAGTTTAAAGAGCCTGTGCATCTTTACCACCTTCTGAAAAGTTTTTAGAAGCAGTTTGAAAATACTGCCAAAATTTCTGTTCATTCGAAAGCCTGCTCGGTTTCCCAGCAATCTTCCCGCTCTCATCCATAGATTCTGATTCATGATCACTGTCATTCTCAATGTCATCATTTGAAGACATTTTTTCATCTAGAAGTTTTTTTTAAATAAAGTAAACATGATTTAAACGACGTTTGAATTGTAAACTACACATCAATATAAACAATATCAACATCACTATCCACATCAGTGTCATAGTTTATAAAATAACATGCATACTACGCGAACCCTGATTGGTCACTTGCTGTGTTTGGATCAGTCCGATCAGAGAATCCAAACCCGGAAAATTCCCGCCAAAATGATTTTTTGAAAATATCGGACGGTATATTATATTTACTTGTGATTATTTTGTGAAAGAAATACCAAATGGTTTTTCCGTGTTTGGATACTCTGTCTGATCCAAACGTGTTTGGATACTCTGATCCAAACACTTGGAAGTTGGGAAGTTGCTCGACTTTCGAGTTTCGAAAAACGAAAGTCGTGTTTAGTTTGACGTGTTACATAAAACACGCCTTTGACGTGTTGTACAAAACAACACGCCGTTTTGTCCTCTCAGTTGACACGCCAAAAGCGTGTTCAACACTGTTTTGGCGTGATGTCAATGTTAATATGTTGTAGGAACACACCAGGTGTGTTCTTATTGGTCACACATCAAGAAACAACACGTCAGGCAACAACACGTCAAGAAAACAACACGTCAAGAAAACAACACGTCAAGAAACAACACATATCAAAAACAACTCATCAAGAAACAACACGTCAAGAAACAACACATCAGAAAAAACACGTCAAGAAACAACATGTCAAGAAATAACATGTCAAGAGATAACATGCAGCATGCATGTCAGGAACTGAACAACATGCCAAAAGATATAATTTGAAAGGGCAAACTCATTCATGAGTCTAGGTTAAAAACATGTTAATAAACAACATGGCAAATGGATGTGGGTTTATCCATATCATATACAAGTTTCTGTATACACAACATGCATGTATAAAACCATTAAAAATGCAGTTTCTAAATGTTTTCAAATTTCAAACCCTTGAGCCTTCAAACGCCCATAAAAGGTTTGGATTCTATTTCCACGAAAAGCCTTCCTTAATTTGGGGGTATTAACACGAGAGGGACTGAAGGCGACCCCCACTCTCGCTAAACACAGTCTTCAAGGACATGGGCCAGGTTCATGGAACTTTTCCCATACTGAATATTGGAACAATAATGGGTGCACAGCCACAGTGTTATGAGGCCAATCACTGTTAGCTTAGACATTTCGCTGACAAGACTCTTGTCGACAAAGAGCGGAAAAGCCTGGCTAATTTCCTGGCCGGATTTCACCACGCCCAATGTTGGGGTGCTACAAGTTGGCTTGGATGGCTCAGTGCTCACAACCAACCTACATAATACGTAAATAATATGTAAAACACTGCACTATAGAGAAATAACATATATATATATATATATATATATATATATATATATATATATATATATATATATATATATATATATATATATATATATATATATATATATATATATATATATATATATATATATATATATATATATATATATATATATAGATAGATTCTCATCGTATCAATATCCTTTTTTTAGGATTTTTACAAACTACAGTATTAAAAAGGCAACCTCGTTTTCAAGGTCTTAGCTCCGCTTGGTGGGCGCCCTAGGACGAATCTTATTTAATGGGGGAGGGCGAATTTCAACACTTTAGCCTGTATCTACTTATAGTATGTAATTTCAACATTTTAACCTTTCAATCCATGCAAGCACAATATATATGGAGAACAGATTTCCTCACCTCCATGACCAACAACATGCTTGCGCATTTTTTTGTGTTGACACACGACTCCATAAATGTCAAGGTTGCATAACTACTGTCTTCAGCTGGTGATCCATCAAGTTCTCTAAGATTGTCGACACTAAATCAAATTTAATAAAATTGTTAATAAAATAATATTTTATATATATATATATATATATATATATATATACATATATACATATATATATATACATATATATAATATATATATATATATATATATATATATATATATATATATATATATATATATATATAAAAGCTTCTAGGACAGCGTCGGCCACGGTTGAAATCCAAATATTACCAGGGTTAAGTCACGTTGGCCTGAAAAAAAAGAGAAAAATCTTCTCGACGTTTCGAGCGAAGGCCCTTCGACAGGAGAAATTAGTAAACAACTCACATGTGGTCACGCGTATTTATAGCAGAGCTACAATGGGAATCACGTGAACACATGTAAGCCAATAAAAACAAAGTAAACAAATAAATTAATATGTAATTTTAGCCTGTGTGCAGGTGCTGACCCAATTTGTGGGTCAGCTACCTGCAAATAGGCAAAGAAACAGGTTATAAATTACTATTTAAATCATCGGAAAAAGGTTAAGGAAAAGGTGTGGAATATGGTGGTGGAGTGAGCTAAATGAAAGAGAATCGCTCATTGAGGCCGTGAGGGTGAATGGTACCAAGTTTGTAAATGAGACGCATTTCTTGTTTACGACGAGTATCGTTACAACCTGTAATGGGCTGAATGGCACAGATTTTCATGTTGGAAAAGGAGTGGTTGGCACTGTTGAAGTGCCTGGCAACAGGTTTGTTTTGCACATTGTATTTGACATCACGAAGGTGTTCAACAAACCTGTCACCTAAACGTCTTCCAGTTTCTCCGATGTAAAGCATGGGACATTTACTGCAAGAGATACAGTAAATGAGGTTGGAGGAAGTGCAGGTGAAACTGTGGGTTATGTTGAACCTACATTTTGGAGCCGAAATTGAAATTGAGGAGTCTAAATATTTACAGGTATTGTAAATATTTACAATATTTAGACTCCTCAATTTCAATTTCGGCTCCAAAATGTAGGTTCAACATAACCCACAGTTTCACCTGCACTTCCTCCAACCTCATTTACTGTATCTCTTGCAGTAAATGTCCCATGCTTTACATCGGAGAAACTGGAAGACGTTTAGGTGACAGGTTTGTTGAACACCTTCGTGATGTCAAATACAATGTGCAAAACAAACCTGTTGCCAGGCACTTCAACAGTGCCAACCACTCCTTTTCCAACATGAAAATCTGTGCCATTCAGCCCATTACAGGTTGTAACGATACTCGTCGTAAACAAGAAATGCGTCTCATTTACAAACTTGGTACCATTCACCCTCACGGCCTCAATGAGCGATTCTCTTTCATTTAGCTCACTCCACCACCATATTCCACACCTTTTCCTTAACCTTTTTCCGATGATTTAAATAGTAATTTATAACCTGTTTCTTTGCCTATTTGCAGGTAGCTGACCCACAAATTGGGTCAGCACCTGCACACAGGCTAAAATTACATATTAATTTATTTGTTTACTTTGTTTTTATTGGCTTACATGTGTTCACGTGATTCCCATTGTAGCTCTGCTATAAATACGCGTGACCACATGTGAGTTGTTTACTAATTTCTCCTGTCGAAGGGCCTTCGCTCGAAACGTCGAGAAGATTTTTCTCTTTTTTTTCAGGCCAACGTGACTTAACCCTGGTATATATATATATATATATATATATATATATATATATATATATATATATATATATATATATATATATATATACGTCATCTGACGTTACTCATAATCTGTATACAAAAGAAGCAACGTCATTGGCTCGTGATATTGCAGTGAGATCCGATTGGTTTACAGAAATCAGACGACGTTAGTGACGTAACCTGCCTCTGTCCTTGGTTATGGCTATGTTTCATGGCATATTGCATGGTCGATAGCCTAGGTCATGGCTATCGACCAATAAAAACGTGCGTACCATTTGAATTATTGTATAAATGTGTACAATAAAACCTTTTATTGCTTAAACAGGTTTATAAACCTGGCAAACCAGGATATACTGTAGTTTTCTACCCACTTCTTGCTGAATAAAATCGTCTGGCATTAGCCAGAATAAAATAATAAAGGCTGTACTAAAATGGGTTATCTAAACACTTACCCATTCAGGGCAATTTAGAACAGGATAGTGTTCTAACACTTCATCTATTATTGTTGGTGGCACATCTTTCTCAATCAAACTTCTAAAATTGCCAATAGATCCACCAAGCAGACATCTTATATGATCCTTTAGCAAAAATGTATGAATTAATGAGGGAATGGAATGGTGACTAGGTTAATTTACAGCATGAACAGAACGTTTAATAAAAATAATGTCACAAACTATAACAGCAACTTATGGACAAGTGAACAACTTGTAACATATTTATTAGCAAACTGGAGCACGCTGTCGCAAACGCATCCTAATATCGGCTTGTTAATGATAAGTTACAACAAGCTTGCGCAGGCTTGTTGCAACGTCCGAGAACTTGGCTGTTAACTAGTAGCAGTACAGGCTTTATTGGGTCCAAAACACTCGACTATCACTATGTCATTTAAACCAGATATAGAGCTCTCTTGCGCGGTTTATATAATTAACTAACACAAATTTTCTATGATTATTATAGATTAGATTAAACAAGTTTATTCAAGTGCCAATGTTACAGCTAATAGGCCATTTTCACGATAACGTGATGGCGTTGGCTGACTACAATTAACAGAATGCTTTGTCAGTATTCTAGGATTTTGGATAAATAAAAGGGATGACTCAAAGGGACCCGTCCAGTCCACACTCTCTGCACTCTCTGCATTCCACACTCTCTGCACTCCACACTCTCTGCACTTTGCACTCTACACAATGCATTTCACACTCTCTGCACTCCCCACTCTACTCTATGTACTCCACACTCTGCACTTCACACTCTCTGCACTTTACACTCTCTGCACTTTACACTCTCTGCACTTCACACTCTGCACTCTACACTCTCTGCACTCCACACTTTCTGCACTCCACACTCTCTGCTCTCTACACTCTGCAGGCTACACAATGCATTTCACACTCTCTGCACTCCACACTCTCTGCACTCTCTGCACTCCACACTCTCTGCACTCCACACTCTGCACTCTACACTCTGCAGGCTACACAATGCATTTCACACTCTCTGCACTCCACACTCTCTGCACTCTGCACTCCCTGCACTCCACACTCTTTGCACTCCACACTCTGCACTCTGCAGGCTACACAATGCATTTTCACACTCTCTGCACTCCACACTGTCTGCACTCCACACTCTGTACTCTACACCCTGCACTCTACACTCTGCAGTCTACACTCTGCAGCTTGTACTCTGCAGTCTACACTCTGTACTTTGTACTCTCCACTCTGTACTCCACACTCTCTGCACTCCACTGTCTGCACTCCGCACTCTCTACACTCTGCACTCAGCACTCTACACCATGTACTCTCCACCCTGCACTCTGCAGTCTACACTGTGCAGCTTTCACTCTGCAGTCTGTACTTTGTACTCTCCACTGTCCACTCTGTACTCTCCACAAAGCACTCTACACTCCACACTCCACCCTACACTCTGTACTCTCCACCAAGCACTCCACATGCACTCTACACTCTGTACTCTCCACCGAGCACTCTACACTACCCCTCCACCAAGCACTCTGCACTATACACTATAATCTACACTCTGTACTCTCCACCAAGCAATCTGCACTCTACACCCATGCACACTCTACACTGCACTCTACACTCTGTACTCTCCACTAAGCACTCTGAAATCTACACTATACACTCTACACGCTATACTCCACATGCTCTCTACACTTCTTTATTTGAGTTCCCTAATAAGGTCCGACAAGGAATAATGCAAGTGCAACCAAACAATTTAAAATTTGCAAATAATCAAGGAACAGTTACAGGTATGCTAAATACATTACGAAATATCAAGTGAGCACTAGTTTTGTAAACATGCCCTTTGTGCAGAGTGCTTTAATAGTGAGTACAGAGTGTAAATTTCACAAGAAAGGTTGCTTGGTAGCTTTAGGAAGCAATGGAGCACACAAAACGTCATTTGTATCACAAACATGAAACATTCCTTCATTCATTCAGTGCAAAAAGACTACTAGTTTTAAACAGAGAAATGTGGTTTAATTGCCGACCTCTGTTTCCTATTGCGAAGTCTTTTTTTTAAAGTGTTTTTATTTTATAGTCTTTTTAGATCTACCAAATAGGTGGATAATAGTCAACTGTAATTGGATTGGGAAAATTTAGGACGACAGCTCATGGGTTATGGCGGCGGATGTAAAAATCCGTAAAAATTCGATTTTGACTAGATGTTTACGACAAATATGTGTTTAGTGAACAATTTACTTTAAGCGTTATATGAAGTTATTTATTTTTATTTATTAACTTTACAACCATACAAGTGTGCGAAAGAATTAATACAAGTTTAAAAAAACAAAACGGTGCAAGACTTGGTCATGGTTGAAGGTATGGTCATCAGGACATGAGTCCCATGTGAAGACCAACCTGAATTCTTACCTGGCAATGATATTACAGCGTTGTAGTTTCTTTTTTGTTCAACTGTTTCAGTTCACTTCATGTCAGATAAAAACAAAAAAGAAAACCCGATCTATTATTGTATTTCCAGTGTCAATGTATTTAGCTGTACTGACTAATTGGGGACACTATTTAACTATTACAATTTAAAATTACATAAGAATTTATTATATATGACAACATATATTACGGTATAATGTAATATGGTATATACAGTTGTAGTGAACTTTGTCTCTTCCAAGGATACAATTCAGACGTTATAAACGCTGTGGTTTACTGTTATTTTCTATAAAAAAACCTTTTTTTCAGACATATAAATTATAAAACCCTTCGCCCCGCAGCTCGTCATCACTTTGAATAAATGGCGCAGTTTACCATATAAGGTCTGATTACGTCACCAGCGTGCAGCAACAACACTGTAACGTGTTCTTTTAACACGCTGGCGTGTTCGTCATCGACAACAACACGTTAACACAGAATAGTAAGAAATAGTTGTATTACTAGAAATTACTATCGCAAGTGAAGTGCTGCCTCAAATGGGACAAAAAACTTTAGCCTACTCCACAGGCAACTCGATGCAGTCTGTGGCCATCAATAAATTCTACAAAATCATACTCCTTTTTCTTTCCTGATTTTGGGCAGAATGGCCATGGCTATACTTAAGCTTGAAATCCTAGGCGACATTGACACTACAGGAAATCCAAAAGCTAGCGTTGTAAACAAGCTGAAACGAATTACCATTTTCGCTTTGTTCGAGTGCCGCCAAGCACTGCCAACAGGAAATATTAGGTGGTTTCAAAACAACCGAGGTGGAAGTATGAGAAGAAGAAGTGGTAGGTTATCCAGCGACTTCATTGTTGAAGTTCAAAGACCTTACAGACAGTGATCTCTTCTTGGTCGCTGGTTCTTGCTTGGACGCTTGATGTTTCGGTTGATCGTTGTAGCCCTCTTGAATCGCCGGTCGCGATCTCCCGCTGAGTAAAGGCCTTTCAGTTCTTTTTTTAGTTCTTCGACATTAGTTACAGCCTTCTCAAATTTAATAAGGTGCTTGTGGCACTTCAAACAAACAAAACAACCGTCGATACCTATCGAGCAGTTGATGAGATTAAGTATGTCCACCCTTGATCCAAATACGCGAACTCGTTCATTCGGCTGTATAGATTTCGAACATATGAAACAATTTGTGTCGCGGTTTAATAACTTCTTTGGCGTTTCATCATTCATTTGAAAACAAGTGCAAATCAATCATCAGTATTTAGTAATAGATTCACCAAACCACAAGAAACCATATATAAGAAACCACAAGAAACCATAAGTCACCTTTGATTTCTTGATGGAACATTTTTGGCAAAACTTTAGAAAGGACATGATGATCCAATACTTCTCCTGTATCAATGGAAATAACAAAAACCACACCAGTTAATGAGGTAAAACCTCTTTTTGTCCATGTACCATCAAAACTGACAGCAACATGACAGCAAATTGACTTGATTGATCATAGGATTCTTCTTCATAAATTAGCTGCCATGAATGTCACAAAATCTTTTTGGCTATGGATACATAGTTTTCTCTCAGGGAGGATTCAACAAGTTAAAGTATGCGGAATTCTATCGTCCATTGCCCCATGTCCTGCAGGTGTCCCACAAGGATCTGTCATCTCCCCCACCCTATTTAATGTACATATTAATGACTTGGAGGATGCAGTCCCAAACCACTTAAACATAGACACTTGCAAATACGCAGACGATTGTACCCAGGATCAGGTTGTTAGTGTGGGCGAAACAAGTCACATTCAAAACGCTGTTGATGCGGTCGTAAATTGGGCAGAAACCAACAAAATGGTCATTAATGTCAAGAAAACGAAAGATATGTGGCTGTGTTTCTCTGGTTCAATATCTGAACCACCTGCAATCCAAATTAGAGACGAAATCGTTGAAAAAGTCAATACCTTTAAGTTACTTGGTGTATGGTTTCAGAACAACCTTAAATGGAACACCCACGTTGATGAGATTATACGGAAAGCAAATCGACTATTATACCACCTAAGAGAATGCAGGAAATCAAACCTTCCCACGGAAGTAGGGCTAACATTATACAAATCTAAAGTAAGACCAATTGTAGAATATGCCTCCCCCGTTTGGGGTGGTCTTCCAAGTTGCCTTGAAAACGAGATCGAGCGGATACAGTCAAGAAGTCTTCGTATTCTTGGTCTGGAAAAGAATAGCTTACCTGAACTTAGCAGCAGAAGAGAGACTGCCACTAAACGCGAAATTGAGAGGATAGTAAATGATCTAAGCCATCCCTGTCGTAGCTTAATTCCTGATGCAATCAATAATACATACAATTTAAGAGAGAGCAATGCAAATGGACGGACCTATATATTTTCAGGAACTGAAAGACATAAAAGATCCTTTCTTGCACGTGCATGCAAATTTTTGTAACTTGGCCTTCATTTTTATCTTGTATATATATTGTTTTTATTCTTGTAAATGTTTTAACCAACATTTTATATTATGTTATACTCATTTCACTATATATTATAATCCAATTTTGTAAATCCATTGTATTTTTCTAACCTAAGATGGATGATTAAAGATTATTATTATTATGTCATCAACATCCTCTTCAGGATTTTCACCAAATATCTGCTGCCGAAGTCTCTGGCCAGCTTGCTTAATTTCTTCCTTTGCTTCATGTTCACGAACTCCCATTATGTTTTCCACTTGCTTATAATATGTAGGCTTTAGTAGATTAACCCCGCCCTTCAGCGGAAATATGTGAAGAATGTTGCCGTCATTACTAGCGGAAGTGACGTCACGCTATGAACCGGAAGTATGTCGGGGTAGGGGTATACGTATAGGGGTATACGTATAGGGGGCGAGTTCGTTTCACTTTACACCACGTATTTCAGGACCGCTGTACAGAATGTTTATTTTTCAAGAGCTATGCGAACGTTCGCGTACGTACGCAAATATAAAACTTGTTTCAAAAGGGAGATAAAGGGGGTATGGCGAATGGACATTTTAAATCATTTAGTGTATGAAGTCGGGGAAAAAAACCTTTTATAAACATTTATTATTTTGTTAAAACGTTGTAAATATTATTTGTACACACCTGTTTAGATTTATATCTAATTTTTAATAAACAGGTAAATTATTGTGTAATAAATATTAAACATTGTTCATTATATAATAGATATCAATTCAAATTGAGTAGTTTTTTAGTAAATATCCATTCAAATTAACTAAAAACATTATTAAATAGAATTAGTTAAATATTCAGATTGGTTATAACATCAACCATTACGATTAGGATTCCGGGAGGGTCATGTTAAGTATTTCGTTAAAGTCAAAGTCTTCAAACATTGTACCGTTCAAGTCTTCAAATAGGGTACTGTTCAAGTTGACATCCTCTAATACTATCCCAAGATCTTCAGTATTCATCAAGTCACTCTCCAGGGGGACGTATGGTTCAACCACTGATGCTGGGACACTTGTAGAGCGTTGTTGACTAGAAGAGGAGTCTCCCCTCTCCGCCTTAGCGTGAAACTTCGTAACGGTGGCCGGGTAGTGTGCTTTTACATAGTCATGGAAGTTGCGAAGATTCACCAACTCGTCCCGGTATTTCCGTCTGTTCCTCTTCATTCTGTGTCATCAGGACTAAATCCACTTATGACGATTGCAGTTTTACTCATAGCCACTAAAAACGCGCGAAATTTCAACCAATAGGAAAGCAGACGTCTTTAGTGGTTAACCAGGCTAGATTGTGATGAGCCCTATTGATTGTGCTGAGGTCTCTCAATTCTGATGAGGCCTCTTGATTGTGATGAGCCCTATATATTGATTGTGATGAGCCCTATATATTGATTGTGATGAGCCCTATATATTGATTGTGATGAGCCCTGTATATTGATTGTGATGAGCCCTATATATTGATTGTGATGAGCCCTGTATATTGATTGTGATGAGCCCTATATATTGATTGTGATGAGCCCTATATATTGATTGTGATGAGCCCTATTGATTGTGATGAGCCCTATGTATTGATTGTGATGAGCCCTGTATCTTGATTGTGATGAGCCCTATATATTGATTGTGATGAGCCCAATATATTGATTGTGATGAGCCCTATTGATTGTGATGAGCCCTATATATTGATTGTGATGAGCCCTATATATTGATTGTGATGAGCCCTATATATTGATTGTGATGAGCCCTATATATTGATTGTGATGAGCCCTATATATTGATTGATAAAACTTATCAATCAAGAACTGTAGTTTTATAAAATTACCAGTCTAAAATAATTTCACAGCATGTGCCTTTCATTACTCAAATAATACTACAACAAATAAATAATCAAGCAAATAATCAAGTTAAAGAAAATAATAAATAAAAAAATTAAAAAATAATAAAAATAAATAACAATATATTATAATGTTGATTTGTGGTAAGTAATTAATAACCTAGAAAGAAAACAAAGTAGGCAATATTTAGTTAAACTGGCTAATATACCATCAAATAAAATATAATTAGGTGCTTGCTGGCATATATAATATTCGAACATATATTTTTTATATATATTTATTATATACATATTATAAACTGATGGGTAATTTGTACTTTATGAATTATAATATAAATTGGATAAACAATTTGAGGGTTCATTCATATAGTTTAACCAACCAATTTTGTACCTCTTCTACTTCTGGGGTTCAGGTTTCTCTCTGGGGACCTAGATATTATTTAATATTTATTTTAGAATTGAGAGCCTCAGCACAATAAATATAGGGCTCGTCACAATCAAGAGAACTCATCACAATCAAGAGGCCTCATCAGTCATCACATTCAAGAGGCCTCGTCACATTCAAGAAGCCTCATCACAATCAAGAAGCCTGAATCACAATCAAGAGACCTCGATCATCACAATCAAGAAGCCTGAATCATCAAGAGGCCTCATCACAATCAAGAAGCCTGAATCACAATCAAGGGCTCATCACATTTGTGAGGGCTCATCACATTTATGAGGGCTCCTCACATTCAAGAGGACTTGTCACAATCAAGAAGCCTCATCACAATCAGGAGGCCTCGATCATCATAAACATGAGGGCTCATCACATTCAAGAGGGCTCATCAGAATTGAGAGGGCTCAGCACAATCAATATGGCTCAGCAGTGATGAGCCCTATATATTGATTGTGATGAGCCCTTACTGCATGTATATTGATTGTGATGAGCCCTCTTGATTGCGATGAGGCCTCTTGATTGTGATGAACCCTATTGATTGTGCTGAGGTCTCCAATTCTGATGAGGCCTCTTGATTATAATGAGGCCTCTTGATTGTGATGAGCCCTATTGATTGTGATGAGCCCTACATATTGATTGTGATGAGCCCTATATATGGATTGTGATGAGGTCTCTTGATTGTGCAAAAAAAAATTATCAATCAAGAATTGTAGTTTTATAAAATTAACAGTCTAAAATAATTTCACTGCATGTGTCCAATTCATTACTCAAATTATGCTACAACAAATAAATAATCAAGCAAATAATCAAGTTAAAGAAAATACGTACCTTAATTAATTGTTTTAGTGCATGTATACAGTATATTATAATGTTGATTTGTGGTAAGTAATTAATAACCTAGAAAAAAACCAAATTAAAGTAGGCAATATTTAGTTAAATATTAACAAATATTACCAAATATTATAAACTGATGGGTAATTTGTACTTTATGAATTATAATATAAATTGGATAGACAATTTGAGGGTTCATTCATACTTTACCAACCAATTTTGTACCTCTTCTACTTCTGGGGTTGGTAATTTCTCTCTGGGGACCTAGATATTATTTAATTTATTTAAGTCAGGGGCATAAGAAAATGTTTAGAAAAAATGCACATGGGTTGTTTTAAAATTATTTAGCTACCTAATCAGTAAATCTATTGTAACATAAAAACCACTTAGAGTCACTCGCCTTTTGTTAAAAAATTACTGTATACAGTTCCACTGAATAAACAATACAATTCCTTCCAATGATTTAAAAAATAAAATGCCCCGGTGTCTTTTGTTTCTATGAGCAAAAAATAAGAAAAAAAAGAATCTACATTGCACAACAAAGTCAACAATAAATTTAATGGTTATTCTTAATATACAAGAATTTATTATATCCTTCGTCATTCAAGAAAACTTTTCCTCTAGGCTGATATTTAAAATATTAAATGAACTCAATAACATGTATATCAAAGTTTTCTCTCAAACGATAGAGAAATATGGAACTGTCAAAATATTAAAGTTTCACATGGACATCTCAACATCGTTTGTTAGATTTAACATGAAATTAAACACATTTTTCACGACTACCAGATATTAAAATTAGTAGTTTAGTGCACAATAGTTTCCTGGGTTCAAGTTTCAAACAAGTTTCCAAGTTTCATCGATTTATTCAGCTACATTTTACGCTTAGCTTGCAGAAAACATACAAGAGGCGAGTGAAAAACTAGCAACTAGGCAAGCAATCTTCAAAACTAAAAAAGCTTAATATTCCGAATTACCTAACGATGAACAGTAAAAACAATATTTTAATAAAATTCTAAGGTTATACTACGTTATAAATCACCATGCAAAAAATATCACCATGCAAAAAATATAGAGAGCAGTTTGAAGTGTCCAAAATAACCCAAAAGGTAGCCGAAAAATAGCTGTTGCAAGCCTTCGAGTTCGGTAGAATTTTATAGTTTGTCAAAACCGATAAATATCATAAAATAACAAAAAAGAATACTAACCTTCTATACCATAGAAATAACTCGTTTAAAATCTTTTTCCAAGTATGTTATAGACATATTAGCAGATAAAAACACCAAAGAGTGTCAACAGCTGCCCTTTTTTGCCTGATGTACTTTGGACTTAAAAATGGTGGTCCAAACAAAAGAAAAGGGCGCGATTTTCAGACGATATGATTGGCTGACAAGTCAATTCAAGTCAATCCTTCTGGTCGATTGACTTTTTCAATCAATCAGAAAGACTTGTTTCTGATTTTAGACTAACCTGAATGTCAGGCCTTTATTTGTTCCCGCCTTCCGCTAAACCCGGCAGCGCGGGCAGAGGTGCGGGCGAGCGAGAAGGCGAGAAAAATAAAGGCCTGAGGAAACTCTTAACAAAACCGTCTTCCGCCCACTTTGCTATTTTTAAATATGAACGAGTATGATTGATATGAGTTGTCAAAATATCAAAGCGTATGTTTTGATTTCATCCCACAGAAATATATAGTCTTTCTCCGCGTCTGGTTTTAGTCCAGACTAGTCTAGGTAGACTTGCAATAAATACACGAGCTCGAAGAATTGGAAACTACGATAAGAAACCGAGAAATTCCACCATAATAAAAGATAAACACGCTTTGATAGCCGCCCTGACATAGTTTCGACTAAATTAATAATTATATAATTTTGTAGCATTAGAATTTAAATTTTAGAATGCAGGTAGACCATTTAATTAATATATTGATACATAATTATAAACACGTCTCAACCGTATAAACTCAGTCATCCACAACTAAGACTATAAACTGCTCCGAGATTCCCGTTTTGTAACTTACGGGTCCACTTTTCTGACAACCATTGTTCAGCAGGTTCAGCACTGCCATAAACAACTTGGAATTTCGCATCGGCTTCGCCCTCAGTAGCCATCGTCACTGATCATCGAACGAAGGACCCAAGTAGACTGTTTTTCGCACGGTCTCCACCTGCTACAACGAAATTCCTCTCCGTGCCATGTTGAAGTCGATGAAGTTCACAGAACACAAATGGCAATATCTGATATATCAGACTTTTACCAAAACCAGTGGGCAAAACAGCAAAGACATCTTTGCTGTCAACAGACAACAGCGAGCTTTCACGTCGTTTGTTCTGGTTTCAAAAACTCATAGCCGAAATGCGTCAATGAATTTAACAAAGCAGTTTCGAAAAATCCTTCTATGGTTTGATTTTGCGACATAATAAATGATTAAATGAATGAATTGGTCAGAAACGTACACCATAAACAGATTCGAGAAATGGCGATGACCTTGTCACGGTGTGCACCTTGACGGTGCACCTTTGGGGAAGTTGTTTATCTGAATGAACCAATCAAAATCCTTACTTCAATTAGTCAGCCAATCAGAGCTCCCGTCCATGAGATGGACGGAGAACCCACAGTTTTATTAAGAGTTTTCTCAGGCCTATATTTTTCTCGCCTTCTCGCTCGCCCACAGCTCTGCCCGCGCTGCCGGGTTTAGCGGAAGGCGGGAACAAATAAAGGCCTGACATTCCGGTTAATTTTAGACCGATTTTTCAATCTAAAATCAGTCTAATAGATTGAAAAATATTTCACTCTTTTCAACGAGTGAAATTTTCAATCGTTTGAATTAAGACAGTACTGCATGCTAAAACACGCATTTGGCGTGTTGTATCAAACACGTATTTAGCGTGTTTTTCATTATCAAAACAACACGCCGTTTTGTCCTCTCAGTTGACACGCCAAAAGCGTGTTCAACAAGGTTTTGGCGTGTTGTCAATGTTAGTGTGTTGTGGGAACACACCAGGCGTGTTCTTACTGGTCACACATCAAGAAACAACACGTCAGGCAACAACACGCCAAGAAACAACACATCAAAAACAACACATCAAGAAACAACATGTCAAGAAACAACACATCAGAAAAAACACGTCAAGAAACAACATGTCAAGAAATAACATGTCAAGAGGTAACATGCAGCATGCATGTCAGGAACTGAACAACATGTCAAAAGATATAATTTGAAAGGGCAAACTCATTCATGAATCTAGGTTAAAAACATGTTAATAAAGAACATGGCAAATGGACGTGGGTCTATATCATATACAAGTTTCTGTATACACAACATGCATGTATAAAACCATTTTTACAAAACAATGCAGTTTCTAAATGTTTTCAAATTTCAAACCCTTGAGCCTTCAAACGTCCATAAAAGGTTTGGATTCCATTTCCACGAAAAACCTCCTTAATTTGGGGGCATTAATACGAGAGGGACTGAATGCGACCCCCACTCTCGCAAAACACAGTCTTCAAGGACATGGGCCAGGTTCATGGAACTCTTCCCACAGTGTGATGAGCCCAATCACTGTTGGCTTAGATATTTCGCAGACAAGACTCTTGTCGACAAAGAGCGGAAAAGCCTGGCTAATTTCCTGGCCGGATTTCACCACGACCAATGTTGGGGTGCTACAAGTTGGCTTGGACGGCTCAGTGCTCACAACCAACCTACATAATACGTAAATAATATGTAAAACACTGCACTATAGAGAAATAACTAATATATATATATATATATATATATATATATATATATATATATACATATACATATATATATAGATAGATAGATAGATAGGTAGGTAGGTAGGTAGGTAGGTAGGTAGGTAGGTAGGTAGGTAGGTAGGTAGGTAGGTAGGTAGGTAGGTAGGTAGGTAGGTAGGTAGGTAGGTAGGTAGGTAGGTAGGTAGGTAGGTAGGTAGGTAGGTAGGTAGGTAGGTAGGTAGATAGATAGATAGATAGATAGATAGATAGATAGATAGATAGATAGATAGATAGATAGATAGATAGATAGATAGATTCTCATCGTATCAATAGCCTTTTTTTAGGATTTTTACAAATTACAGTGTTAAAAAGGCAATTAGCCTGTATCTACGTATAGTATGTAATTTAAACATTTTAACCTTTCAATCCATGCAAGCACAACGTATATGGAGAACAGATTTCGTCACCTCCGTGACCAACAAATGCTTGCGCATTTTTTTGTGTTGACACACGACTCCATAAATGTCAAGGTTGCATAACTGCTGTCTTCAGCTGGTGATCCATCAAGTTCTCTAAGATTGTCGACACTAAATCAAATTTAATAAAATTGTTAATAAAATAATATATATATACCTCATCTGACGTGACTCATAATCTGTATACAATGAAGCAACGTCATTGGCTCGTGATATTGCAGTGAGATCCGATTGGTTTACTGAAATCAGACGACGTTAGTGACGTAAGCTGCCTCTGTCCTTGGTTATGGCTATGTTTCATGGTATATTGCATAGTCGATAGCCTAGGTCATGGCTATCGACCAATAAAAACGTGCGTACCATTTGAATTATTGTATAAATGTGTACAATAAAACCTTTTAATGCTTAAACAGGTTTATAAACCTGGCAAACCAGGATATACTGTAGTTTTCTACCCACTTCTTGCTGAATAAAATCGTCTGGCATTAGCCAGAATAAAATAATAAAGGCTGTACTAAAATGGGTTATCTAAACACTTACCCATTCAGGGCACTTCGGCTAAATAAAAGGAATGACTCAAAGGGACGTGTGACCCGTCTAGTCCACACTCTCTGCACTCTCTGCATTCCACACTCTCTGCACTCCACACTCTCTGCACTTTGCACTCTACACAATGCATTTCACACTCTCTGCACTCTCCACTCTACTCTATGTACTCCACACTCTGCACTTCACACTCTCTGCACTTCACACTCTCTGCACTCTACACTCTCTGCACTCCACACTCTCTGCACTCCACACTCTGTACTCTACACCCTGCACTCTACACTCTGCAGTCTACACTCTGCAGCTTGTACTCTGCAGCCTGCACTCTGTACTTTAATTGTACTCTCCACTCTGTACTCCACTCTGTCTGCACTCCCTGCACTCAGCACTCTACACCATGTACTCTCCACTCTGCAGTCTACACTGTGCAGCTTTCACTCTGCAGTCTGTACTTTGTACTCTCCACTGTCCACTGTCCACTCTGTACTCTCCACAAAGCACTCTACACTCTACCCTACACTCTGTACTGTCCACCAAGCACTCTACACTACCTCTCCACCAAGCACTCTGCACTATACACTATAATCTACACTCTCTACTCTCCACCAAGCAATCTGCACTATACACTATACACTCTACACGCTATACTCCACATGCTCTCTATACTTGTTTATTTGAGTTCCCTAATAAGGTCCGACAAGGAATAATGCAAGTGCAACCAAACAATTTAAAATTTGCAAATAATCAAGGAACAGTTACAGGTGTGCTAAATACATTACGAAACATCAAGTGAGCACTAGTTTTGTAAACATGCCCTTTGTGCAGAGTGCTTTAATAGTGGAGAGTACAGAGTGCAAACTTCACAAGAAAGGTTGCTTGGTAGCTTCAGGAAGCAATGGAGCATACAAAACGTCATTTGTATCACAAACATGAAACATTCCTTCATTCATTCAGTACAAAAAGACTACTAGTTTTAAACAGAGAAATGTGGTTTAATTGCCGACCTCTGTTTCCTATTGCGAAGTCTTTTTTTTTAAAGTGTTTATATTTTATATAGTCTTTTTAGATCTACCAAATAGGTGGATAATAGTCAACTCTAAATGGATTGGGAAAATTTAGGACGACAGCTCATGGGTTATGGCGGCGGATGCGAAAATCCGTAAAAAATTCGATTTTGACTAGATGTTTACGACAAATATGTGTTTAGTGAACAATTTACTTTAAGCGTTATATGAAGTTATTTATTTTTATTTATTAACTTTACAACCATACAAGTGTGCGAAAGAATTAATACAAGTTTAAAAAAGCAAAACGGTGCAAGACTTGGTCATGGTTGAAGGTATGGTCATCAGGACATGAGTCCCATGTGAAGACCAACCTGAATTCTTACCTGGCAATGATATTACAGCGTTGTAGTTTCTTTTTTGTTCAACTGTTTCAGTTCACTTCATGTCAGATAAAAGCAAAAAAGAAAACCCGATCTATTATTGTATTTCCAGTGTCAATGTATTTAGCTGTACTGGCTAATTGGGGACACTATTTAACTATTACAATTTAAAATTACATAAGAATTTATATATTACAACATATATTACAAGTATAATGTAATATGGTATATACAGTTGTAGTGAACTTTGTCTCTTCCAAGGATACAATTCAGACGTTATAAATGCTGTGGTGTACTGTTATTTTCTAAAAAAAAACTCTTTTTCAGACATATAAATTATAAAACCCTTCACCCCGCAGCTCGTCATCACTTTAAATAAATGGCGCAGTTTACCATATAAGGTCTGATTACGTCACCCGCGTGCAGCAACAACACTTTAACGTGTTCTTTTAACACGCTGGCGTGTTCGTCATCGGCAACAACACGTTAACACAGAATAGTAAGAAATGGTTGTATTGCTAGAAATTACTATCGCAAGTGAAGTGCTGCCTCAAATGGGACAAAAATCCTTAGCCTACTCCACAGGCAACTCGATGCAGTCTGTGGCCAATAATTTCTGTGGCCATCAATAAATTCTACAAAATCATACTCCTTTTTCTTTCCTGATTTTGGGCAGAATGGCCATGGCTATACTTAAGCTTGAAATCCTAGGCGACATCGACACTGCAGGAAATCCGAAAGCTAGCGTTGTAAACAAGCTGAAACGAATTACCATTTTCGCTTTTGTACGAGTGCCGCCAAGCACTGCCAGCAGGACTTAGCAAAATATTAGGTGGTTTCAAAACACCCGAGGTAGACGTATGAGAAGAAGAAGTGGTAGGTTATCCAGAGACTTCATTGTTGAAGTTCAAAGACCTTACAGACAGTGATCTCTTCTTGGTCGCTGGTTCTTGCTGGACGCTTGATGTTTCGGTTGATCGTTGTAGCCCTCTTGAATCGCCGGTCGCGATCTCCCGCTGAGTAAATGCCTTTCAGTTCTTTTCTTAATTCTTCGACATTAGTTACAGCCTTCTCAAATTTAATAAGGTGCTTGTAGCACATCAAACAAACAAAACAACCGTCGATACCTATCGAGCGGTCAGGGGTGTAGCGAAGACTATACGTTTGGGAGGGTGCACGACTCAATTTTCCCGACAAAATGGGCGTGGTTCGGATTAAACCACGCCCATTTTGTCGTGGTCCATTTTATTATGAATTAAAATATAATTTTTGTTTACATAGTGTGTAAAGTTTGTAACTTATGTTCTAACTTAATCTATATGTCGTCGCTTAATTAACGAATTTAAAGAAAAAACACTGAAGGCAATTACCAGTACAAATCCTAACATCCAACTATATGCGATAAGACTAGTGTGATATGGCAACACGCCTTACTTTCAAACGAACGTACTTCGTCTGTGATGTCTTTTTCACAAGCCATAAACATAAGTTCTTCTAGCCTTTCATCGCTAGTTCTCGACCTGCACAAGTTTTCTACAGTTTTTAATTTGCTGAATGTCCTTTCACCTTTGGCCACAGTAACGGGCGCAGTTAATGCTAAACGAAAAGCTCTGTTAGCGAGAGGAAACACCGATTTCTGTTCCTCGGCTATCTTGGCAGCAGCAGAGAGATCTTTCACAACTGTGTTGGTTGTTTCTAAGTAGAGCTTAAAAGTCTCGATTTCAGACATAAGAGCATCTGGATCAGGTCTGACCTTATCAGGATGGAATTTCGCTAGAGCTTCGAAGGTCTGGTGTGATGATGCTTCTTCTTTTCCAGGTTGGAGGACGTACACAAGAGGCTTGCATGATTGTGGCAAACGCACTTCTCTAGGATATCCTTGAAGGTGCTGATCTGCGTATCTAGAACGGATTTGAATTCCTTAGGATAATAACTTTCCAGGTTTAAAGTTACAGTCGTAGAAGGATTGTCATCGATTCGGCTTGATGGCTTTCTTTTGCGGTGATGCCGCTGGAAATCACTGGCAACATCGGTGCCAAGTTTCTCAGCAAACGCAGCTGCCGCTTGGATTTCGGCATTCATTGCATCCGTATCGTCGTTGACAGTTTCAAGGCTCTTCACCGTGGCCTCCATGATAGTTATAGCATCGATAACGTTGAGGTCTTCACTCTGAAGTATCTCGGTCATTCGCTTAGTTTTGTACATAATGTTCTTCATGAACATGATTGACATTATGAAATCGAAGCGGAGTAACTTGGTGCGCAATCCAATGGCGGAGGTTCTTGTCGAGCAATCTTTGGATCCTTCCAACTGGCTAGGCTGTCTAAGATTGCCTCATAGCTGCTCCACGCTGACTTTATCGACTCAGCGCGAGTTGTCCAGCGTGTTTTGGAAAGATTTCGTAGATACAATGGATTATCTACTTCCAAGACTCGAATTGACTCTTGCAGGGACGTTATGCGTTTCGTACTGCTGGTATAAAACACGAAAAGTGCTTCTAAGACGTTAAAAAGCTCTGTGATGATGGGACTTGCCTTACAGCTGTGCTCTATGACTGTGTTGGAACGATGTGCCAAGCATGGTATGTAAGGAACACTTCTTTCAAGCTTATCTTGAAGTTTTCTTTGCACTCCATTAAATCTTCCTGATGCGCTGTTGAACCTGGTGTCCAACGATTTCGATAAACTCGTTTTGCGATTGTGGACTGAGATACGTTGCGTGGTACGGACGCATCCGTGACGTGCTCAACCAGTGCTTGAGTTCCGGACAGTGCCTGGACAATAGCTTCACCATCTGGTTGAAATTCCTGTCTTCATCGCCTCCATGGCCTCTAAAAGCAATTCCTTGACGGCCTAAGGTCTTGGTCGGCACATTTTAGTACTATTTGAAAAGGATTTAATAAGCTTACTGTTTTAAAACATCAGTATTTCTCGTTGTAAAACATTTACCAAATCTTGCGAAAAATTCTGTCCTTATGTTGAAATGTTCCAGTGAGTTTGAAATCTGAACCAGAAGGGCCAGTGAAGGCAAGCAAATACGAAGTAAACATAACTGTTAAGCTTAGAATATTAACTTAAACCCGAAACCTCGCCCGAAACATCAATCATATACTGAAAAACGTACGATGTAAAACATTTATTTTGTATCTCGACAGACTACATTGAAAGTTTTAACTGCACTTACTATAAACTGGTGTTCTCCAGGTGTCACTAGTTGCCAACAACGGAGCGTAAAAATGTATTAAACTGGAAAAAACATGGCCAGTTTAGATCAATTTTCAAACAGAGAAAATTTCTTTTTACCAAAAGAACAAGCATAAAACATGGGCATAAAACGCCTACAGACCAGTGTCAAGCACTGGCCAGTGGCAGCTCCCATGAGCAGAAGGACTCAAATTCGCCATTTGACGCCATGTTCAAATGGCCACACTTTTTTGGCAAGAGCAAGCGGTCCAGTTATATACAGGTCAGTGGTCGGGACCCGTGGCTTTATTTACGTCAATACTTTTTAATACGCTCAGTACCTTAGTGTTGTCAAGGATCAAGTCAGATAAGAAATTGTTAGTTGGAAGATTGTGGTTGTCGGAAACATCCCGGGTAGAATTCGTTGTACAGGGTCTACAGGTGTCCGTGTCTGTCGTGAAAACTGAAGTAAAGTAACGGTTAAATAGTTCATCAGTTTCCTTTGGGTTATTAGCTTGTGTTCTGAGTGTTAAGAACACAAGCTAATAACCGTGTTATGTTACTACATATGAGCCTGAAGGAAGAAGAAGCAATTCAAAGAAGAAGAAGTTGTTGGAAGGAGCTATTCGATCCAAGAGGCTGCAAGCTTGCAAGTCCTGCGGGCTTCCGTTTGTGGTAGGATTGAACATCCAAAGCTCCGTTGCCTGCTATGCCTCGCAAGCATAGTAGACAAAAAGGTAAAAAGAAGAAGGGAAGGAAAGTCGAATTTCTGTCCCAGAATGTCCGTGGCATCAAATCAGATGGCAGATTAGATGAACTCTTCGAGGTGTTGTCAAACAGAAAAGCTGTTGCCGTTTGCTTACAAGAAACATGGCGACATGGAAAAGAGGTTCTTGAACATGGTCAATATATGCTTATTACATCTGGACTTGACCAATCCTTACTGGAAGGTAAAAGAGGATCGCAGGGAGTAGCTATTGCTCTCAGCCCAGATGGTGTTTCAGCTTGGAAAGCTGCTGGAGGAGAAACTCACACCGATTTAGGTGCACGTGTGATGGCTGTACGCTTGCTCCTGAAAGATCGGCAAAACAAGGATGTTGGGGTATTTCTGATATCCGCGTACGCACCAATTGGCAATGCATCTGATGACGTCTGGGATGTCTATTTTGATCAACTTTATAGATGCATGGGAAGAAAGCAGAATGACGACATACTGGTAATCGGTTCTGACTGCAACTCCAGCTTGGGCTATGCTAAGGAAGAAAATGATGGTCCTCTCGGGTGCTATGGTTTCCAGCATACGAATGACTCTGGAAGAAGGTTTCTATCGTATTTAGCAATCAATAATCTCGCAGTTACAACAACACGTTTCAAGAAAAAGAACTATTCAACCTGGATTCACCCTCGAAGTAAGAAACAACATCAAATTGATCACATCATCGTCAATAGGGAGATGTTCCATCGTGTTACAGATGCTGGTGTTGCTCCGCAAATTTTGGACAGCGACCATCGTGCTATCTCTCTGAAACTTCGTGTGATGGAACGGTTGAAAAAGAAGACGGAACCGCGCCAAAAAATGATCAACCTTGATCATACCAAACTAGATGACCCAAACAAACGTAAGAGTTTTTGTCAAGAAGTCATGAGCAACGTGGGATCCACATCACAACCAACGTATACTGAACTAGCTGAAGCAATTGGGAAGGCAAGTTTTACATCTCTGCCAAAGAAAGAGCGAGCTTAACCTGGATGGTTTCGATCAAACGCGAGCAAATTGCTATCTCCACTGAAGCAAGAAATCAAGCCATGAGAGAAGTTTTCAACCGAAGAACTCGCTCTCGCGTCCAACGACTTCAACTTGCTCGGCAGAAACTGAAATCGGCTGTGAAAGATGCGAAGAACAAATGGATCCAAAATCAATGTGATGTATTGAATTTACAATCTGGCACAAAACAAGCATGGGATTCATTGAAAAGTTTGAAAGCTGGACTGTCGAAAACAAAACCAACTAACTGTAGGCAAATGAAACACCCCAACGGAACTACATGCAAAACAGCGGAAGAAAACGCAATTGTCTTCTGCAACCACTTCAAAATGCTGTATGGAAGATCAGCAACATACGATCACACTGTGCTTGACATGTTACCTCAGAACCCGTTAGTGGACGGATGTGATCATACACCAACTAATGAAGAAATCAGACTTGCCACTCTGAAGCTAAAGAACAAGGCTCCTGGAGAATCCGGGATTTGCCCCCAGGCGTGTAAAAGTCTACTTGAGTGCGATGAAACATTTGGAATGTTGAAAGGTGTTGTGGTACAGCTTTGGGTAACTGAAGTTGTAACTGAAGAATGGAACATTGGTCGACTGAATGTTCTTCCAAAGAAAGGTGATTTAAGTTGGCCAAAGAACTATCGAGGCATAATGCTGCTGGAAGTGGCATACAAAATCATTGCCATTCTACTTCATATGCGACTACTACCAATCCAGGAAAGTTTAGATCATGAGCCTCAATGTAGTTTTAGACCTGGCAGAGGATGCACAGATGCTGTCTTCACCATCAAGATAGCTCTTAAGAAGAGGCGGGAACATGGTTTAGAGTCATGGGTCTTTTTCTTAGACTTAGTTAAAGCCTTTGACCGCGTGCCAAGGGAATTGCTATGGAACATTCTTGCTAAATTTGGAGTACCGCCAAAACTTATTAGCTTGCTGAAGGCGTTGCATTCTGACTTTAAAGTCAAGTTCACGGTCGATGAAGTCACACAAACGTTTGAGTGTATTATCGGTGTCAAACAAGGTGACATACTTGGACCAATCTTATTCACATTCTTTATGGCAGCCGTTATGATCACTTGGAAACTGCAATGTGATATTCCTATCTGTATATTCAGAACAAAGATGGATGTTATACTAACTGGACGCAGTCATTGAGCACGTGGTGAAGAATTTCCCCTCCTCGATTCGGAATATGCTGACGATACAGCGGTCTTGTTTGATTCTCGAGAAGATCTAACAAAAGGAGTGTGTAGCATCATATCGCACTTTGCACGTTTTGGCATGGAAGTACACTCAGGAAAGATCGAACCAAAAGAAGACTCAAAATCAGAAATCCTGTTCTGCTCAAAATCACCGTCCATGTATGAAAATCCGGACAGCTACGATAATGCAGATCTTTCTGATGTAATTGTTGGAGAAAATCGTTGTATTCCCATAGTGGACAAATTTACATACCTCGGTAGTGTTGTTACTCGTGAATGTACAGATGTGAAGGACGTTGACTTAAGAATTGTAAAAGCTGGTAATGCGTTTGGATCCCTTCGGAAATGTTTATTTTCGTCATCCCAAGTATCATTGAAAGTGAAAGGTTCAGTGTACAGTACATTCATTCTACCAATACTATTGTATGGAGCTGAATGTTGGAGTTTGACCGAACATCTCCTTCGAAAATTGAGAAATTTTCACCATAGGTGTCTGAGAGCTATGTGTCGAGTAAATAGAAGACACACTCGTAAGCACAGAATCTCGAATGGTATTTTGTTGAAGAGACTTTCACTGAAATCAATCGACACATATATCTGCAAACAACAACTGCGTTGGGCTGGCCATGTTGTACGAATGCCTTGGTCACGGCTACCAAGGAAGATGTTATCTTCGTGGGTACGATCAAAGAGACTCAGAGGGGCACCTCAATATACGTATGGTCGCTCTCTTTACAAAACTCTGAAGAAAGCAAACATAGAAGTCGACAAATGGCACGAAATGGCTCTCGACAAAGCAAAGTGGAGGGCATGATTAGAGACTTGAATTTTTGACTTGTTTTTATATGCGCTGTGATCTTTGTAGAACCTAGTTCTGCAAAGTCTATTCCCTTGCTTGGGAAGGTATATGTCTGTCTGCCTGTCTGTCTGTTCTGAGTGTTATCTGCAGCCATGGAGATAATTTCAGGAATGTTTCGTTGTTTTGATTTATATTTAAGAACGGACCAAAAGCGTTTTGGGTTGGATTTGAGATGTGTTTCCATTGAAGCAAAAAAAGCGCAACGGTTATGACGTATCATGTGTTTTACTTCAGATCGCATATCCTTGAATTTATTTTTGAGTAAATCAGATGGTGATTGTTTAAGTTTTCGCCGAACAAATTCTTTTTTTCTGATTTGATTAATGATATGACCGTTCATCCAGGGGATAGGGTTCCTTCTTTTGATCTTTTTCCGTGGGATATGTTTATCCACAGCCGTCAAAAAAGCGTCTTTCCAGCAACACCAGTCGTTGTTTATGTCGAGACCTTCAGCTGATATGTAGTTTGATAAATTCACTTCACGAAGAGAAGATCGTAACCTTTCAAAATCCCCTCTCCCGTAATCATAAACAAAACGGTTGATTTTTGGTGGCGCTTTGATAGAAGTGACAAATTCAAAAGACAGCAGAGTGGTCAGTAAATATTTTTATCTTGTCGGGAGCCAGTACTTCTGTTATGTTAACTTGTTCAGGAACATTTGAAATTACGAGGTCGAGGACATTGTCTCCGCGCGTTGGCGTCTTGTTGTGCTGAGTCAGGAAGTGATCGTTAAGTATGTCAACAAAAGATTGTTCGGTCACACCTGGCGTTGGTTCTGAAGACTCCCAAGAAATTTTAGGGAATTAATTCTTTGAACGTTTGCATGGCGATAAAGTAATATAAATAAGTTTTGTGGAAATACCACGTAAAATATTTCTTTCCTTGAAATATTTTACGTGTTGTTTCCACAAAACTTATTTATATTAAATTTTAGGGAAGTTGAAGTCTCCTGAAATTACGTTTTTGCGGATACTGGTTGCTAAACCATATCCGCTATGTCATGAACGCGGTTGTGTGTGTGTTTGTGTGTGTGTGTGTGTGTGTGTGTGTGTGTGTGTGTGTGTGTGTGTGTGTGTGTGTGTGTGTGTGTGTGTGTACGAATGTTTTCGTCAATCACGTGATCAACGCAAACGACCAATAGCGGATCCGAATCAGCATACTTCAGAAGTCATATTTGTATGTCCGAAGGGTTTATCAACGTGTACCAGAACAATGAATGGAAGATAGAAAGTTGAGTTTTGTTTCAGGTAATGAACATTTGCGCGCTACCACAAGACGCCAAGAAATATATGACAAGTCGACAGCTGACAGTGGACTACTGGTCTGTCGGTATAAATTTGAACGGTTTTGAGAATTTTTGCGGATTGTCTGGTTTCGTAACAACATGTATTTCAGCATTTTAATACGTTTTTATGTACATGTATGTATGTACTGTTGTTTTATACTATAAATACAAGCGCGCGTTGACTGCATATTTACATGCAATACTTTCTCGTGTTCATCTCAGCATCACGTAATCAAACCATACAAAGTGTTTATACTCTAATAATTCTGGAACGCGTTTCGACTTTGTCGCCTAAACGACAAGCTTTCCAAGGACGAAGAAACAGTGTCAGCGCTTGTTTGGCTTCGGATTAAAGATCTTTCTGAAATCTGAATGCCCTTTTAAGCTCGGTCAAGATGTTTTAGCTATAGGTTTACACGCAGAAATCCACCGTGCTTGGCACTGTTTATGTTACATGTAGACTATTCATTACTTATTCAAGAAACGCGTTGAACATTGATTTATTGAGACGCATCAATGCATATATTACCAGAGTGTAAAACATAGACATATAAAACGTAAAAATATCATATTCTTTAACAATGCGAGTAGCGTCCGCGTTTCCTGTTTTTGCCGATTTACCTGGGTTGCATGGGGATTGCCAGATTGGGGTTAATCGTTAGAAATTAACGATTATTGTTATTTCTATAAGTGAGACGTAAGAGTACATGTTGAAAGGTGTAGTCAATTTATAACGTTATGATAAGCGCTGGGCCGAGATGTTTAACTATAATTCACAAGCAGAAATTTTCAGGCTGTTCTTTGCGCCGGCCCTAATGCTTTAATTCAAATATACGTGTGGCATGATCACACGCTTATTGTGTTGACTTCTAGCACGCAGGCTAACATTACACTCGAGCGAAATTAAAGCGATATAAGTATCATATTTTTTAATGCGATTATAGGGACCGCGTTTCATGTTTTAACTAATGTTTCAAGTGTACTGTTCACATGTTAGGCCCTTGGCCAAGATGCCTTAGCTATATGTCTGATTGTCTGTATATATATATACGCAGAAAGAAATCAACTGTACTTGGTACTGCTTGAGTTACATGTAGGCGTATAAAATACTTATTCAAAAAGTGCGTTGATTATTGTTGAGACAAATCGATTCATGTGATTAACAACGAAACGTTAGATTATTAAATATTATGTTTTTTATGTCCTTTTGTTCATGGCTTTTATTCGTGTTTTGTGCTGGGCACTTATATTTATAATAAGATTACGTTTTCCGCCTGGTGAATCTCTTGCCGACAATTCATGTGTTACCAGAGTCTAACGTAGTAAAGATTAGAACGAAAGGGATATATTATCACATTCTTTTAACAATGCGATTAGCGATCGGGTTTTCTGTTTTTCCCAATTTACCCATAAAATTGTCATTTTAAGATTAGAGTTAAGATTAGGGTTGGGGCCGGGCTTGGGTTAGGGATTGGGTTGGAGTTTAAGTAGAATTAAGCAATATTGTTAAGTGATTAAGGGAATTTAAAAATTAATAATTATTGTCGATTCTAGATGATACGTGAGAGCATATGCTGATATGTCGCAAGGTTATCAAGCATTTTCAGTATGTTTTAGTAAACAATTTACGTTGTTCAATCATTATCTGTAGGCCAAATAAATACCAGTATCCGCATGTACGCATTGCGTACCTATTTTTGTAAGTATTACAGGTGTCGTCGAGACATTTATCGAATTGGTTAATCCAGTTCCTGTCGGAGTCTGGAGGTCGATAGACGGAACAAAAAAGAAACTTCTGATTTGAATCCGTCTCGATTTCAGCTGCGACCAATTCTAGATCAGTGGTTGTTGGTAATACGGACTTGAAAGACCCTGTCTTGATAGCAATCATAACACCTCCGGCGCGCCGATTATCTCGATCTTTCCTGTAGATTGTGTAACCTGGATGAAGTAGTTCGGAGTTCGTGATGTCGTTGTTTAGCCAAGTTTCACTAACGCATACACAGGGCGTAGACACCGGGGGGGGGGGGGCTGGGGGGGCTTCAGCCCGCCAAATAATTTGTAAACTAGCGATAATCTGTAAAGTTTTAGAGGGAAATAAAATTTATGCTATAAATTTTGCTATAAATCTCGCCCCAGAATGCGGGAAATGCTGTTTCAGAGACCCTAGAATCCAAAATTTTCCGGGGGAGCATGCCCCCGGACCCCCCTAGATATCTCGCGTCTTCGACGCTCGCTACATCAGCCCCCCCAATACAAAATAGCTTCCTACGGCCCTGATACAATATCGGAGTCTTCAGCATAGACTAGATCTTGGAAGCGATGTAAATTGCATATTGTTTTGTTAGATGTACTGACCTTGTGAAGGCTTTTCAAACTTCTCGCATTTAGTAAAAGACCCTTGACATTTGATTTTTTGAAACTTACGGTTGTGGTGGTGCATGATTTCATGCTGAAGGGACCTGGACTGATAGCAATATCACCAGCAAGCAGAATAAGAATAATTGCGTGCGAGTTTTTCTGATTAATTTGAAGACCTAAACCGTAGCGATGATTGGAAGGCAAGTTAAATTTTCTCAATACCACATCACGAGTAGAAACCCAAACACAGCATAGTTTCTCAGGAAAGATTGCAAGATCTGAGCTAATATAAATGTTTTCCGGGGTAATTTGGCGCCATAAAGGAGTGGTTTCAGTTTCAAAGATAACCAGAAAATTGCAAAAAGGAAGTAGAATTTGCATTAGAATACGACTGACTTCCGCCAGATTAAAAGTATTGATAAAAGTTACAAAACGAAAGAGACGATAATTCAAATATTAGGCGGTTAGGTAAAGCAAAAATAGTATCAATAGAAGGAGGAGGTTGTAGTGATCAATTTGATGTGAAATATAACAATGTAGAGGCTTCGTAGAGCGAGAAAATTCAAAATTAGCTGTTGCTAGGCAACGTAAACACAGACGGATTACTGCCAACGGTCAAATGAAAAAAAGATGAATAATTCAAATTTGACTGTAGTGATTCAGATAAAACTTGGAGAAAATAATTGTAATGACAAAACCAAAGTACTGAAGAAGTTTCCGAGCACCAACTTTAAAATTGAAGACGATATGGAAAAATCAAGAATTCGCAAGTTTGTAAACAATCGAAGGCCAACGAACCAAAAATAGATAAATGAATAATTCAAATTTCCCGCTGAGGGTGAGGATAAAACTTGGACCAAAGAATAAAGAGAAACAATAGATATACTAAAAAATTCGAAATCTTGAAATTTGATGACGAGACAGGAACAAACGGCCAAATCAATAATCCAAAATAAAAACCACGGACGATGAAAAATTACTCCAAAAAGAATACCACACTGATCTCAACACTCTTAATAGTAGAGAAACCCAAACTAACATGAGGGAGACGTCAAGAAAAGACCATTAATTGTGAAATTGGTGAAGAGGAAAGAAACTGCTCCGTTGGCCTGAAATTTGAACTTGGCCCACGAAGATTAAATTGGAAATACAAACAGGGTCTGTAACAGATCAGCCACAAGAGCAATTTTACATTCGAATTCGAAAATGGCTTAAGAAGTGCCATGACCGTGGAGGAAACAGTTTTAAAGATATTTTGAGCTATAAGTTCTTTTTTGCCGTTATAAACCCGAAAATATGCATGTTGCGAACTTCAACATAAGATTGAAGTGATAAATATGTGTATGCCTTACGGGGATTTTGTAATCCCGGTGAAGTCCGACGCTCCAAATTCTCATCTATTTACGATTATATTGGTTGAAGATGTTTATCAGGGGCGCAACTAGAAAATTTCGAGGGCAGGGGTTAAACGCAAACAAAGGGGCAAAGTCGTGCAGTATTCTAAACAATTTGGGATACTAGATATCCTCGTTATGCTTTTTCGAGAACACTCAACAACCATAATCAAAAAGTGGGGGAGGGGGACAGTAGTAGGAATTAGTGACCGCATTTGTACCGGGATGCGGGGGTCCTCCCCCGGAAATTTTTAAAATCTAGAACCTCGGAAACACCATTTGCAAGCAATTTGAGCGAACTTTTTCATCTAATTCTACAGTGAGTATAGTTGAAATTTTACTGTAAAAACGAAGAAATTATCACACCAACATACCCTACAGGTTGCCGAAATCCAGCGCTATTTCTATGATTGGTTCATTTTCGCCATCGAAAACTGAGCCCACAAATTAAGAAAAGCGGTTTTTAGGAAAAACTTGGTGTAGCATATTACAAGGGTATGAGATAGTTGAAGCCGAACGAGAAGCCTCAGCTGAGACTCGCCAGATTTGCGGAGAACTGTATTGCGTACTACAACAGACGATTAATTATTTGTTTATCTAATGTCTAACCTAGTATTAGAGGTCTCACAAAATCACAAAAAGGGCAGGGGTTGCAACCCCCCCCCCCCCCCCCTAGTTGCACCCCTGATTATTTTAGGACAATGCATTGGACACTCACCATGCCAAAGATCTGGGGAAGACACTGGAATCCTAGAGTTAGTGAGAAAAGTGAGAAAAATCTGTTGGATTTGCAACCGGAATTGGATAACTTGATGTGACGTTGCGAAACCGTTTGGGGTTTATTACCTATTTTTTCACGTTGAGAGTCGCGGGAATATTTGTTATGATTGTCATTGTGATGAGCTTCTGAGTGTGATAAAATCGAGTGATTAAAGAAGCAAAATTTAACGTTTGCATGGCATCAGTTATTTGGCCAGGATACATTTCGCGGTGAGGAAATTCTGGACCCTTGGCACGCAATGTGGGGCAACCGACTACGAGAGAAAACATCGAGATCAAACTGAACGACAATTATGAATATTTAACAATTAGTCACCGTGACTATCGGTGATTGTTATATACCAAAGACTTTCGTTTGCCAATAATGAAATCCTATTGGTCAAATCATGGTCACGTGTTGTTCAACAAACTCAATGTTTCTTTCTGCCGAGGGAAACATTGCACTGTTTCCCTCTGACGTCACAATGAAGAGGGAAACAGTGCAATGTTTCCCTCTGACGTCGCTTTAATCATGCGTTGTTCACGTGAATACACGATTATTGCATCAGATCAAGAACTTTGGACTCTTCGGGAATTTTGAAAACAAGAGCTTGTTTCGAGCTTGTTTGGTACGAAATAGTACATTTTCTGAAAGAAAGAATTTCTATACATATCTTCAAAGGTCTGAAAAACACTTGGAGAAATTTAAAGCTGTTCTTAGTGTTGAGTCTGGTGTATTTGTTTAGTTGAATGACTTGAATTGAAATTACGAAGACAAAGTCAAAGTGTTTTGGTAAGTCTTTTCGCCGTTTGCAAGTTTCAAGGCAGTTTTGTATTTTGTATTTTAAAAGTCTTTGGTATATAACAAAACGCTTGTTGACTTTTGCCTCGAGAAACATCGAGTTTTACGGTCCCTCAGGCTTCAATGTCACCCTCGGGCTAAAGCCCTCGGGTGACATTGACTCGGGTCCGTAAAACTCGATGTTTCCCTCGGCGCCAGTCAACAAGTGTATAATGTTAGCAAGCCAGTCTTTGTCAGTAAATAATTTCAAAAAAAATTAAAAAAGAGTAAACAACATCCTACTTTGGAATTGAACTTGTACATACATTCAAATATATGCTAAAAAGACTTTTATTATGGTGTTTTGGATCCTGTGTTACGGCTTTTTTGCACTTAATTCATGTTCAATATGTTCTTCACTCATGACAAAGTTTTCGCTGAAAACATCGCTACGACTAAAACCTAGCCAAAACATACAAAAAATACGAAGAATTATAGAAAATATACTTCCTTACCTTTATAAAGTTTTGTTTTTACGATATTTCATATGTACAACATCTCAGTGATAAATGTTTTCAGTATTATGCTCTTTTTTTTATCACAAAAACTACAGACCCCATTTTGAAAAAAAAATATCAACAGTTCAATGAATCGACAAATTCTAAAATCTCATACTTCAAAATGACAACTCCGAGGGGAAGACTGAAACGAGTAAAGTTTAGTGTAGTGTTGAATAAGTACCAGTCTCTTTTCCAAAACTACTTTTGAAGAACAATTTCTTGTGATGTAATAGTCACCGCGCTTGGCTGTGACTATTACCTCAGATTCACCGCTGAGCGGACCAATCAGAAAGCTGGAAAGCCTCTTTTCCACTATGAAATTATACTAAAAGCTGATAGTAAACTTAACACGAAATTGACACAACAAAGCATAAGATCAAAGCGTACACAAGCCCTGCTCGACGCTGGTCAGACCGAGGTTATTGAAGCAATCACTGTCATGCACCTTTAAAACCGTAACAGCTGAAGTAGATGACTTGCGAAGAACAGTACGAGAAGATTGAAAGCGAGATTTCACCTAACCCTACTCACTGGAGACCTGCAAGAAGCCTTCCTGCATGTATATACGAGCGTGATGCGCTGCGTTTTCACTGGAAACATTCTGAATCATCTAACCTCAAGACGTATCGATTTACTAGAGCCTTCTTTGGTTTAAGTTATATGTAGAAGAACTTCGTAACATTTGGCAAGTTCGTGGATGATGTATAATAGTTCCACTCGAGAGCTTGCGAGACAAAAGAAAATGTCCGCCTTTAAGAATACAATTTCCACGAGAGAAGGCGGAACCAACGAAAAGGGGAGTATTGTCCAGTCCAACAAAAATGTGTGATCCCTCGGGGACAGCCTCGCCTACAACATTATCCGGAAAACTGTTTTTTTTTTGTGAGACCAGTGAAAAGAAGCTTGGGTGGGACACTGAGCTACCTGACGGGATTAAAAACCGTTGGAACAGTTAGTACGGAGTCTGTCAGCCTGCTAAGATCAGTCCATCCTAGCTACAGACAACTAATATAGAGAACGTTAGTTTGCACGCCTTTCAAGATGCCAGTCAGTATTCAGGGGGTTTGCGGCGTAGTGTATGCGGTGGAACATGCCAACATTACGTGCCTCCATGTTCAGAGGTTCCTACCGGCAGTATCCGGCAGATTTGAGCATGAGTCGCAGATTTAAAGCAGTGGCCACCTCAGCTGACACCTGAACCAAGTGCCTCGAGTAAAGATGAAGCAATTCAACAGTCTGCTTGACAAGTTCGATTTGTGGAAAGTTCCTCGTATTGGTGCCTGGATTGCCAGCGCAAATCAGGGCCATTGGCGACGGAAAACATGGAAAAACCGAAGATGTGGTGGACAATAAAGGTTTAATATGAGGCACAACCCAAGCGACTAGCAGATATTCGAGTGTAGAGGACTACTCCATGGTGTATGCCCAATTTACCTTCTCAATTGTCATCCATTTATGATTAAATTGGTTGAAAAAGTTCATTTTAGGACGTTGCATGGGGGAGTCTCACGGCTCACAATTGCAAAGTCCTGCGAGAAAAACACTCGATTCATAGACAGTTGTGAGGAAAGTGAGAAAAAACTATTGCCGTCGCAACTAGAATCGGATAACCCCGTCCCGATATGTGACATTGCATCTATAAGCGTACAGAAGCCCAGCTCGACGCTGCATGATCAAAGCGAGATTAAAGGCATCATGTCACCCTTAAAACCGTATAATCATTGAAGTATAAATGACCCACAAAGAACAGTGGAAGCTTACAAATTAAATAGAGAATCAGATAGCGGACGAAATATAAGCATGAACACAACTGGTAGAAACGGAAATCGCTAAAGCTGACGAAAGCTAATTCGAGCGGCTGGGGAAAATTCGACACTGACGGGAAGAGCATGCATGCAGATCATGTTCGAAGTAAAACTTCGAAGAAGAAACTACAAGAGGAGCTTGCATGCAAGTAAAATGGAGTTAGACAGTCAATTGAAAGTGAAAGAAAACCTGACACCTTTGGCGTGCGTGCGAAATTACCAAAGCTTATCTGGCCCAGATTGAAAAGACAGTTTTTGGTGAAACAATAGGCGAGTTTCAGGGTGTTGCGCGCGCATCATTTTTCAAAAAAACTGGCAAGCTCCCCTCAACGTAAACATACTATTTAAAATAAACAAAGTATAGATACATTTACTGGATGTTTAACACTGTTATTCTGCTGTTCTTGGCTCGCTAGCAAGTCTGTTTTCCATTGCTTACTTTGTGGAGAGACCGCCAAGAGCCCGCCAATTCCTTTGCAAAACGCGCGCAACACCCTGAAACTTGCTTAGGCAAAACAAGCGTTGCCCCAATCACAAAGTTTGCATGTCTAAGAGATCTGTTATAGACGATAAAGTGAATAAATCGGTCGAAGCATTGCCTTACATTATCTCGCTAAAGCTATATTTGTAGATTGATTTGGCAAAGAAAGCGGAATAATCAAAGCTTACGTTAAAGAAATACTGCTACACTCCAACTATACTGCTACACTCCGACAATACTGCTACACTATACACTTGGTTTACTTTGCTCTTTTGTCCTGGTGGGAGGAGCTATCAAACAACACCTTACTGGAAAGATTGTAGAACAGCTTTGTAACATTTGGCATTTACGTGGATGATTTACTTGCCTGCATGTAGAACTACCGTTGACGAAGTGCAAAGAAAGAAAACAATCGCCAAAGAGATCTTCCAATATGACTGTTCTACATTGCACAAGTGGCACAGCAATTAACGCAAGCTATAGTTATATAAGCTGAAACTAAAACATCGAGTGAGGCAGACGAGTTACCTTACACTAAACAACAACTGCATCGACTGAGACAAAGACCCTTGGACTGCCGTGGAATAAAGCGCCTTAAGAGTACAATATCCACGAGAGAAAGTGAAGCCAACGGAAAGGGGAGTGTTGTCCATCTTAGCAAAAGTATATGATCCCTTGGGGATAGCTTGGCCTGCAATATCCAGAAAACGTGTTTTTTTTGTGTGTGGTCAGACCACACACAAAAAAAACACCGTCAGTGATAAAAAGCATGCGTGGGAGACCGAGCCACCTGACGAGATTAAAAATCGTTGGAACAGTTAGTACGAGGTCTATCAGCCTGCCAAGATCAGTACAGACAACTAATATAGAGAACATGTGATAATGATTTTGGGTGAAGGAAAATTCGAGTGTAGAATATATACATTTTAAGACCAAATCGGGACCAGTTGCGAAAAATGCAACTACACAGGCCTTCCGGCAGGAATTGAACCCACGACCTTGCGATTCTAGTGCAATGCTCTGACCACTGAGTGGTCAGAGCATTAATCGAGTGAAATGCCCAATATCACTTATAATATAGAGAACGTTACTTTGCACGGCTTTGGAGACGCCAGTCAGTATTCAGGGGGTTTGCGACGTGGTAGGCCTATATGCGGTGGTGGAGCGAAAGGCTGGGGGAGTCACGCAGAGCATTGTCACAGTAAAGTTATACGTTTAGTAAAACTGGCCTGATCACCAACGTACGGACAGCCTTTCTTTCTTTCTTTGGCTACAAAGAAATTCTCCCTTTGGCTATACAAAGGAATTTCACTGGCTAGACAGTACGGTATAGCGCTGAATTGGATTCAAGGGAGTGGAAAACATAAGCAGTTTGTGTCGAGATCACACGACATGCCGACATCACGTGGTACGATGTGTCTCCCAGGGAAAGCGAAGCCAACGCCCAGAATTGGAAAAACGGTCCGCAGTGGTTAGCAGATCTAGAGCATGCAGCGACCACCGCAGCTGACAAGTGCCGCGATTAAAGCCGAAACTAAGATTATTAAAGAAGTCACGCTAGCTTTCGCCGTTCTTACAAATGACCTTTACAACAGCCTGCTTTCCATGTACGACTTGTGGGGGGTTCTTCGTATATTGGTGCCTGGATTCAACGGTTCGTCGACAATTGCAGAGTGCTAGCGTTGAAGCGCAAGTCGGGCCATCGACGACGGATGATATTGAGAAATAGAAGATGTGATGGACAAAGACAGTACAGCGTGGGGAACAACTCGAGCCTTCAAGAAAGACTAGATTCTCCTCATATTCGAGTGCAAAGAACGACTCCATGGTGTGTACCCAATTTAACTTCCCGATTGTCATCCATTTACGATTAAATTGGTTGAAAAAGTTAATATTACCCACCCGCATCTGCTCCACACGACCATAAGCCCTGCTCGACGCTGGTGCACCTTTAAACTGAACCGCGGTAACAGCTGAAGTAGATGACCTGCGAAGAACAGTGGAAGCTTACAAAATAAGCCAAAAGGCCGACGAACTAGACGCATGCATGCAACAATAGAAACGGAAATCGCTAAAGCAGAGGAAAGCGTCGAGCGTCTGAAACAGTGGATTAAAAACAGAAAACCAAGCAAGAAATTCGACAACGGGTGGAGCAGATCATGTTTCAAGTAAAACTTCATGTGACGAAAACTAAATACAGCGGAAGGATATAACTGCGCCAAAGCTATACTTCTAGATATACTGGTGTCTGGAACTTCCGTATATTTTAACAGCCAATCTAAAGAAGATCCATGAGTTTCATAAAAAGTTGACTTACACCCTTACAAAAATTCCACATGAACGGCCAACAAACGCTTAACAAACTGAATCAAGTGGATGCAGGTACAGTTGTGATGACACTTGAGAAACTACCGGCAATTCGAGGCGACTTACAGTACGTAGCTCGCACAGATACGAATTGGGAAAAATGGAATTTTATCCAATTTACCGAAGCTCTTCGTCTTTGGACACGAAATTCTGTCGACGCATTTGAACAGAAAGACATACTCCAAAAACGGGAAAACTCAGGCAGAGTATACAGCACCCAACAAAAGATGATCAAACAAAATTCAACGCATGCGTTTACTGTGATGCATTAGAGGACAAGTCGATAGGTTGTTCAAATACATGCAGTCAACGGTCTCCAGAGGATGAGAGGATCGAAAGGAAATACAAGCAGAAAATAAATTGTGCTTCAACTGCACAGGGAGATCGCATTGTGCCTTTGAATGTCGAAGTTCAACAGCATGCCGAAACTTCTCCAAAGATATCCCACGTCGATATGCGACAAGTCTGAAGGAGAAAAGTTGTATTCAGTACATCAACCCGACACCAGTGAATTGATGTTCTCTGTATAGTGCCTCTGAAGATATCGGCACCGGAGCTGGTAGCTCGTACACGCCTCGGCCAGGCTAGTAGGCCATTTTCACGATGACGAGCGCGACGTCGGATGCGACTACAACTACCAGAATGCTTTGCCAGTATCCTAGTGCTAATAAATAGAACGTCACAAAGCTGAGAGCAGTATACGTACCCCGCTTCAGCAAGAGAGCGCAATGAGCGGCCATCCTTGAACGACTGGCTTTGGCCCCTTTCTACAGAGTCTCTTGTGGAACGTTCTTGTGAAAGCGAGATTTCACCCAGCCGTACTACTCAGTGGAGACCTGCAAAAAGCCTTCCTAGATCTGTATACGAGAAGATGCGCGTGATGCGCTGCGTTTTCATTGGAAACATTCTGAATTTTCCAACCTCAAGACGTATCGATTTACTACGGCCTTCTTTGGTTTAAGTTGTTCTCTGTTCCTGTTGGGGGGAGTTATCAACCAGCACCTTACTGTGTGGTAAGGCAAGCATTCTGAGATTGTGGAAGAGCTTCGTGACATTTGGAATTTACGTGGATGATCTACTTGCCTGTGAAACTACCGTTGACGAAGTGCAAAGGAAGAAAACAATCGCCAATTGATATTCCAAAATCGCTGTCTTAGGTTGGAACTTGAAACCAAAACAGGGGCGGCGGAAGCGTGGGGGCAGTGGGGGCGACCGCCCCCACAAGTTTTTACCTGTGGGGGCGAGATGCAGTTTTCGCCCCCACAAGATTTTGAAGTTTGGTTATCATCAGAGTTCTTAGCTAGGACGTATTAGTTTGACACGCCTATCATATATATTGAAAAATATTGAAAAATATTGAAAAATAGAACATTTTTCAAAATTGAGTTCTGTAGTCAAAATTTGAAGCTAGGTTATTGCGGAAACTTTCGGGAAAAAGGCCCAGCGATGGATATTCACGTAATAATTTAACTGACCAACAAAAAGGTGATCGCGTTAACATAACGTTAATGTACAGTAGTGTAACTTTTAAAGGCTTCTAGGACAGCGTCGGCCACGGTTGAAATCCAAATATTACCAGGGTTAAGTCTCGTTGGCCTGAAAAACAGAGAAAAAAATCTTCTCGACGTTTCGAGCGAAGGCCCTTCGTCAGGAGAAATTAGTAAACAACTCACATGTGGTCACGCGTATTTATAGCAAAGCTACAATGGGAATCACGTGAACACATGTAAGCCAATAAAAACAAACTAAACAAATAAATTAATATGTAATTTTAGCCCGTGTGCAGGTGCTGACCCAATTTGTGTCAGCTACCTACCACATATTAATTTATTTGTTTAGTTTGTTTTTATTGGCTTACATGTGTTCACGTGATTCCCATTGTAGCTCTGCTATAAATACGCGTGACCACATGTGAGTTGTTTACTAATTTCTCCTGACGAAGGGCCTTCGCACGAAACGTCGAGAAGATTTTTTTCTCTGTTTTTCAGGGCAACGAGACTTAACCCTGGTAATATTTAGTGTAACTTTTAGTTTTACTTATATAGTTATGTATAGTTCATTTAATTTTCAGTTTCAACGTTTTAAAAAAGTTTTATGGTTCTATATTGGTTTTTCGTAAAGTGACTGAACACTGGAGACGCGCGAAGGCAATTATTACGATTATTGACAGTTTTATCAAATTAAAGTTACTTAGATAATTGGAGCCTTTTTTCTGATTAATGAGTGGGATTTTTGGGTGAAAATGCGCTTTCTGGGGGGTCACAAATCAAAACATTTTCCGAGAGGGAAATACCCCCCGAACTCTTAAACCTACTTCCTGCCCCCACACTCAAAAACATCTTCCGCCGCCCCCGAACCAAAACATCGAGAGGGCCAGACGAGTTATCTTATACTAAACAACAACTGGGAACTGCATCGTCGGAGACAATGCTCTTCGACCTGCCGTGGAATAAAGCTATAGCGACACCTTAAGGGTACAATTTCCACGAGAGAAGGCGGAGCCAACGAATAGGGAAGTATTGTCCAGCTTAACGAAAGTGTGTGATCCCTTGAGGATAGCCTCGCTTACAATATTATCTGGAAAACTGGTTTTTTTGTGTGATCAGTGACATGAAGCTTGCGTGGAAAACCGAGATACCTGACGAGAGTAAAAATAGGTACCCGCTGCGTACATGCGGATACTGGTACTGTATTTGCCATTTGGCTTACAGATGATCGAACAATGTAAATTGCCTAGGAAAACCAACATACCAACTGCCCTAGCTCATTTAAAAAAATGTAAAACTGACAGTCATCAATTAAGTTGTACACTTGGCATTTCCTGCTAGCAGGCATTGGATAATAAGAGGGTACTGCTCTTTTCTGTAATAAATTATGTGTGTCCATCAGTGCTCATCTCTTTGCAGTCGAGGAAACTGAAGATGTTAAAAAAGTTTCTACCATCTTCATTTCCCACAATTGCTGGAGGAAAACTTTAGTCTTGGAGTAAAAATCATTGGTAGAAACTATTGGAACACTTATAGTACAGAGCCTGTCAAGATTAGCCGTACCTTATCTTTTATATTTCCAATCGAAACCGTCTTATAAGATAAACATAATAGCTTGTTTTCAAAAAAATCACTGTCCCACTCGTCCAATTTTAGGGACCTTAAGATCTACGACGGCAACTTCGAGGACGACATCCTTGAAACAAAATAATTGTTCTTGCAAAACAAAGATAATGAATAATTTCTAGTCCCAAGAGTATAATCTGAACACCGTCCTCGTTCTGTATACAACGCCACTCAGACCATTTTCACGTCTTCAGGACGACGTTGACTCGTGGGGTGATGAGAACTGTTGTCTGAGACTGCCTTAACACAGACACTGCGACCGTTTTAACACTTTGAAAATTATAAAACAAGCTTCAAGTATTGAATACGGTAGTCAGTTAACTGCGACTTCTTTTTAATGATAAAATTTGAATTGCTTTTTAAATGCCGTCGTCGTCCTGGCATCTTAAGTCCCTATTTACTTTGAAGATGACGGCCAGCAGACGGCTCTATAAAACCTGTAAGTATTGACATTTTTACATAGTTACAACAAACAGTGCCATCACCAGAGCAGTTTCCTTGGAACAGAGTTGACAGTTCCAAAGACTACTGGATTATTTTGTCTTAATTAAATTGAATAATGATCTACTTTGAAACAATATGACGTCATGAAAACCAAATTTATGTTTTTTTATACAGGAGTAAAAGATTTTGTTATTTAAGAATTAAGATTTTGAAATTTAAGAAGTCGAATTATATTTATATGTAAACAAGAAGTGCTTTGTGAAACACGCGAAGTCTTGTGTGCTTCATACCCTGACTTTCGCGAGGAAGACAGACGGACAAACCATCGATATAGAAATTACCACAGATGCAGTTACTCTCCCCTTACGGCGCATGCGTGCGCACAGGTAATAGTGCGCATGCTGTGCAGTCGTTACGTCAGATGTCATGTTTGTCTGTTTGTTAATTTATTCTTGACAACAGAAAATGACTCTTTGGGAATCCTTTAGATTTAATTTGGTCTATAAGTACATGTAGTAAACGTACACTTCGCTGATTAGGAATAACTCGTGCAATAACACGTGTATGGATAGATACAATCATTGACAAAATTAGTTGAAACGACTTGAGTGAATCATGCCATGTTAATTGCTAGGCCTCTTTTTTGCATGAATTGCTATCCCCCCGTCCCCCCTTTTCAATGTTGATACTCTGAACATTTAAATGTAATGGCAGGTGACTGAGTGCAAATTGCAAACGTTTTGAGGTCCACAACATTGAAGTGGGGGGAAGGGGGAACATGAAACCATTTCATGTTAGCTTTGTTTCAAGAATTATGTCAATGATTGTCTGAGAACAAATTGGACGCAAACGCAACAGATTTAATTCATAAAAATCCATTTTCTCTGATGGATTGACCATTAATGTTTTAAAATATGCTAAAGAAGAATATGTGGTTAGTTTATATGCATATTATATTGTCGAACGGGATTACAAGTAATTTTTTTGTAAGCATTTGAAGTTAAAGTTTTATGCGATGAGCAAGCGATTAATTACAGTTGTAGCCATTTAAAAGAAGTTGCGTATGCCACGGCTCACAGGCATAATGACCTATGTGACAAAACAAGTCGAAGAAGCCACTCTAGTTAAGAAATTACCTAGTCATTTAGAAAAAGATTAGTAGTTTGATAAAGGAACTCTCGTCCTATTGAATTTCTATAGAACCGTGGCGAAGTCGAGTGGCTCATGTGCCGCTGGTTGCTCAATTACTTTGAATGATCATTTTTCGCGAAAGAACATAGTGGAATTAGTGTGGCAGCATAACAGGAATTACTCGTAAATAAATTTAAGCGTCAGGAATAACATGGAATTTAGGCGGTTTCTGCAATCGATCGTATACGATTACGTTCAACCGAAGAAATGAGCCCGACATGTCTTGTTTTTTGAACAAATCTCCCAGGGGGTCTATCGCAACATGGCGCCTTGCTGCTTAGCATTCGCTATATTGGACAAATAAATAGTGTTATAGAATTATTTGGAGTGAAATGAACTGTTCATAGTAATTTCTTAGCTACATCGTTTTATATCAATTCAGTTTACCATATGAATTCTGTATTTTGCCACACTTTACCACACTTTACCACACTTTACCATGCTTATGTTAATAAATTAGATTATGATTCTTTTATATATGCAGATTGTGGTAAAGTGTGGTAAAGTGTACTAAATTTTAGTGTAAGTATATGGTAAAGTGTGATCAAATGCAACAATTATGTCCACTTAATGCTTAAATAGAGCTAAAGTTTAAAAACATCTTTGTGTAACGAATATTTCAGTTGAAATTGCACTGAATATTATGCGAAGTTTGTGGTAAAGTGTGGTAAACTGAGCTTAATTTTAGCGGTCTCGTACACAGCAAAGTGCAATGATATCTTAGAAGTATATATGTGTTGTCAACTATTTGTAATGATAAAAGTATAAGGAGAAATGTTTGGGTATCGATTATTTTTGTTGAAATCGAGCTGAACTCCTCGATTCATTGTTTATTTATGTTCCTTGACATATGACCTCTTTTATAACACGGGTGCCAGTTGTAACTTGAGATGAATTCGAAGCCTTGGGTAATTATTCTATTGACAAGTTTTTAATGAATACAACTGGTGAAAGAATTTTTTCCCCCTTGCTGCAAACAATTTGTTCTGTTCTTTTGGGCATTAACTTAAGACAATTTCTTCCCGACTTTTCTCTTTATATCAGCATGAATGGTCAAATATTTTAATGATTTGCGCAAGTGCAGGGTATACATTATCCTTTATGATAGGTCTGCAATAAAGTTATCGGCAGATTTTAATTTACGTGTAGGTTTTGTGTCAGAATTATAAATTCATCATGGAAATACAGAGAGCGTGCGCAGCTTTTAAACCGACAATAATTTTGAACCTGATTTCCGCGTAGTGACAGTTAACATTAGGACGTCATGGTGACGTCATGTAATTAACCTTTAAAATGATCGTTTGTTGTTAGCGATCACTATATGTGTTAAATGTATGTGAGATCACTTTGCGCAGTCGTGGGTAAAATATGCCGTTTCTCTGCAACGAAAAATGTACGGAGAATTATTAACGTAAATTCAGACACTGTCTGAGAACAAATTGGACGCAAACGCAACAGATTTAATTCATAAAAATCCATTTTCTCTGATGGATTGACCATTAATGTTTTAAAATATGCTAAAGAAGAATATGTGGTTAGTTTATATGCATATTATATTGTCGAACGGGATTACAATAATTTTTTTGTAAGCATTTGAAGTTAAAGTTTTATGCGATGAGCAAGCGATTAATTACAGTTGTAGCCATTTAAAAGAAGTTGCGTATGCCACGGCTCACAGGCATAATGACCTATGTGACAAAACAAGTCGAAGAAGCCACTCTAGTTAAGAAATTACCTAGTCATTTAGAAAAAGATTAGTAGTTTGATAAAGGAACTCTCGTCCTATTGAATTTCTATAGAACCGTGGCGAAGTCGAGTGGCTCATGTGCCGCTGGTTGCTCAATTACTTTGAATGATCATTTTTCGCGAAAGAACATAGTGGAATTAGTGTGGCAGCATAACAGGAATTACTCGTAAATAAATTTAAGCGTCAGGAATAACATGGAATTTAGGCGGTTTCTGCAATCGATCGTATACGATTACGTTCAACCGAAGAAATGAGCCCGACATGTCTTGTTTTTTGAACAAATCTCCCAGGGGGTCTATCGCAACATGGCGCCTTGCTGCTTAGCATTCGCTATATTGGACAAATAAATAGTGTTATAGAATTATTTGGAGTGAAATGAACTGTTCATAGTAATTTCTTAGCTACATCGTTTTATATCAATTCAGTTTACCATATGAATTCTGTATTTTGCCACACTTTACCACACTTTACCACACTTTACCATGCTTATGTTAATAAATTAGATTATGATTCTTTTATATATGCAGATTGTGGTAAAGTGTGGTAAAGTGTACTAAATTTTAGTGTAAGTATATGGTAAAGTGTGATCAAATGCAACAATTATGTCCACTTAATGCTTAAATAGAGCTAAAGTTTAAAAACATCTTTGTGTAACGAATATTTCAGTTGAAATTGCACTGAATATTATGCGAAGTTTGTGGTAAAGTGTGGTAAACTGAGCTTAATCTTAGCGGTCTCGTACACAGCAAAGTGCAATGATATCTTAGAAGTATATATGTGTTGTCAACTATTTGTAATGATAAAAGTATAAGGAGAAATGTTTGGGTATCGATTATTTTTGTTGAAATCGAGCTGAACTCCTCGATTCATTGTTTATTTATGTTCCTTGACATATGACCTCTTTTATAACACGGGTGCCAGTTGTAACTTGAGATGAATTCGAAGCCTTGGGTAATTATTCTATTGACAAGTTTTTAATGAATGCAACTGGTGAAAGAATTTTTCCCCCTTGCTGCAAACAATTTGTTCTGTTCTTTTGGGCATTAACTTAAGACAATTTCTTCCCGACTTTTCTCTTTATATCAGCATGAATGGTCAAATATTTTAATGATTTGCGCAAGTGCAGGGTATACATTATCCTTCATGATAGGTCTGCAATAAAGTTATCGGCAGATTTTAATTTACGTGTAGGTTTTGTGTCAGAATTATAAATTCATCATGGAAATACAGAGAGCGTGCGCAGCTTTTAAACCGACAATAATTTTGAACCTGATTTCCGCGTAGTGACAGTTAACATTAGGACGTCATGGTGACGTCATGTAATTAACCTTTAAAATGATCGTTTGTTGTTAGCGATCACTATATGTGTTAAATGTATGTGAGATCACTTTGCGCAGTCGTGGGTAAAATATGCCGTTTCTCTGCAACGAAAAATGTACGGAGAATTATTAACGTAAATTCAGACAATCATTGACAAAATTAGTTGAAACGACTTGAGTGAATCATGCCATGTTAATTGCTAGGCCTCTTTTTTGCATGAATTGCTATCCCCCCGTCCCCCCTTTTCAATGTTGATACTCTGAACATTTAAATGTAATGGCAGGTGACTGAGTGCAAATTGCAAACGTTTTGAGGTCCACAACATTGAAGTGGGGGGAAGGGGGAACATGAAACCATTTCATGTTAGCTTTGTTTCAAGAATTATGTCAATGATTGTCTGAGAACAAATTGGACGCAAACGCAACAGATTTAATTCATAAAAATCCATTTTCTCTGATGGATTGACCATTAATGTTTTAAAATATGCTAAAGAAGAATATGTGGTTAGTTTATATGCATATTATATTGTCGAACGGGATTACAATAATTTTTTTGTAAGCATTTGAAGTTAAAGTTTTATGCGATGAGCAAGCGATTAATTACAGTTGTAGCCATTTAAAAGAAGTTGCGTATGCCACGGCTCACAGGCATAATGACCTATGTGACAAAACAAGTCGAAGAAGCCACTCTAGTTAAGAAATTACCTAGTCATTTAGAAAAAGATTAGTAGTTTGATAAAGGAACTCTCGTCCTATTGAATTTCTATAGAACCGTGGCGAAGTCGAGTGGCTCATGTGCCGCTGGTTGCTCAATTACTTTGAATGATCATTTTTCGCGAAAGAACATAGTGGAATTAGTGTGGCAGCATAACAGGAATTACTCGTAAATAAATTTAAGCGTCAGGAATAACATGGAATTTAGGCGGTTTCTGCAATCGATCGTATACGATTACGTTCAACCGAAGAAATGAGCCCGACATGTCTTGTTTTTTGAACAAATCTCCCAGGGGGTCTATCGCAACATGGCGCCTTGCTGCTTAGCATTCGCTATATTGGACAAATAAATAGTGTTATAGAATTATTTGGAGTGAAATGAACTGTTCATAGTAATTTCTTAGCTACATCGTTTTATATCAATTCAGTTTACCATATGAATTCTGTATTTTGCCACACTTTACCACACTTTACCACACTTTACCATGCTTATGTTAATAAATTAGATTATGATTCTTTTATATATGCAGATTGTGGTAAAGTGTGGTAAAGTGTACTAAATTTTAGTGTAAGTATATGGTAAAGTGTGATCAAATGCAACAATTATGTCCACTTAATGCTTAAATAGAGCTAAAGTTTAAAAACATCTTTGTGTAACGAATATTTCAGTTGAAATTGCACTGAATATTATGCGAAGTTTGTGGTAAAGTGTGGTAAACTGAGCTTAATTTTAGCGGTCTCGTACACAGCAAAGTGCAATGATATCTTAGAAGTATATATGTGTTGTCAACTATTTGTAATGATAAAAGTATAAGGAGAAATGTTTGGGTATCGATTATTTTTGTTGAAATCGAGCTGAACTCCTCGATTCATTGTTTATTTATGTTCCTTGACATATGACCTCTTTTATAACACGGGTGCCAGTTGTAACTTGAGATGAATTCGAAGCCTTGGGTAATTATTCTATTGACAAGTTTTTAATGAATGCAACTGGTGAAAGAATTTTTTCCCCCTTGCTGCAAACAATTTGTTCTGTTCTTTTGGGCATTAACTTAAGACAATTTCTTCCCGACTTTTCTCTTTATATCAGCATGAATGGTCAAATATTTTAATGATTTGCGCAAGTGCAGGGTATACATTATCCTTCATGATAGGTCTGCAATAAAGTTATCGGCAGATTTTAATTTACGTGTAGGTTTTGTGTCAGAATTATAAATTCATCATGGAAATACAGAGAGCGTGCGCAGCTTTTAAACCGACAATAATTTTGAACCTGATTTCCGCGTAGTGACAGTTAACATTAGGACGTCATGGTGACGTCATGTAATTAACCTTTAAAATGATCGTTTGTTGTTAGCGATCACTATATGTGTTAAATGTATGTGAGATCACTTTGCGCAGTCGTGGGTAAAATATGCCGTTTCTCTGCAACGAAAAATGTACGGAGAATTATTAACGTAAATTCAGACACTGTCTGAGAACAAATTGGACGCAAACGCAACAGATTTAATTCATAAAAATCCATTTTCTCTGATGGATTGACCATTAATGTTTTAAAATATGCTAAAGAAGAATATGTGGTTAGTTTATATGCATATTATATTGTCGAACGGGATTACAATAATTTTTTTGTAAGCATTTGAAGTTAAAGTTTTATGCGATGAGCAAGCGATTAATTACAGTTGTAGCCATTTAAAAGAAGTTGCGTATGCCACGGCTCACAGGCATAATGACCTATGTGACAAAACAAGTCGAAGAAGCCACTCTAGTTAAGAAATTACCTAGTCATTTAGAAAAAGATTAGTAGTTTGATAAAGGAACTCTCGTCCTATTGAATTTCTATAGAACCGTGGCGAAGTCGAGTGGCTCATGTGCCGCTGGTTGCTCAATTACTTTGAATGATCATTTTTCGCGAAAGAACATAGTGGAATTAGTGTGGCAGCATAACAGGAATTACTCGTAAATAAATTTAAGCGTCAGGAATAACATGGAATTTAGGCGGTTTCTGCAATCGATCGTATACGATTACGTTCAACCGAAGAAATGAGCCCGACATGTCTTGTTTTTTGAACAAATCTCCCAGGGGGTCTATCGCAACATGGCGCCTTGCTGCTTAGCATTCGCTATATTGGACAAATAAATAGTGTTATAGAATTATTTGGAGTGAAATGAACTGTTCATAGTAATTTCTTAGCTACATCGTTTTATATCAATTCAGTTTACCATATGAATTCTGTATTTTGCCACACTTTACCACACTTTACCACACTTTACCATGCTTATGTTAATAAATTAGATTATGATTCTTTTATATATGCAGATTGTGGTAAAGTGTGGTAAAGTGTACTAAATTTTAGTGTAAGTATATGGTAAAGTGTGATCAAATGCAACAATTATGTCCACTTAATGCTTAAATAGAGCTAAAGTTTAAAAACATCTTTGTGTAACGAATATTTCAGTTGAAATTGCACTGAATATTATGCGAAGTTTGTGGTAAAGTGTGGTAAACTGAGCTTAATCTTAGCGGTCTCGTACACAGCAAAGTGCAATGATATCTTAGAAGTATATATGTGTTGTCAACTATTTGTAATGATAAAAGTATAAGGAGAAATGTTTGGGTATCGATTATTTTTGTTGAAATCGAGCTGAACTCCTCGATTCATTGTTTATTTATGTTCCTTGACATATGACCTCTTTTATAACACGGGTGCCAGTTGTAACTTGAGATGAATTCGAAGCCTTGGGTAATTATTCTATTGACAAGTTTTTAATGAATGCAACTGGTGAAAGAATTTTTTCCCCCTTGCTGCAAACAATTTGTTCTGTTCTTTTGGGCATTAACTTAAGACAATTTCTTCCCGACTTTTCTCTTTATATCAGCATGAATGGTCAAATATTTTAATGATTTGCGCAAGTGCAGGGTATACATTATCCTTCATGATAGGTCTGCAATAAAGTTATCGGCAGATTTTAATTTACGTGTAGGTTTTGTGTCAGAATTATAAATTCATCATGGAAATACAGAGAGCGTGCGCAGCTTTTAAACCGACAATAATTTTGAACCTGATTTCCGCGTAGTGACAGTTAACATTAGGACGTCATGGTGACGTCATGTAATTAACCTTTAAAATGATCGTTTGTTGTTAGCGATCACTATATGTGTTAAATGTATGTGAGATCACTTTGCGCAGTCGTGGGTAAAATATGCCGTTTCTCTGCAACGAAAAATGTACGGAGAATTATTAACGTAAATTCAGACAATCATTGACAAAATTAGTTGAAACGACTTGAGTGAATCATGCCATGTTAATTGCTAGGCCTCTTTTTTGCATGAATTGCTATCCCCCCGTCCCCCCTTTTCAATGTTGATACTCTGAACATTTAAATGTAATGGCAGGTGACTGAGTGCAAATTGCAAACGTTTTGAGGTCCACAACATTGAAGTGGGGGGAAGGGGGAACATGAAACCATTTCATGTTAGCTTTGTTTCAAGAATTATGTCAATGATTGTAGATAGGTGCATTCATGACAGCTGGATATAATATTGTTGCAGATGCAACTACAAGATTCACAGATGAGTTACACATATACATGCCACACGCTACGTTGAGTCGATATAATACATTGTGAGACCATATGTTACGTAACTTCAATAGTTACTTTTCATGACTCATCAGGGGTGATCGTTGTGAAGAAAGGTCCTCTCATAGAACCAATGATGATTTATAAACAAGATGCAAATAAGCTTCATATAAATAGACAGCCGTCATCACGATTTAATGCAGCGTGGGCGCTATTATTATAATCGCCCCTGATAAAGACACAAGATATCGGAGTGTTGAAACGTTGAGTCATGAACAATAACTTTTAAGGTTATGTTCAAAAACTTTTAATCCCTGTTTTATTTTATTATGAAGCCCTATTTAATGTAATTTCATCACATTTAACTCTGACGAAGGATTATGCTTGAAACGTCAGTATTTCGTTATCAAAACTATTCTTGGCATGCAGTTTACATGCACTTTCTCACTATGGTCTATCCTAAACACTGCCCACGCTGCACTCAACTTTTCAGGCGTACGCGGAGAGGTCCAGCCAGGCCTCAAAGTGTTAACTCGTGCTGAATAAAAGCGTCTGGCGTTAGCCAGAATAAACTTTAAAGACTCGTCGTCAGGCTTCAAAGAGTTAAATTATGTCCGACACTTTACCTGCATGCTGGGTTGGCTGATTTAAAACAATTTACTAATTATTCTCCCTCTCCCTCCATATATGAGCTTATATGTAAATGACGAACGCGATGCGAATATTAAAATGAAAGAATATCTATGTTAATACCTATAGCCACAAAAAAAAAACAGATTCTGAAAACCAGCGGTTACCCGAAATCAACAGTTACAGGGGCGGATCTAGGAAAATATTTGACTGTTGCACGCATGGTGTGGTTCACTCCATCAAGGGGGGTACGGGGGCATGCCCCCCCGGAAAATTTTGAAAATTAGGACCTCTAAAAACGCATTTCCCGCATTCTGAGAGCAAGTGAAAAGCCATCTTGGAAGACCGTTTTGTATATATTTAAGATAACGTATTGTAATTAGATACACAATTAAACATAAATACAACCGAGAAGCGCTTAATAATACTATACTGTACAAAGCATAAACGAGAGAAAGAGACTAGTCTAAACTCAAAATGTATTTAATATGGAAAGTGACTGTCAGACTTGACTCACTGACTGCAGTAAATATTGAAACCGAACAGCGGAGAGCTGACTCCCATGAAACACTGAGTGAGGACTCATTAGCATACAGTATAATATAATATTAAAAGTGTGACGATTCCCGTGGCAAGGCAGCACTTCCCTTGCGATAGTAACTCCTAGTTTATAGAATATTATTCATAAGCTAAGCTGCTAAGGCTTACCTCACTGGGTAGTGATTCGAGGCGCGCGATTCCTGCACAAAGTACAGCGTAGATCTTCACCAAGATTCTTTCCGCATCCTTTTGAAATATTACGCTCGCACTCGCGCTTGAGAGCGATAAGTTTACAGTCTGTCTCCTCTCGAGAATAACCTCCATCAATATATTCAACAGCGGTTGTAACACGTATATACATCGTTAGAAGCCGTTTATTCTTGAAAGAAGCCGAGTAGGTCGAATGAAGCGTACTCAGTAACATCATCTGAGAAGCGAAACAGATTTCGCAATCTGTTGCAACTGTTGCACAGTCTATTGTTTTGATTGGACAGCTACCCCTAGCTGTTGCACAAATGCTAAATATAGCCTGTTTCACGGACTATATTTAGCTCAACTGTTGCACAAACGACTTCAGACTGATCCGGTGCAACAGCGGACCAGGCCTGTTGCACAAGGATGTTGCACAAGGAGATGGGGGGGGGGGGGGGGGGGGTTCGGCCGGAAATATTGTATATTGCGGGTTTTCTGGGTGATGACAATCTCACCCAATTGCGGGTTAGAATTTTCCCGGATTTTGCTCGAAGCGAAGACTGGAGGGCCGAGGCTGAGCTTTCGAGTTATAAACCGTTAGGTAATTTTGCAAATTGAATTATTCTTATTATATTTTAATGTCGTTTTCGTTTTTCTGGACATTTTGACTGTTGCATTTGCAACAGTTGCAACAGTCTAGATCCGCCCCTGAGTTACCTGCGAGTAGTGGTTACGGCTGGGTTATCCGAAAGTAATCCGAAAGTAGGTTTAACCTAACCTAAAAAATTGTGATCCTAATCAGTAACGAGCATATAGGAACGAATTAGTGAGAACGAGATGACATCGGCGGCCGGCTTTCAGTCTAGGAACTCTCTCCTCCGCAGAGGCTTTATATTACATGACGCATGAGGGAATATTAACCGCGGGGCGAAGGAACGCAGGCGGAAAACGAAGGGGGGGAGGAGAAAGGCGATCTTTTCCGCCTGCGTTCCTTCGCCCTGCGGTTAATATTCCCTCATGCGTCATGTAATATAAAGCCTCTGAGGAGGAGAGAGGTCTAGGAACGAATTGGTAATTGACAAAGTGATTGCTTACTTTTAGCCTCCTTCATATTAAATAGGTCTTTACCGTTACCTGCATGAGAGTGGCGGTCACCCCAAAGTAGCGATTATCTATTAAGCCAAGGTGAGGTAATATGGGCAACATTTTTCTTCAACTTTCAACGCAACCGTTTGCGGTTGCATTGCAGTTGAAAAGCGTTGCTGCACGTCTTATCACCCACCTTAAACACTGTTGCGCAACAATGATTTTGTAGCTAGAACAAGAATTTTTTCTAACTTGCAACAAAATCATTGTGCTCAAATCATTAATAATTTATGAACCGAAAACAAAGGAAATCAGTAACGAGACGGAGGTTTTGATAAGAAATTACATAAATTAAGCCAACTTTCGCTTCGATTTTCTCTTAAAATACTGATTTGTTTGAGAAGCTATATCATACACTCGGAAGAGTGTTTCATCAGGATTCCAAACACCTCGAAATTTGTTCAAAAACCTCGGCTTCGCCTCGGTTTTCAACAAAAGTCTCGATGTTTGGAAATCCTGATCTCCTCCTCGCGTATGATATATAACTTCAAAAACTCATTAATAATTCATGAGAAAACACAAAGGAAATCAGTACCATGTCCGTGGTTTTATATCTGATAAAGAAACCTCCTGATTTACATAAACTTTACTTTGATTTTCTCGGCTTAACTTGCAACAAATTTACATATGGAATAAAAAATCGCAAGTTGCAGGAAGGGTGTTACACGTTCAGCAACTTGCGATTTTTGTTGTAAGGTGCAGAAAAAAGTAGAACCCATCCAACTTTTCTTGCAACTTGCAACACGGCAAAAATGCGGACAAAATCGCAAGTTGCTACGGGGTGTTACACGGTGCGATTTTTTATGCAACTTACAACATTCAGTGATTTGTTGCAAGTTGCAAGAAAAATCGCATCGTGTAACAGCACCTTAAAACAACGTTATTTTTCAAACTTACTACGCCAAAGAACTTACCAAACGGGTCGTAAAACATTCGCAGTACGTGCAGTTTTATCAGATCTAAGATACTCGGCTATCGCCTCGTGTTTTAAATCTGATAAAACACTGCTGCTCATGTTTTAAATATTACATAAATGAAAAATTAGAAATAAACATAACTGGAATTTTCAAGATTTCGCGTGCGTGAATGCACTTTCTACATTGATGCAGCCAATATTCGGTCTTAGTCAAAAACGATAAAATTTATTTTGTTTAGCGGAATCAAATCTTTATGGACTATATGTTGTAAAATCTGACCTGTATATAATCCATTAGGTACATGCATGTACATTAATTTTTAAGCGTTTTCTGTTCGCAAAAAACGTGCATGTCAAGGTTGAAATACTGTTGAATCAAGTAGTGGCATTATATATATATATTCTATTTCTATAGATGGAACGAACCCTTACGGGGCTGGCTCACGCGATTGATTGGAATCTTACGGTGGTTTTAAAACTCGCGTAAACAAAATTTACAAAGAAGAATTGGTTTAGTTTAGATGTAAACAAATCTAAACGTTAATTCAAATCTCCTTTTGCGGCCGAAGAAAGCATTTCGTGACACGAGTCAGCCCGGTTAGCCGGGCTAGCCCAGCTCATGCAATCTGCCCTTATGTCAGCCCTAAGGCTATTTTCTACTGCTGCGTTAGTTTTCTACGCGGTGTGTCAGTACTACATAACGTATTTTACTTCCACGTACAGGCTCAGTATATAGTTCCTTAACAATAAAGACAAAGCGTCTATAGTAATAAAACGTATTTATTAAAGTGTATATATTGCCTATATATACGTACCTAAAATTTAGGTTTCAACTTCCACACGTACGTATACCTGATCGAAAAACCGGGTGGAGATCAATTGCTAACAGAAATCACTATAAGGCTTTAAAGCGGACTAATGACAATTATACCAAAGAATTAAGATGAAAGTGTCAAAAACGTGGCCGTATTTTTGGAGGAACTTTTATTTTAATTATTAAAAAGGATATAAGCGTTGCGGGGTATAAAAATGCATGGGAATGTATTACATCTCACAAGCAAGTGTATAGCGAACGAGTAATAATATATTTCTTTGAAAGTTTTCATGGCGATAATGGCGATGATGTAATATAAATACGTTTTGTGGAAACACCACGTAAAAAAATATAGGAAAGAAAGGCCAAGAAATATTTTACGTGGGGTTTCCACAAAACTTATTTATATGAGTAATAATATTGGTTTCCAGCAAGGTTGAAATTACATGCATGCAATTCCACTACGACGTTTAATATCTTTACGCGTCTAAGTGAATATAATTATAAGAAGCTGTGTTCCATTTTTACGTCCTGTACTGTAGAGTGTAGTGGTCCTGAGTGGTATAGTTGGCAGTTAACGTTGGTTTTAATGGTAATACCATAGTGATAAAACATTTTCTTTTTGCACAAGACTTCAGAGTTCAGACTAGCTACATGAAACAATATTACATATTCGCGATAATAACATATTGTGCTTGCAGCGACCTTGCCGGGATCGATCAGCCCTCCCCCCGTGATATTTTTATCAAAAGAACACATTATTCTATATCACTATTATTATGTATGACACGTCACCTTATAAATGGCAGCCCTGCACCAAGATTATTATGGATCGAGAAATCTAGCTGTTTTGAGGTAGACTGGTATGTATATTGTCGTATACGTTATAGTTGAACTCCTTCATATTTTGATAAAATTTTCCGAAAACTTATAGAAAAATGGCTTAGCATACAACAATTAGTCAGAAAACCTAAGATAGAAAACGACATTTTTACGAACTTCATGATATTTTTTGAGTTTACACCTTTGCTCTACAGTAAAGACAATGAACGCCGCGATGAGCTCTTTTTCTTTGTCAAAGTTCAATGACGGTGGAACGCTCAAACGTTGTGAAGGGCCACATTCTATTTTTTCTCTATTATTAGATCAGTCTGGTCGTGGAGACAACTAGATATAATATAATAAACTTGAAAGACCTGACACGTAGATTTACTATTTAATAATTTCTCTTTTCTTGGTCTTTCTTGTTGAACCAAGCTTGCTTAAATGTATGAAATAAAAGTAGTATGCTGCGCAGGCAGTGTTGAAACAACAATCGAAATGTAGTAAGGTCTGCCGAAACAGAGAACGTAGGAGTATGACGTTTCGAGCGAAGCCAAGACCCTTCAGTTCGCCAGAGAGAAACGGCGTAAAGAGTGTAAACAAACTCTTTACGTTCATGAGTGAACACTGGGCACTGAATATTTGTTACAGTTCATCCGCGCTAGCCTCTCAACAATTTTCGCGCGCAAACCATATTAGACAGATATTTTCCCTAAATGCAGTGCCAATACTTACTATAATATATTCACAAATTTAGCGAATGACAATACCGAAATATGTGAAGAATGATACGTATTCATATGTGCATGATGTTGCACGTTTGCGATCTTTTGTGTGGACATTAGTCATGCTCCGGCTAATTCGGCTAATCCGGCTCATCAAATCAAAAAAAAATCTCAGAAAACGTCTACGTAATAGAGAAATAATAACAATTCTTCCAAGACAGAGCCAGAGGTGCAGGAATCATATTCCACCTTATTCTCTGATTCTGATAGAGACATAAACTGGTCACAGTCAGAGACTATATTGTATCTAAATCTCGAAGTCCTAACTGGCTAAATTGATTTTGGGAAACAATTATTTTGATTTTGATGATGGCAGTATAGACCACTTGCACTTATTCCCCTGGTGGAGGAAAAATGTTTATAAACTATAGTATTTTCACTTCTTTGAACGTTTTCATGGCGATAAAGTAATATAAATGAGTTTTGTGGAAACACCACGTAAGAAGAAATATTTTACGTGGTGTTTCCACAAAACTTATTTATATAGTATTTTCATTGATTATTCGCTCTGTTGAACATCGGAACTTTGAAGTTGTCCTCCAGATGAACCGTTATGACGTCATGTGCAAGTGGTCTATAGACAGAAGTTAGGCACAGCTATAGGAACTAAGTTTGCTCCAGCATTTGCGAATATTTTTATGTCGGAGTTGGAAGGTAGAATGTTAAGGGAATATCACCTGTCTCCTTTGGAATGGTGGAGATGTTGAGATGATTTGTTCTTTTATATTTGGTTGCATGGTAAGGAGGCTTTGTTAGAGTTTTTAGATTATGTTAATTCCTACCATGAGACGATAAATTAAAGTACACATAGATGTTTTGGTTTCGATCAAAGATAATAAGGCCTGCGCTAAACGTCGCACAATAGAGGAATTTAATTCAGACGAATTTAATTCGAATTAACTTCGTCGGTAATGCGACGTAAATGCGACGTCGAGTTAAACGTCAAATTTCAGTCGAATTTAATGGTTTTTACTTGGACCCGTGGAGCCTGAAAACAATTTCTTGACGCGACGATAATTCGTCGAACACGCATTATCGTCGCATTATCCGTCTGACTCAGACGAATTTAATTGTTGAGACGAATTTAATTCGTGAGTCGAATTTAATAGAGTTATACGTCGCAGTTTCGTTGAATAAAATTCCAACAATTAAATTCGTCTGAATTAAATTCGTCGATTGTGCGACGTTTAGCGCATGCAGGCCTAATAAGATAGGTACGGATGTTTATTGTAAACCCACTGACACGCATCAATATTTGTATACTAAAGCATAGTTTCGAGTGCAATCACAGGGAGCCCATCTTGGCAGAGCGTGGGTACTGTGGCACACTCGATCGTGGTGTGTTTAATAAAGAAAATAATAAAGGGATGAAACACGAATTCTTCCTTGTTTTGACCATCGTTTTAAGCGGCTATAGGTATTAAAATTGTAAGACAATTGAGCGAAGTAGTTTTGATAATGATTCATTTATCAAAATATAATCAAAATGAGGCAAAATCTCACCTTTTTAGCCGCAGTGGTACACCCGGGCCTACCCGGGTGAAATATTGCAGACAGATCTAGCTCTCCTTATATAGGCAAAGTAATTTAAGTATAGACTATAGCCACTAGGAAGATTATGTATAAGTTTACTGTTTACAAACTGACTATAAAATCATGATTTTCACTGGTTTTTATTTTATCTTTTTTGCTGTTAAAATTGCCCCCAAAATGCAGGAAATAGCATTTCCGTGGCGTAAAAAATCAAAAGTTTCCTGGGGGAGCATGTTCACACCCCAGAGGTTTCCCGCATGTTTGGCGCTCTGAACTGCCACTACCAACCGGACATACTGTACTTCAAAATTGGTGGCTACGGCCCTGCGACTGTAAATCACTGTAATAACAAAAAACCCACCAGAGAATGTTGAGACCTGTGCCCATGTTGTGCCCACATGATATCTGCTTCCTGGCTACGCCACTGTTTAGCCGTAATTTTGCAGCTAAATTTAATACATATCGTATTTTCGGGAGATGTGTTCCGCAAGTAGCTAGGAGCCTAGGACACTACATCATCGTTGACACTTCGGATAGCTACGAAATCCTACGATAAGCTTTTCGGATAAAGCGGGAAGTCTCAGGATTATTGATTTATTACACATTCATCTGACTCTGAGTTTCAGTAGGTTTCAGTATTCCAACGGTGGCTCCCGACGATACGAGATGTCCTGGCTACTTGCGGAGCACATTCCACGTTGAACGTTTGGTGTTTCATCCCTTATATTTTTTCCTCTCCCTCCCCCCCTTTCCCCCCGTTTTTTCCTCGCTTCCGGTAATGGCCCATTTCCACTCAGGAGAATTTTCCTCGGACAGGACATTTTCTTTTGTCTCAAACTCATTAGTTCTGCCCAAGAGCTCACAAGACAAAGGGAAATTTCCTGTCCAAGGAAAATTCTCCTGAGTGGAAATGGGCCTTAACCGTTTTCCGTATTTTTTTTAAATCCCCTGCCACAGTCCCCCGCGTTGCAATATGGCGGAAAAAACCCTTGAACTCCTGATTTACCAAGATGGGCTCCCTGTGCATGAAGTAGTTCCCAAGTGATAAATTTGATTGGCTAACAAAATCTGTCAAACCGGTTTTCTACTATCCAAATAACTAACTATCCAAATATCGCTGTATATTTGTACTCATTTTTAGCGTTATTTGGACAGTTTTTAATGCAGTTGTATAATAATGCCGACACTGAGGTGAATAATTGTTTTAGCATATACCTCCTAAATGAAATAACAAGTTTAACATTCTTAACTTATATTTTTCGGTATTTTATACAAGACACGGCCGCTAGCACTTGGCGTACTTGATATTTGTCGACAAAACAGTTTTAGTACAACTTTTGAATATATTAATGGTTAGAAATTTGTAAAGAAACATACCTGTGGACACTCTCCTACTTAATTTTGTTGACTTTTCTCATTATTCTACAACATCAGCCTTGTTCATCAACAAAATCTCCTGCATCGGTAAGCAAAGCAAAACTGGCCGCCATTTTATTTTGCCCGCAGGTGAATAGTGCAGGTGCAGGATATCCCAAGCTTGATGAACCAATCAGATTGCGTGAAAAACACTATTCACCTGGCGAGGTATATGCTATATATTATATAGATAATAATATAGGTAGGGAGTGGTCAGAACCAGAACGATGAACCTCAAGATGAAGGATCCAACCATGGATTCATAGTCTGCTCTCATAGAGATATGAATAGATTAATAAAAGTAGAGACGCAGGCAACTTCGATCTTCTCCTTTATTTAATAGACGTTTCGGCTTTCAGTTTGAAAGTCTGAAAGCCGAAACATCTATTAAATAAAGGAGAAGATCGAAGTTGCCTGCGTCTACTTTATTAATCTATTATATATATATATATATATATATATATATATATATATATATATATATATATATATGTAAAGCCTGAAGTATAGTTACCTTAAAGTCTTCGCTACCAGTTTAGGGTGAAACCTCTGGTAGCGAAGACTTTAAGGTAACTATACTTCATGCTTTATATTTTGCTCTATCTATATGGTATTGAGCACTCTAACATTTCGTGAACCAAAACTCACTTATATATATATATTAACATTTCGTGAACCAATATATATATATATATATATATATATATATATATATATATATATATATATATATTTTCGCTTACCTCAAAAGTCTGCTACAGGCTGTTTCATCTAAAAAAGAATCTTCAGATCTGCCTGAAGATTCTTTTTTAGCTGAAACAGCCTGTAGCAGACTTTTGAGGTAAGCGAAAATCTATATTTGCTCTAACTATATGTTATCGAGCACTCTTTGCGTTTCGTAGACCAAAAACCCACACGTATATATATATATATATATATATATATATATATATATATATATATATATATATATATATATATATATCCCTCCCTAGCCTCCTCCGCAGGCAACTCCAGCCTCTAGGGGTTTAATTGAAGGATTGCATGATTAGGAGACATGTGGTATTTGTGTGGCGAAGACATGTGAGATTTGTGTACATTGCCTGTAGAGTTGAAAAGTTACAGTTCTGGGAAATCACAGTCAGTTGCCTGAGGAGGAAGCTGTTTCTCCCGGCCCCTCGAACACAGTGGCGCAACTAGGCATCTGGGGGCCAGTGGGATTGATTACTTCGGGGGCCCTTTCCGATTTAGTGACCACATTTCTAGGGGAGTTTGGGGGTATGCTCGCCCGGAAATTTTTTAAATCTAGGGTCTCTGAAATGGCATTTAATGCACTTTGAGGGCACTTTTGAGCAAACACTCCGATTCAAAATCTGTTTTAAAGTGGGCAGATTTTTGAATAGATTCATAACTGCATTTATTCCATTCCGCATAGCCTGCGCGCAGACATTTTACCCAATCTCCGCGGATTGGGTAAAAAGTCAGTGCAACTAGACATGCTAATAAGGGCACTTCTTGCCAAAATTTTCTGGGGGTAAATACCCCCTACCCCCCGGTCGCGCCGCCCCTGCGTGGGGGGCATGAAGTCGCGTCCACTTCGCGCGTCTGGAGCGCGTTCCTCTGAAAATTAAAACAAGAATATTTTTTAAAAGTCTTAAAAGACCTCTCAACGGTATATCCTGCCTTTTGATGAACCAATCTCGTATTTTCAGATGCGTGGTTTCGAAGTCTTTACAATGTAAGTGCAATATATAATCCCGAGGGCAAAGCTATCAACCGAGGATTAGGTGCGTTATTTATAACATGAACCAAGGAGTTTTTTTAATAAAATAATTCAATAGGAAAAGAGCTTGTTTTATTGTTCGAAGTTCTATTATATTGTTATTGCGAGGTTTATATAAGGTTGGGAGGCTTACTACCTGTATATAATTACCGCAGTACATAAAAAAAAGCCGACTTGATCATATTATAATCAGTGTTAACGTCACGTGGTTAATGCTTGGTCGCTAAAACTGCCGGGCGGATTATTAGATTATTATGTAAAAATTCAAAAATTCCGTCTAATCAGGGATAATCCATTAATAATCTGCATGGGAACATACATATAATCCAATTAAGCGGTTTCCCTTTGTTGCAATAGGTTTGTGTATGTTTGCACTTTTGTAATCTGCAGACTGTAGTTAACGTTTTTCTTGTTTAAGTTAAGATGCGTTTTTCAATTTGTTGATTAACGAAATAAAAGGATAACATTTTAAAATTTGCTCGATTGATGGTAAAAAATATTAGATTAATTATCATTTTGCACCACAGTCAGACCACCAGTAATAATGACGAAAACATATTATGTTTTGCAAGGAATTTATCAAATATTCAAATAATACCTTGCGACTATATAGTTAATTGTTTACCCAATAAAATATGACATTTTCTAACGCTAAATGTCACGCGTTTCTATCTGAAACATCCGCATACACGCCATGGTAGAATTCCGTTATGTTAGTTATTGTACAGGTTTTGCAGATTGTTGTTGAAAATGTTTATTAAAAATGTTAGGTTGATATGACTACAGCTTCAACAATCAACAGACCATTCCATAGTTTGAAAAGCCATAAAAGTTATATATTTCTTTCATGTAGCCTTTTGAGCTTAAATTTGGCTCCTTGGTACCCTAACACCTTGGCATTTGATTACAGTCAAACCGGATGTCCTTTACCGTGCGACCATGCAATATTGACAGCAACATTTGCAATGTTGACTTGCTAACGATACACGGGGACTAAAAATTGCAAGTTGCTAAAAATTCGCATTTTAAATATCGAACTTCACATAATATGAAGTTTACTAAGAGTTAGTTGTTCTGACTTTCAATTCGATATTTAAAATGCGAATATTTAGCAACTTGCGCTAACTATCAATATTGCAATGTCGCGCGGGAAAGAACATCCGGTTGGTTAATAGTGACCCATTGTCATGTGATCAAATCGAATATTTGAGATTTTAGTTTTCCTATAGTTCATGGAGCCAATAAACGCTCAATCGCTTTCAAATTTTGACTCTATATTATTAGTTTATTAGCTAGGTGTTCTGGAGGAAAATATACCAAAATAAACTGGAAAAAAATTCGTGACGTCAGTGAAAACCGGATCAGTAGGGAGGAAATGGATACGACTACCGTATTTGCATAAAATCTTATGAATTTTGTTTAACTCGACCCAGACAATATTTCGAAATCTTGTTAGTTACCTGAATATATGCATTACAATAACGAAATCCTGACGTTAGTTTGAGTTGTTTTGGCAACATTGACTAGCTATTCTCTCACTGATAATAATTACCGTATGTTTTTTATCATTATTAAAATGTGCCTACTAAAGGGTTACTAAAACTTTGGAAAGTATTTTGTTTATGCTCTAGCTAAGTACCTGATTTTACACTATCTGCTTGCCGGAAAAACGCTATTTCCTAAGGTCAATATCAGGAATAATAACGACACGAATTTAAAATAAGGAGCAGGGGGGGAGGGGAAATCACCGATCCTTTATTGTTGATCTTTGTACCCAGAAAGCATTGCAGTCGTTTGTGAGCAGTAGTTTTCATTTTCATTTCTTGGGTTCGTTTGGGAAGGGTCCATTGGTATAAAGATTAGGATGCGTTGTTTGGTGAAATAGGAGCTTAAATATCAATTGGATTGCTGAGAACTTTTTCTGATTTGGACTGGAGCAGTATTGAAGTTTGTCATACAGCCATATTTGTCTTAGGGATTGCTGGACAGTCTCTGAAAGATGGGCTGCACACTGAGTGCCGAGGACAAAGCTGCCGTCGAACGGAGTAAAATGATCGATAAGAACCTGAGAGCAGACGGTGAAAGGGCGGCTAGAGAAGTCAAGCTTTTACTTTTAGGTAAGTTGACGAATCTTATCGCCTGTTGAACAACTATTATTTTTTAGGTTTTTTAATATTTGTAACAAATTCTCAACCGTGCATTTGTTTGTCTTTATGCTGTCTACCAGGATCCAGTCACCTATTGCTATTACGATCAAAATTACCCGTTAAAGATTTTGAAAATTGTTTGAATAGATTTCTATTTTAGTGGGGTTGTATCTAGCGTTTGTAACGTCTGAGAAATCCTTCGTGATAGATTCTTGTAGACTGTGTTTGTTCTAGACACTTTTCATGTTGCGACACTCGGCTGTCTCGTTCGAGAATATTTAAGTTAATACAACATTTTGGCAACCAAAGTGCTTATTCACATGAATTGTAACTTGCTTTCTGGGTCCCGGTATTGTCGCTCTTTGCTGTCTAATAATTTCATTAATGCCGTGGCCAAACCGCGTAGATATGGGATTAAAATGTTGCTGGATAACAGAAACCGGAACGTTGTTGTTCTACTGGGATGTCACACCCCAGCTTCATGCAATTCGTGTTTGGGAGAGATTCTTTGGCCATTTTTTGGCATTTTTGCCGTGACTTGTCGAGTTATTTTCTATCCCCAGGTAATGTTATTGTGATGGTGTATGGCTAGCATCAATAAATTTTGCACTGATACCTCTTTTCAATTCAAAGGCACCGCGATCGCGATCTGCTCATCTACAGTAAGCTGAGTAGCTGGAGGCCGGGAGCTTAAATGTAAACGTGTTGCCCACTTTCTACGAACAAGCAAATGTTTTGCGATCGTTTTAGCCGAACGTAAGCTTTTTTCTGATAAGTGTTTTGTTGGTGTTATGTAACTCGAAAAGTAAGCCATTAACTTATTTTTTTTACTGGATACTGCAGCGTCGTTTTGTTCTTGCGTTGTCATGTTTAACGGCTGTGCAGATGGCTTTGCCGAAATCTTTCTACACAGTGCTCTCCTTGGTTACATGTAATGGTAATTGTTATATTTTTATGACCGGCATAACATCTTCGACGGTTACAAGTCAAACGAAATTCCAATTCGGAATTAAGGCTTGTGTTTTTTAAAAAAGTTTGACAAATTAACAGAAAGAATTTTCAATTATTATCGTTCGATTCGTTCGATCGATGTGAGAAATATTGAAGTCAATAAAGTATTGTAGTATTTTACTCTTTTACGTTTTCTGAACAAATCTCATATCCACACATCTGCCGTTTTCACTGTGCTTGATTGTGGGAACTTGGAGGTATAGCGAAAACGAAATATATCACCAGGATATTTTTATATTTTCTAAACTTGACGCTCTATAAATTTCAACTTTCGCAGTGGATCATGCCTTTGAACAGTTTGGTGCTATTTTTAGAACAAGCATTTCTTGTCCTCAGAAATACAGTAATGAATTATTGACCCACTCTGACTCTCCAAATAGTAATAAGAACTGACAGTTTCACTGGGGTATCGGTTATTTTCACTGAGACATAAAACTGGAGTTTTCTTACATTATATTTAGCGAAGAAAGTTAACATTTCAAATTTATGCAGCAGGTGTTCAATTTTTTTATCTTGTTGTTTGTGGCCATCTACAATATACAGTCAATACAGGATAACAAGCTCTGTTTTTTGTTCTTCTAAGAATTTAATATGTTTCAAAATGTGAAGTTAGTTTTAACGAATGTGGTTTATTCTGTATGGTGTAATGTGGTAAGCTTATACAGTACATGTTGCCGATGTGGCTCTATGAATGAAAACTAGAAAAAATACAATGGACTGAAGAGTAATTGAATACACTGGCAAATGTCTTACCCATACAACCACCTTTATCATTGTCTTTATTTGTTGAGAGGCAACAAAAACTGAAAGTATCAGGCATATATAATTTAGATTTTATTTTCAGAATTTCAGTCCTAATTTTAAGTATGTTTTTAACTTTCAAAATGCCCGACCTTGTTTTTGAAATACTCAATGCTATTTTAGAACAGGCTTTTGTCTTGTATACCATGCTTGGCTTAATAATAATGTGCTATTACAACTCTCGCTATTTAATACCTACTACAACTCTCCAAATACATGTACTGTAATAAGAAAATGTTCAAACTTTACATCATAAATTTTGCTCATATCAGCATATTTTCCAACCAATTCCTGTTATGATGGTCATATATTTTTACTCTGTCTTAATCAGGCCTTGCCCAGAGATGCACTCAATCGAGCGCACACACACATAGCAGTCCTTTTCATTTGACATGTGCACATGCACACACTGGCATATGCGCAACTGCAATTACATGTACACGTGCTATTTGTCGCACATGTGAAAATGTGTGAAAGTTTCAGTAATGTCACAACGTAAGGTCTCACAATGTATGTATTATGCAAGATCTCACAACATAATATAAGGTCTCACAGCATAATGTAAGGTCTCACAACATAACGCATGATCTCACAGTATAATGTAAGGTGTCACAATGTAACGTCATGTGTCACAGCGTAACGCAAGGTCTCACAGTATAATTCAAGATTCCACAGCATAACATAAGGTCTCACAATGTAACATAAGGTTTTACAATGTAATGTAAGATTTCACAACATGTAAGGTCTTGCAAGGTATATCATCTTTAAGCATAGGCTACTTTAACAGTTTTTGCAGCGTAGTACTGTATTTTCTGGGTGATAACCCACATGGCATATAACCCACATGGCGTATAACCCGCACGGCATATAACCCGCACAGCAATAAAAAATTTGGCATTTCTTAAGAATTTGGCATTGGGTCATTCCAGAAAACATCCACACCTCCCCCACGGAGGAAATGTGAAGTTGACCCCCTCCCCCTTCGGACATCCTAGCGCATTTTACTATTATCAGAAGTGCCATCCCAGGAGGGGAGGGGGGTAAATCTACAAATTTCCTCTGTGGGGGAGGTATGGATCTTTTCTGGAATGACCCATTTCTTAAAAATTTGGCAATTATCTTAAAAATTTGGCATTTCAACAAAAAAATTGGCATTTCTTACAAAAGAGTTTGCACTTTAAGCGTAGTTGATGTACAGCAGGTATTAAATACACATAAACAATGAAAGATAAAAGTACTTAGTCTGTGAAGCAATAAAACAAACACACAGCAGTGCCATAGTTATAATATGACACCTGCTCAGATTTAGTAGGTATGTGAAAACAAGTGACTTGAGCCTCCGAGGAGCACTTTTTATAGAGTGTGTCTGTTTTACTCTGAGCAAGGCCTGCTTAATGCTAAAGGAGAGAATTTCTTGTCAAGATGTGGCAGACAGGGATGGGTTAATTTTTATTGAGGTATATCTGTCATATGGGATAATAGGTTTTGTTAACCATCATTATCACTGTTATTTTTCTGTCAGTGTGTGTATATTTTTAGTTTGCTTATTTGTTGCACAAGGAACTTTGGTCAATAATATTATTCAGACACTTATGTAAGAAATGAATTTTATTATTAAAGACTTTGTAAATGAACTACTGTAGGTGAGCTCTTACTGTACATGTAGTCAATATTCATTGATTGATTGGTCAAAGGTAAAATACGTACAGATTAACCTATTTCATTGGAAAATTATATAGACAGTTACATGTATATACATGTATGTAACAGTGTTTTGTTACCACAAAGAGTAATAATTATAAGAGGTAAAAGAGGGAGGTCTTAACAGTATTTGTATTATGCAGTTTAATGATTTTATGTACAGGTACTGCATACATGATGGTTTCTTTGAAATATGTACAGTATATGTCTGATTATCAACATTTAACAGCTGTGCATGTGAGTAGACTATAAGATGTAATAATGATATGGAGGCCACTATCTCTGGAGACAGCCGAGTCCATTAAGGTTACAGGATACCCTAGAAGGTCAAAAATCTCAGAAAATGATATTTTACATATTCGTAAAGCTTACATGTACTTCAGGATAGGTTTATCATCTGGCCCAAATTTTATTCAAAAATATTGAATATTGAATGAGTAGTAAAACGTTTCCGAAGTGTCTTATCGGCGGGATTGAAAGTCTGTTATTATTTTGTATCAGATTATGCAAAGTGTATTTCTATCAAATTTCATCTTCGAAAGCTGAGTACAGTCTCTCTGCTATACTTTCTTTTACTTTCCATTGAAAATGCTGACTGATAAGTCAAAGATTGGTAAAAGGAACAAAAGCGTGTTCTGTAAGGCTCATCGGAAGAAACCAGTCACTGGCAAGAATAAAGGTGACAAAGCTATGTTCTCTGAGGAGAGAAATTTATCCGAGAGTGACAAGGGCTCATACTTTAACCAGGAAAAACAGTGGCCAAAAGTTTCTCCAGACAGCTCTGAAGTTAGAGAATTATCCTCTGCCTCTGGTGAAGCAGAAATCTTGCTGGCATTCCTCTTCTGCTTCTTCGCCGATCGTGCTGTAATTTTGCTTGGTGAAGTTTTAGTCTTTCTCTTTTCGGGCATCTTCAACCACATTCAGTATAATACCAATGACATCTGAGATTTGATCTTTTCTTTTGCCCCTTTGATTTTAAACCTGTGAGTATATCTCACAAAGCATTTTATTTAATTCTGATTTAATAATTTGATTGTGTTCTTCATTTATCTGGCTGTATTTGGTGAAAATGTGAGAGAAACTGGGGGAAAATTCAGTGTGTAATAGCAAATCTCCTGTCATGCCTTCCTAGGGTATCCTGTAACCTTAAGTAAATTTATACATCATTATGTACTTAGAAATGTACAACAATAGACATTTTGTTCATCAGGCATGATCATAATGGGTGATCTAGTGCACAACTTGATTTAAAGTTCTGACATTTTGCAGAGTAAATATTCAATTAATTGAAATTTTGTACAGATGGAGTTCAATTCTGTCATTTTTTACAACACATGCTAGGGTTGATATGCATATGTAAAAAGCATTATACCTGTAGTAACAATATTTCTAACTCACATTTTGACTATAGGCACTAGCCACCTAGGTGGCTCTTGCCAACCACAAAAATACTGCTCTGTTTTATCATGTGCACTGTAGGTTGCTCATTTCTGACACTTTATTAGGAATTTTGGAAGTGGTGAGTGTATCCAGGGAACTGAATAATGCTGTATGCATGATTTTGCCAAGACAAAGTGATGGCCAAGAGTGTTTGCTGGGGAAATCCCTTATAGTCATGCATCATGCATGGAAAACACATATGGGCCTTAAGTATGGGAGATTAGTGGAATAATGAATTATTGATGTGCATTGGCTGGGCTCAAGCTTGGCCTGGCTTGCCCTTGGCTATATGGCACTGATTAAGTTCTGCTTGTGAATCAAATTTAATTGTTTTTCATGGAATGATAAAATGGGCATGTATGATAAAAACACATTATTGAAAGCTCAGTTAGTACAGTACTGTACATGTATTTACTTTAACAATTCTTTTATTTATAAAATTTAAAGCCAGACACTTTTGCCACCCTTGTTCCTCTTTTAACATAAAAGCAAGAAGGGAAGCTACAGTATCAGTTCTTACTTATTCAGTAGTTCTGCCTTCATTGTTGCTGTACTGTAGCCTTTTATAACCCTTTTACTACTGTTAGACAGAGTAAGATAAAGGGCCAGGTTTAATTGGGAGTTAGAGGGTAATTATTAGTTTATTGTTGCAGTTTTCTGAATATACCATCGATGTATACAGTGAGTGAGTAGTAAGGGCTGATATTATTTGATATTTATTATTAAATGATAATAGTTTCTCTTGTTTTTTTAATAGGTGCTGGTGAATCTGGCAAGAGTACAATTGTCAAGCAAATGAAGTATGTGCCTGAGTTAATTCTTGTTTTCACATCTTACAAAGTGAAGCATGTTTAATTGAAATTAACGTTAGGCTTGCGATTTTTTTCATGTTTGTTTATGTTTGAAAGTTGCGAGTTTCACCAGAAAACATTGAACATTTAAAAACAAATCAATCAATTTGCAGTGTCATTTTGACAGGTTTCAAATTACACTGCAAATTGATTGGTTTGTTTATAAATGTTCAACATTTTCTTGTGAAACTTGCAACTTTTAAACATAAGCAAATGTGAAAATAATTGCAAGCCTAACAGCGGCTTGCAAATGGCAGTAAGTTTAGTAAGTACAGTGATACTAATGCAAGTAATCCCGGGTGTAGGGCCAAAGGCCCGGAGCCCAGTGAGGGTCCATTTTACACATGTGTAGAAAAAGCAAGGGAGACAAAAATCTGGATATACAGTGCATAGAGATCATACACTGTATATAAACTAGAGGGGGCATTGAGGGATAAATCAGGTAACCAATTGAAGGCTGCCATCTTGGATAAATTGGTTGGCAAAACAATGATGCCCGGATGAAATTTCTTGGTTCCAGGCCTTTTTCCTGTATCCAAAGCTAATTTTACATTTCTTGTTTATCTCGCCACATTTATTTATGGAAAAAGAAGGTTGGAAAACTCACGAACTACGTATTGTTAAAATACATCGTGTACGTATGTTGTCACAAATTTCATAAGCTTTTGTTTCATATATAGTTGATGAGAAATGGACTTATCACAAGTGCTTAGAATTTTGGCTATTGTTTTTAAAATACTTATCGCACAACCTTGAGCAATATATCAAACAGAACATATTGTAAATTAATTCAATTTCTGGTAGAACTTTTAAGTTCTTATCTGAACCAGAAGTGTTCTAAAATTGGGAAAACATTTGTTATTTTGATCTGGCCTGGGTGAAGTTGGTCAATGTGGGAAGCAGTTTGTTTTGTCTTTTGCAGTTTTGGTGTTTGCTTTCATCTATAACTTTTGGAATACTTTAGGTATGAACTTTAGATATATCTTAAACAAAATCTAGTTCAAATGTGAAGGTGTGGAAAAGTGTCTAGCTTTTTTAGTTGAAGCAGAAGAAGTTTTAGTTGCGAATTAATAGTGAACATGTATATACGTTTTGTCTTTTGAACATATTTCAAAATTTACATTTGTCACCCTCTGACCTGGTTTGTTGTTTTTCCATAATTTTGCCAGAACTAAAGCTATAAGTTAAGGTAGTATAAAACTTCTGATATGTTTAAAAACAAAGCTTCATGATTTAAATTCGCTTTAAATTCATACCTAAAGTTAATTCCAAAAGTTATAGATAAAAGCAAACTCCAAAAATGCTTTCCACATTGACCAACTTCACCCAAGCCAGATCAAAATGACAAATGTTTTCACAATTTTAGAGTACTTCTGGTTCAGGTAAGAACTTAAAAGTTGTACCAGAAATTGAATTTTACAATGTGTTCTGTTTGATATATTGCTCAAGGTTGTGCGATAAGTGTTTTAAAAACAATAGCCAAAATTCTAAGCACTTGTGATAAATCCATTTCTCATCATTCGATGAACAAAGGTGTGAACAACGAATAAAAGGACACAAACAGCCAGTTTAATATTATCTTGAAGAGAAACCAGAAAACTTGAAGAAACCAAACACCTTATGGTAAACAAAAACTCGATCTGAATTGCAGTGTTTGTGGTCACAGGTCACTCAGTGGTCTCAAAATCATTTTAAAGTTGACAGTAGCTGGTAGAGCATTTGTATTTATTTATTTTGCTGATTGGAATCAGCATTTATTCATTAATACAGTGTTTTCATTAATAGGCGGTTACCGGCGGTTTACCGCCGCCTGTTTGGCCTAAGACCGCCGGCTATTTTTTTTGTGTCTGGTAAATTTTTCTGAGCCACGTATAAAACTTTTAATAAAAAATAATTTAAGTATTGTCTATCGAGCATGTGTATAATTATTTAAAATGACAAGTTAGGTAATAGTGTTTTCGTTTTCTATAGTAAACTTATAAAATAGTGTTCATGACTCACGAGTTTATGTCGTATAAATATTTCACATTGTTTTGAAATTTCTCTTGCCATTTTCTCGCAACTCGAAAAAGTAATTTGAACGATCAGCGGTCGCCGATCTATCTTATGCGATACTTATAACATATTTGCATTAAGGCCCAACAAACATGGCGGGTGAAAATTGGAAAACATGGCGAGTAAAAAGCATGGCAGAGGAAATTCAACAGGCTTTCAGTCATCAGCTTTTGATGCATTTTTCACTCACAAGCAGAGAAGAATGGACAACACAGGTAGTGTACATTATTACCTATTGTTTTTAATATTAAATAATCGTCACAGGTCAATGTTTTCTTGTCACGGGTCAGTGATAAAATGCATATAATTATAAATTCTGTTTCAACACAGTCTGGCTGTCATGACAAAATAATTTAAAACTATTTTATAATAGTACCATATACCAGTTCACAGTGACACTACAATGTTGTTAAATGAATAAAGATATAATAAAATCTATTTCATAGATACATTGGGGTACATAAATACATTGGGGTACCATGTATTTATGTACACATTACACATACCTGTCGAGGTTCAAAAATTATTCAAATTTTCCAGAGGTTGAGAAGAGTGCACTTGCATTATCACACTTTTGTTCACAAAATATTATTTATGATTTTTTTAGATGGTGATGTTCAAGTGGACAAAGATAAAAATGAAACTCAAACAGAAACAGAAACAGAAAGTGCATCTTTTACTGCAGCTGATTCAAACTCAAATAAAGCCAAAGAAACCAGACGTTTACCTGCTACAATAGATGAGGCTGGTGCCATAAAATATATCAGTGAATCATTCAGCCACAATAACAAAGTACACAGTTTCTACTCGTGCAAAAACAAGAAATGTACCAACCTGAATCCAGATGAGGTGAAGCGTATCAGTACAAAAGGTGATCGTTTTCAACATGCTTGGATAACAGATAATAAATTAATTTACTGTGAAAAAACGGGATATAATTGGCTTATTTACGAGGAAGGTGAGGGCATGTTCTGTTTCATCTGCCGAAAGCACAATACTGAAAATGCAAAAAACAAGTGCAAGAAGTTTAATCTTCAGGCTGGAGTCCGCTTTAAACGTAAAGCAGTAGAGGAACATGCCAATAGTCAACAGCATAAAGCTGCAACAATGTGTGAACTGATTAACAGAACCTCTCCATTCCAGGCAGAACTTGACAGGAAAGAACAGAAAAACGATGCTGTGTATTACAATGCTTTTCTGGCAATATATTGGCTAGCAAAAGAAGAGTTACCAAACTTCAAAATTTCCAGCTTTTTGGACGTGCTTGAACGATTAGGATTGACAGATATGAAATATTTTCAGCATCGCTCAGCTGGATCATTCAGAGAAATGTTCTTAGCACTGGGGTATCAAATTAAATCACAAGTGGCAGAGAAGTGCAGAAAAGCAAATTGGTTTGGATTACTGTGTGATGAAGTTTGCGACATTTCTAATCAAGAACAGTTGCTAACTTTCATTAAGTATGTTGACCCACAAACCAATAAAGCTACAACAGATTTTCTGTCTGCAAATGACCTGTTTCAGAATTCACAGTCAGCAGATGCCAATACCATTTGGACTGTTCTCAATCAACAACTTGAAGATAGCAAATTGGAAAAATCTAAGCTTGCAAGCTTTGCAAGTGATGGAGCATCTGTGATGACGGGAAAGAAGAATGGCGTGGCAGCTGAACTTCGCTCAGATAACAAGCCTCTTATAAATGTTCATTGCATTGCCCATCGATTAGCTTTGGCTTGTGGCGATGCAAACAATTCTGTTTCATACATACTAACAATGGAGAAAATTCTCATACAACTTTGGTCCCTTTTCAAAAACTCGCCGAAAAAAGCTGCAAAATATGCAAAGGCTGTAATGAATGCAAGTGAACTTGGAGTCACTAATGCTATGACCAGACGTGGAAAGAAGAAACTAAGTAAGCGTTTTCACAAAGCCTGCAGGACCCGTTGGCTGTCCACCGAAAGAGCTATAGAGGGGGTCTATAACGATTTCGCAGCATTGACACAAACTCTTCGACAGTTAAAGGAGGAGAATGACTCGGCAGCAATTGGTCTTCTGAAACAAGTAGGAAATGTCAAATTCCTAGGTGCTGTATATTTGCTCAATGAAGCAATCCCAATTCTTGCCCATCTCAGCAGAGCCTTTCAAAAAGGAGCTGTTTCGTTTGCAGCCATTGATCCTGCCATTAAGTTTACCTTGGATGAACTTGGAGCAATTGTTGATGAGGAGAAACCACTGACGAATTTGAAGAAAGATCTTTCAGAGGGTGGCAGACTTTCCCAATGTGATATGCGACCACTTGTAGCTTCGGATGAGAAGCAGCTCACGACTTTGACGAAGGCTTATGTTGCAGCTTTAAGGGATAACATTAACAATAGATTTGATGGAAGCATCCCAGTCTTAACAGCCTTCAGAATCTTCAATCCTTTAGCTGTCCCAAACAAGTCGGAGCCAGTATTTAAAGAGTATGGTATGAAGGATATTGTTATTTTGGCAGATCATTTCTACCAAGAAATGGAGGTCAAAGCCAAAGATGAAAAAAAGAAGAGCTAATATGCGAGTGGAGAAAGTTCAAATATAATCTCCTGGCCATCAAGGATGATATCCCAGCCGAGATACTGACGCCACCAGTCAAGAGGAATCTGATTGCCCAAACACCGACAGAATGGGTGCTTGAATACCTTATGAAAATGCGAGCAACTCTCCAGTATCTTTTCCCTCTCCTGTTGGAAGTGGCGGAGTTGTGCTTGTCCATTCCTGTGAGTAGTGCTTGGCCTGAACGAGGAGCTTCTTGTGTCAAGAGAGTGAAGACGCGAGTAAGGTCGCGCTTAAAGAATGACATGCTGGAATCGCTACTCCATATTACCATCAACGGTCCAGAAGTAAAAGATTCAACAGCATTAATCGATTCTACTCTGAAGCAGTGGCTCGCAAAACCAAGGCGAAAGATGTCCATTGCAAATAAACAACCATCTAACGCAGAAGGGAGGGCACATTGTGTAGATGTGTCCATACAGGTTGGTTCTTCTGTCAATGTTCACGATCAGGAAATGGAAGATGAATCGTTATGTGAACAAGAAGAGTTTGAAGACAACGCTGGAATGATGGGGACTGAGGAAGAGGTGGATGCTGCTGCCAACTTATTTAAATTACCAGCAGTAGATCTGGAAGAATGCGACAGTGACGTCGAGGACAGTACTGATAGTGATTATGATAGTTCAGATTCAGATTCAGATTAACTTGTTATTCAGATTAATTCAAATTTTAGTTCAGAAAAGAATTATAAACATTGATTTGTCAAAAGTTAAATTTACATTTAAACACTTTTCATCAAATTGTTTTTTTTTCTATCATATGACATAAGATGAAATCTACAATGTTGCATCTATAGCTATTGTATTTGCAAGCAGCGTTTCTACCGAAAATAGCCTTTCGCACCCTCAGAAAATCTCTACTTTTGTTCTTCATGTAGAAACCTGCTAATTTCTAAACAAGAACCTGTAACATTTTAGACAAAAACGTTTGTTTTCTGACCATTGCAATTCTACGAGAATCTTTCGCCAGAACGAAGGAAATGGCATTTCAGAGACTTTAGATTTCAAAATTTTCCGGGGGGGGCATGCCCCCGGACCCCCCTAGAAATCTCTTACCTTCGGTGCTCGGACGCCTATAATTTACAATTAGCCGGTTGTACAAAATATTAATGAAAACCCTGTAATATATTCTGTAAACACCAGGAACGGCAAGACGTTTAAATAGAAACCCAGAAATTTTACAGTTTACCGTACCCAGGTAATTCAGCGATTCCTATATTCCTATGCCACCAAGTGAGATTAATTTGATGACAAAAACCCTAACCCAAATCAGTAACTGTGTTTACCGCTTATATTATAGGCTTACCGACCCTTATTGCCTAGCTTTATACACTAACCTGACACAGTGATGACTCGGGTACAGTAAAGTGTAAACTACCCCCTTGTCCTTATGTTGTTTTCAAGTTTTTGCTCATTAAACCTACTGTATTAAGCAGTATAGAGCTTCACGTTTTCATGCTTTCCCTTTGCTACTGTGGACGTGATGTTTTTCATTGACTTAATTGCAAGCACTTATCATTAATACTCATAGGCTTTGTCCATTTTCTTTTGTCCTGTATTTACAGACTGAAAGGTTGTCTGTTGTTTTTATCTCCTATTATAAATGTAGTTTTTGAGCTGTTAACTTTTAATCCTGCTTTTGCAAAACATAAAAGTAATTCCTTTGGAAACCTCCTAAATGGCTAAAAACAATATATTTTTACAACCAGAGTTTAATATGAAATATGTAAGTTTTGCTTTGATATGTTCAACTTTCATTTTTAGTCATCCTAATCATAAAGCCTGGTTCTCATATGTCGCCGGTGGTCACCGATCGCCGGCGATTTGTGATTTAGATGCATGTTAAAGATAGATAGATAGATAGATAGATAGATAGATAGATAGATAGATAGATAGATAGATAGATAGATAGATAGATAGATAGATAGATAGATAGATAGATAGATAGATAGATAGATAGATAGATAGATAGATAGATAGATAGATAGATAGATAGATAGATAGATAGATAGATAGAAAAACTTTATTTAGACACGCTGACCTCCTCAACTGAAGCTGATTTCCACAAGGGGCGTGTACTGTACGAAAGATGTGTTACAGTCGTGGCAATAGAAGCGCTCCGAAAAACGCCGAGCAGCCCACCCCAACAACCCACCCGATGAGTTCCCCAAACACCCCACGAAACCCACGAAAAACTCCCATCTTCCCGCGCTTCGAACCGGGCAAGCACACACGATTGGTTAATCATAACTTCCTGTTGCAAATTAACCAATCGCATGCGCCCGCCCAATCCAAAACACAGGAAGCTAGGAGCTCTTCAGGGAGCTTCGCAAAATGTTCGAGGAACCCATCAAATGAGTAAAACCCATCAAAACGGGAAGTGCAGCAGCATGTTAAGTAATAAAGAACAATGCAGAAAAGCAATGCTTTTTATTCTTTTACTTAACATGCATCTAAATCGTGGGTCGGTGACGATCGGCGACATACTGTATGAGAACCAGGCTTAAATTCTGTAATTATCCTGTGGAATATCATTTGTGCTTATTTTAATTGGAAGGTGGGGTGTACAGTATTTCAAAAAGCATACAAAAGCGGGCAAGGGGTTGTTGCATTTGTGTATTTCTAGTTAAGTAACCTACTGGCAATCAGCTTTTAGCCAGCCAGCCTATGGATGCCATTTTTTGTATGGATGACCATGGACAGCCTAAGCAAAATACTGTAGTATCTTCAAAATTTTACTTTTCCTGGTTTGTCAATTAAAACTCGCAAGGTGGCAGTGTGATCATTGCAATAAAATGAAAACCACACCCAAAAATCTTATTTCAATTCAACTTTGTTGAGAAAGAGCAGGCTGAAGCTTCTTCAGTCATGATTTGGATTGTCCTCTCATGTAAACAGCCCCTAAGAAGAACTCAGGATTGAACAGAAAGTGCTTCTAGCCAGTGGTGTAGCCAGGGTTGACCAATCGGGCATGAAGTGACATTTCTAAAGAAGGGGCTAGCATGCCCCGGAAAATTTTTGAAATTTAGGGGGGTTTTTTGTGTGTTTTTTCTCCTGCATTTTAGGGAAAGGATTTGCAGAATTCTGAAGATTATAGAATATGAAAATTAAATGTTTACATTATTTTTTTGGAGGACTGCGGCAAACATTTTAGTCAGTTTGATTTTGTATTTATTGTGCATATAAGTATGTTAGTGAAAATAGTGTGCAGTATATATAGATTCTTCAGTCACGAGTACACAAATCACGCATGGAAAGCGCGTGGCCAGGCCACAGACTAGCGATTTAGTAGAATAATGAATGACGTCATTGACGCGGATTGGCTGGGCTGGCCCGCCCTTGGCTACGCCACTGCGTCTAGCAGTACACAATCTCACTCCCAGTGATCTTCCCAAGTGATCTTCCCACAATATTGCACCAAAACTGAGTGGGAAGAGTACTGGGAATGAGTGTCAGTTTGACTAATTGATTTCCCTTAATAGGACATTTTGAATGTACAGTAATGTATGTCCACGGGTGTCTGACCACTCAGTTAGGTGACAAATGATCAAAGTGATACTGGATGGTGCAATTAACAGCATAACTCTTCCAAGTTCTGGCATGGATATAATTAAGCTGGCCTTTTTACCAAGACAAAGACAAATTGTCAAATTTTATTATATTTTATTGCTGTTTCTCATGTGTGACTTATTGTACAGCGTGCAATTGCACGCCTCATATTATTGAGAGCACTGTGAGTTAAATTAAAAGGGTCTAAGCTATACTGTAGGGCACTGACTCATTGTTTGTACAGAAGATCATGGCAGAATATCCAATTTCAAGCATTTTTTATATGCACATGCATGACTACCAAAAACATTTCGTAGCTTAATGCCCACTGAAATTTTTGTCGCCACACCCACCAGAATTTTTGGACAGTTAGTTTTGAAATACTGGCTAAAAGCCTGCAGTAGCGATGGGCAATTATTATGAGTACAGTACGTACGTTACAGCATTGGCATATTAATTATTAACAGTAGACTCTATTGTAATGCTAAAAGTGTTTAAGAATTAATCATCACACAAGTGTTGGAAGTCATTAAAAAAATATCTTTAAAGTATTTAGTGATAATTAGCCATATTGGAATTGCACTAAAGACCTGGGGATAGTGAGGTTGACAATGCATCATGGGGCTGTTTTTGGGGATGTGAACCGCTGATCTCAATAAAACCATCGATAGTAAAATTTTTACTATCCATGATAAAACTGGATGGGTGGGATTAGTGTTGTTTACTTTACGGCTTTTCCAACTCCCCTGGCACAGAGTACTTGATCAACCTCGTCCCCAGGGCATTTTGCCTCCACTTTGGGAGTCGGCGAAAATGCCCTGGCATCGGCTGGTCACGTGACACCCAGAATTTTGGGGTGTTTTGGCAAGAAATTTATGCGGTCTTTGTGTTTCGTTTTTGTATAATACGTATACATGAATAAGAAATATTTAACGCTCTGCCGAATCACTCATGTGAACCTTTATCGTAAATGCAACTGGCTAGCATTATTCATCATGATACTCCCCACGATTATCCAGGATACATTTAAATGTCGGGAAGAAACATATATCTAATGTTGTTCTTGACCTTAACCAAAGCTATCGTTACAATTCTTTGGATGAACTTCGCAGAGTGGATTTATTGCAATTCATATTTTGATGAATAAATTACACTGTATCTGAATTAATGAAGTTTTTAAACCGGTCAATCCGATTATAGAATCGACCAGCCGATGCCAGGGCCATTTTCGCCGACCTCCCAACGTGTAGGCAAAATGCCCTGGGGACGAGGTTGAGTACTTGATCTGACCGTGCTGACGTCAAGATTGCTTATGCTAGTCAACTTTGGGATTGGGAACAAGTTCTAAGGCCGCAATGCGTCATATATGTTCCACTACGTAAGATGGCGGCGACTGGCGCGAAACGTTTGGCTGCTGGCCATAGGGAATGCCCTATCCAGTTTATATAGAGATCAGTGGTGTGAACAAAGAACCTGTTCCCCAAAACAGTTCCATGATGAACCTTGCTATCCCCAGGTCTCTAATAAAATTCTGACGTGGCTATATAAATGTATTAAATGTTTTAATTGACAATTGAAGAATTAATTTTATTGTACGCTATACTGACAGTAGTTGAATTATTATACAATATGAACTAATAAGGTCTGTAAATTCATACAGAATTAAATGTTTTTTTTAGAATTATTCATGAAAGTGGGTACTCTCCTGAAGAATGCTTACAGTACAAACAAGTTGTCTACAGCAACACTATTCAGTCGATGATTGCAATCATCAGAGCAATGGGAACATTAAAAATTGAGTTTGCTCAAAGTGATCGTGCTGTAAGTATTTAGTTTAGCAAAGGTGTTTGTACTCTAGTATACCAGAATCTGTATTTGTATTTGGTAAAAGCAGATTATGTTAGTTAAGTGTTTTCAGCTTGAAGTTGGTAAAGTTTTTTCATTTGTTTTTGCTGTACGAGCTGTTGTAAGTTTAAGGTTACCAACTTCAAGCTGAAAACACTACTACCGTATTTTCTGGGTGATAACCCGCACAACGTATAACCCGCACAGCAACAAAAATGTCACTTTTGGAAAAATAAATCAGCGTATTACCCGCACCATCAGATAACCCGCAGCTGCTAATAATAAGTTTGGGACTACAAAATTTAAAAAAAGAAAAAATTTATTAAGATTAAAAGTAAAGTACCTAATATTGGAGAAGATGTGCAAATAAGCCATGCATACAAGTACCTAAAATCCTAAATGTCAACTTAAACTAAAATCCCTCAAACTCTTTGTCCCCACTGTCTTTGTTAAAAAGCGCTAAGACGTCTGCAGGAAGGTCTGATGCCCACCGCTCATCGTCGTCGGAGTCGTCGAGATAATCGTCACTTTCAAGATTAAAGCCATCAATTCCAGTCTTTCTAAAGGCCTGCTTAAACGGATCCAACATTGTCCAACATTGTTGGACCATTGTTGGACAATGTTGGACAACATGTTCAAACGGATGCAACAACATCCAACACAAGTGCTATTAATTAAAATCGAAGTGATATTCTTTACAGGACACATCCCATAAGCAAACCCGCTCCTCAAGCATTTCAAGAAGCTCGTCTATTTTCGCGTCAGTCCACTTCCTTGACTTAATTGGCTTTGATAAACCAGTCTTCTTTTTTTTTACTTCTGGTAGCTTTTGCTATCTCATCTTCCTCGGAATTCTCGACATTTTTATTCTTATTATTCAGAGGAGTTTTAGCGAGGGGTTGACCTCACATTCCTGCGTCAAACTCTCGAACAAATTCTCGCCACTCCCGCATTCCGCCATCTTGAATGTTTTGGTCAAATGACTCAAATCTCCATGGAAACGATGTCGATGAACTCGTTGTCCGTCAAATGTTGGACGATGTTGGATGAAAAGCTTGAACGGAATCAAACTTCATCCAACAATGTCCAACATCATGCAACATGGTGTTCAAACGAATCCAACATGTTGCATTCAACGTTGTTGAATGATGTTGGACCAACATGTTGGATCCGTTTAAACAGGCCTTAAAACCATTTGTGATCGCCATCACCGGTAAATAAAAGCCACAGAAGGTTGTCGCTTTCACATTACGGGATTGTAACTGTTTTGAAACGTCACTTTGATAACCAGAGGCGTTTTCAATTGATAACAATCTCTAACATCGCAAGATGAAAGTAGAATCCTTGGTCTTCGTGATGGCGTCGTCTTAAGAATTCAACAGATTATCCGCACCACCCTATTACCCGCACTAATTATGTTTCCTAGCAAAATTAAGAGATAACCCATGGGTTATCGCCCAGAAAATACAGTAACATGACATTTACTGAAAATAAACACAAGGCGACTTGTAGCCCAACAAGTACTTGTGACGCACATCAGTACAGTTTGACTAGTTCCCAGGTATAAATATTGAAAAACAACCTTGGTCTAGTCCATCTGAACTTTGAGACAGAAAGTTTTATTCAAACATTTGATTGATGAAATGCATACAGTACGTTACTAGGGGCAATATAAAATATGTTGTCATAGGAAAATTTAAAAGTTTGGGCAAGCATTTTATTTTGATTAAAATGCTCAAACATTCAAATTTGTCGTCGTGAATGTATCAGATTGCATAATTTAACTTGTTATTTAAATTTAACATTTATTTTTATTCAACTTTAATTTTAATTTAACTTTCGATTAAACTTTTTAATAAAACTTAAACTTTCTGTTTCTTTATAAGTTCCGCTGAAAATCGCTGTTACTGTATTAGATGCATTAATTTTATTGATTAAACCACTGACTTCCTCTTGGTCTCCTAACTATTATCTATATAGTGCAATGTAATCATGATTTTGTTTTGGTTTAGGATGATGCACGGAATCTTTTTGCAATGTCAGGTGGAATGGATGATGTTGATTTCAATACTCAACTAATTTCAGTAATGAAGCGGTTATGGGGTGATTCAGGTGTTCAAGCATGTTTTGGAAGATCAAGAGAATACCAGCTGAACGATTCTGCTGCTTAGTAAGTATTAAACAATTAAGTAAGTATATTGTAAGTATCAAACTGTATTCAGTGCAGTTATGCTCATGCAGGACTCGAAATTAACCTTTTTTCTTAGAAGAAAATTTTCTCCTACTGTACATGTATCTCAGTAGGCTGATGCGGTATTGAAAAAACAAACGAATATCGATATTTCACCGCAATAGAAACTTAATGTGTACTGAGCCTTAAATTTCCTCTAAACGACAAAAATGTCGCGGCTTTTCACCAAAAAGTTCTCCTTTTTTCAGAGTGTAAATCGGCCTTTATTTTTGATAATATAGTCCAATGATTTAGCCCGGTGATTTAGCTCCGTGTTATCCGTTAATTAGAGGTTCCACTGTATTTAAAATGTGAATTTTTAGCAACTTGCCAAGAAATCGTCGTGCTGTCAATATTGCAAGCAGGGACGTGGCGAAGGAATCACGATTGGGGGGTGTCATATGATAATGACCAACTTTTTGCAGTGATAATGACCAACTTTTTGCAGTGATAATGACCAACTTTTTGCAGTGATAATGACCAAATTTGTTGCAACTTACGTGTAAGTTAGTCACTTAGCCAAAGGCATAAATGAGATAAATGCATAATTCATGACATGTCAGCTTGTAACCACTAATCTGGTTTGAAAAGTCGCGGTGCTCTACAGTAAAAGCTGCTCTAACTTTTCAGAACAGCTTTTATTGTAGAGCACCGAGAATTTTCAATTCCCTGCCATCACATTTACGAAATGTGAACCTCTCTATAAGTCAATTTAAATCTAAACTGTTAGCATGCTACCACTACGCAACCGAACACGTATACAATGTTGAAACTCCACAAACTTTTAAAACCGGCTGTGTAAAATTTAACTCGTGCCATCCTCTGTCCGGTCTTCTTGTTAAAATGTGCTGTTAATTTATGTATACACGAGTCTTAGGTTAGAAGTTACTTTTTATATTTATTTTTTAATGTTTTTCATATTAATTTTGTGTTTTTGGGATCCCGAAATGGAGCCACAAGCTCTGTGGGACTTCCCTGCCATTTTTGGCAAAGCTTGTAAATAAATAAATCTGTATCACAGAATAAAGAATAACCTTTCAAAGAATAGGTTAATCTTTATTCTGTGTCTGTATTAAAACACTTCGAACAGTCGAGCCTCTGATTTCACTGCGGTCCAAAATAGATCCAAAATACTTCACTACAGAATACATCAACTGTATTACTTAAATGCCATCTTTGTTGAGGATGTTTGGGAAAGCTATTGACCAATTTCAGTTTTTTTTAAATTTTCTCCCACTATTTCTATTTTGAACAGCAGCAATTCCTCGTTTGACCAACTCCCCTACCCTCCCCCCCCCCCCCCAATCGCCACGCCCCTGATTGCAAGGTCGCGCGGGAAAGAACATCCGGTTCGACTGTAAAACAACAAAAGCTACTGTGATACTTCAAAGAACGTTACAATTTGTAATTCAAATTTCGTGATTTTAAACATACTGCATGTATACATATATTAAGTACATATTATTATAAATGTTGCCATTTTAAAAGGGTTGCACGGTGGTGTGATTGCATGGTGTACCGAGTAAATGTGCACTTGTGCAAAACTGTAGAACCTTGAAGGTTATAGGATTTTGAAATTAAATATTAGCTATCAAGCTGATGGTACATTGTATTTTCAAGCATTTTATTTTGATAGTTTATATTTAATTCAAAGAAAAAGCTAACTTTATATGTACATGCTATTGTTTTAGTTATCTCAATTCTCTGGATCGTCTTGGTGCCAAAGATTATCTACCGACGGAGCAAGATGTATTAAGGACAAGAGTGAAGACAACAGGAATTGTTGAAACGCATTTCACATTCAAAGATCTTCACTTTAAGTGAGTGGTTTTTTTAGTCATGTTGTGTTGTGTTGTGTTGTGTTGTGTTGTGTTGTGTTGTGTTGTGTTGTGTTGTGTTGTGTTGTGTTGTGTTGTGTTGTGTTGTGTTGTGTTGTTTTCTGTTCTGTTCTGTTCTGTTCTGTTCTGTTCTGTTCTGTTCTGTTCTGTTCTGTTCTGTTCTGTTCTGTTCTGTTTTGTTCTGTTTTGTGTTGTTTTTTGTTTTTGTCTTGTTGTTGGTCTGTTTGTTTGTTTGTTTGTTTGTTTGTTTGTTTGTTTGTTTGTTTGTTTGTTTGTTTGTTTGTTTGTTTGTTTGTTTGTTTGTTTGTTTGTTTGTTTGTTTGTTTGTTTGTTTGTTTCGAAATTCATACAATACATACAGAACACACGAGGTTTAACGATGTGAAAAACATTGTATTTTGAACTATTAAAATCGTTGTCACACTTCAAACCGTTGCCACACATGACTGAAAATAGGCCTATCTAACTTTCGAGTTTTAGTTTCTGTCACAAAGCAAAGACCATTTTGATTTAATTCTGATAATCCGATAAAAAATTTCCTCCCGATTTACATAAACTTTAGCTTTGATTTTCTCGGCTTAGAGAACGTTATTTTTCAAAATTACTGCGCCAATTAACTTACCAAATGGATTGTTTTTGAAGTTATGGAGTCGTGTGGACACTTTCGAAACCGTTGTGAAATTCAAACTTTCTTTCGTTCCGCCTTTGTGTGAACGGGGTCTGATGGACCTGCCTTGGTACTTTTTCAGAATGTTCGATGTTGGTGGACAGAGGTCAGAGAGGAAAAAATGGATTCACTGTTTTGAAGGAGTCACTGCAATCATTTTTTGTGTTGCATTAAGTGCTTATGATCTGATGCTTGCAGAAGATGACGAAATGGTAGGAATGATTGTCATAATGTCTAGTGTCTATACTGTATTTCGAACTATGGCGTAATTATTGCCTCGCAACAATACAGTTGTGCACGCAGGAAAAGGGTAAAATGTTCCTAAAGAAGAACAAGGGCCAAACATTTTTCGTTGGTTTGGTCCCTACGAGGGTTTACGACTTGGGGCGGGAGACTGGGAGAGTATATCAATTAATACAAAAGTCAAGGCAGACAAACAAACAAACAAACAAACAAACAAACAAACAAACAAACAAACAAACAAACAAACAAACAAACAAACAAACAAACAAACAAACAAACAAATTAAATAGACAACGATAGGACAAGTAGAAAATGATAAATAAACCAAAAAATCAAGACAAACAAACAAACAAACAAACAAACAAACAAACAAACAAACAAACAAACAAACAAACAAACAAACAAACAAACAAACAAACAAACAAACAAACAAACAAACAAACAAACAAACAAAATAAATAGACAACAATAGGACAAGTATAGAAAATGAATCGATCGATCAATAAATCAATCATTCAATAAATAAATAAATAAATAAATAAATAAATAGTTATAACAATATATAAGTTATAACAACAAATAATATTTTAATTTATAACTAATAATTGTATGTAGTACAGTAATAATAAATACTATATGCATGTTCATGGCAGTAATATAAGAGAAAATATATTTTTTTATTTAAAAGCCATAAGGCCATTGTTGTTTATAAAAAAAATACGTTTTGTCTTACGCACAGTTACCATGTTGACGTGTAACGTATGTATGTTAACACAGTCTGATTTTATAAAAAGAACAAATGAGCACCCTGTGTTTATATACGGTGTAATGCAGACATAGGAATGCTTTTCGGAGAATTTAAAAGACGTAAGTAATCTCGTCTATCTCTGGAGTTCACATAAACTTTTAAATTTCTTAAATATAATTTAAATAATTATTTAGTAACAGTCGGCTGTACTATTCATTTAAAATCGCAATCAGTAATACAATACTGAATGGGAATGTAATTACTCTTAGTAAACGAGAGAACTGCTTGGAAAAACGCATTTACCATAGTGAATGACAGTGTTGGAGAGCTCTTAGAAGAACTATTGGAAACCTAGAAAATTTAGAGTAAAATCAGGAGTGGAAAAAAATAAATTTTTAAACTTTTTCCCCACTCCTATTTGTACTCTTTTTTCCACTCCTATTTGAGCTTTCCAACATTGCTATAATTGGGGACACTACATGTATAAACGTTGGTTTTACTGGGAGAAAAACCCTCGAGGCCTCACACGAAGCTAAGGTTGTCACCCATCCAAGTACTAACCCCTTCTGACCAGGCTTAACTTCATTGATGAGAGCATCGCGCTAACAGCAGTTTGAAAGTTTGTCATCACGACAAAATCATTATTTTATAAATAAGAGAATTGAAATTCAAAAATATGCACTAGCTATATTAAGCATGCGCCCGTATATATGTCCTTTCATGTGGATAGAAATGCGTTGAGAATTCTATAACTAATGTTGTCCATCCATCCCGATCTACATGGTCGGGACAATCTCAATCGGACGCATTTCTTTGTATAAAAGTTCTGCTTTGTCGCCCAACAAGTGCCTTTAGTAAGTATAATAAGCGACTTTATGTAAAGAGGGTGACACATGACAGTATATTTCAGATACTGATAACTTAGTGGCCTTGTCAATGTAAGCACAAAGAGTATCTGTGTATACAAAGTCAAGAATTTTGTGGGAAACTTGTCTGTAAACGTTTTTAGTCGTTTGTTCTTTACGAACATGAATAATAAATGTTAAATTACTGTCTAGTCTACTGCTCTTGTCTAGCACACCTATGATTGTGTCTTCTAGTCAGTCAGCTTCTTTTGCTGCAAAAATCCAAAATGTCTTCTGAAGTCTTGTTTTTTTTGCTACTACACGATCAAAAACTGCTTTTAATAAAATGCAGAGCTCAACGAATTCAAAAATGTGTCGGGGATGCATGCTGTCCCCCGTCTCGCATTCTGTTGGCATTCCAGTGGTCTGGCGATTAAGCATGTTTTAAATTTTCAACATTTTTAATGATACTTGATTTTTGACGTTGGATTATCCAGTTTGACGTTATTTCCAGCAAATTACTTTATTTAATTATTTCTCAAACGGTTGTTTTTTCCCCGAACTAACTTTGTACATGTGGACAGATTGAACTACATGAAATACAAGGATCTTATAGCATGACAGATGGATTAACTACGATCTAGATTTATTTTTCAAAAGATGGAAAGTGGTTACCTTCTGTTTTATGTTATTTTTCATCTCAAATTGTTATTGATAACTACTTAAATGTGTTTACACTGGAAACATGCCAATCATCGTCATGGCGTTACTTCCCGCGGTCAGGTCTTTTTTACTGTCTGTTCAGGGGTTAATTATGGCGTCGGTACTCGGTATAGTCTTTCTTTTAATCATAGTATGTGCTTTATTATGGAGAAGCACTCGGATGTTCAAATGGAATTCAAATAAGACAAATATCCGCTATTCGTTTGAGTTCTAAGAGCCCGACTATATCGGGAAGGGCATTTATTTTTCGCCGAAATTGTATGTTTATGTGCATGTTGTGTTTATAGGTGGCGTTTTTGATTGAAGTACCAATCCATGCTTTCTAGTTAAAACTTAAAAGACATGCATACATACATACATGTGGTTGGCTAATGTGATCTTAGTATAGTTAGAACAACGTCGTCACGTAAACTTACATAAGTCCATCAGTTATATCCCGTTTTAAGGTCTTCGTTAAGGTTTACAGGGTCATTTCTGTAAAGGCCTTTCAATTCGTCAGAATTTATGCCACAAAAATAAAATACATACCGTTAGAAAGCTATGAATTTGTAGAATACAATGGTGTCTTTGGTTTCGCGATAAACACAAACCGTTAATTGTTGTGAATTTTTTAATTAAAACCCGAGGGCTTCACTCGGGGCAACTTAAGAACAACGCGTTTTATTTTGTTCAAAAAAATTTTTCGCAGTTCAATTCCGAGATAATAAATGTCCAGCAAAACGGTGTCAGCGTTTTTTTATTTATTGCGTGGTTTAGAATTTATGACTTACTTTGTCCGAATGTTGGTCGAAAAACAGCATTTTTAACTTTAATTGTCGTCAATAAAATCGGCCAAACTCGACATATCAAAAAACGCTGACACCGTTTTGCTGGAAATTTATCTCGGAATCAAACTACAAAAAAGATTTTGAACAAAATAAAACGCTTTTTACTCGAGTCGCTCCGAGTGAAGCCCTCTGGTTTTAATTAAAAAAATCATAACTATATTAACGGTTTGTGTTCATCGCGAAACCAAAGACACCATTGTATTCTGATGCACAGAAGATGCACAGAAGACGTCACAACGTGGTAAGAACACCAGTGACTGCTCTTCGGCCATTTTTTGTTCTCACCACGTTGTGACGTCATCTGTGCATCTATATAACTGAACAGACAACGGGAAAATGGAATCTATTTGTTAAATAAACTCCGTATATGAATTCTGTAACGAATTTATAAGTTCAGTTGTTGGGGTTTATTTACGTAGACTAGGTTTTGTTTCCCAAAATTATGTCACGTTGTAAACGGTTTTTCTTTTATGATTACAGAATCGTATGATGGAAAGCATGAAGCTTTTTGATTCTATTTGTAATAACAAGTGGTTCACGGAAACGTCAATAATACTTTTTTTGAACAAGAAAGATTTGTTCGCCGAAAAGATCACAAAGTCTCCGCTATCTATCTGTTTTCAGGAATACACAGGTAAAGAAGCGTGCATGTATGATAAATGTTGAGAATTGCAGTTATATCATTCCAACTTATCAGGATCTATATACAGACAATACCACATCAACCTGCTAATAAACTAACAGTATATAAACCCCGTTAACAATTTGAAAACGGAACAAAATCATGCCGGTATGCAAATACAGCATATAACATTTCATGTTATTTTTGTGCCGGTATGCAAATACAGCATATAACAGTTCATGTTATTTTTGTGCCGGTATCGCGTAAACGCAAGGCTTAAACGGCATGATTTTGTTCCGTTTTCAAATTGTACCGGCATCGTGTAAACGGGGTCTAAGTTATTAATTTGATACAGTTTTCAAAAATACAAGTGGGAGAGGGGGGAGGGCGGGAGGGTCGGTGGGATGAGAAGAGAGAGAAAAGAGAGAGGGGGAGAGTCTGAAAAATTGAAGTAGCATGTCAGAAAGACTCCTCTTTAAGTATTCGTCAACCGATTGTTTTCTTTAAACTTAAACTGACTTTTAGAGAAGATTTAAAAAAAATGAAAACGACTAGTTACGTGTGATTTCTAAACTCAGTTTTTCCCTTCATATTTCTCTTGCAGGATCCAACACTTACGAAGAAGCGGCCGCTTACATTCAACTGCAGTTCGAAAATCTTAATAAAAGAAAAGATACAAAGGAAATCTACACTCACTTCACTTGTGCCACAGATACTAATAATATCCAGTTCGTGTTCGACGCTGTAACGGATGTTATTATTAAGAACAATCTAAAGGACTGTGGACTTTTTTAGTCTCCTAGAGTTTAGCAGACAGGTGAGTAGTACACTCCGTTACACTTATGTTTTAGGACTATCAAGTTTTAGAAAAAGGTAATTTTCTGACAGAAATAATTGTATTTCGTGATGTCTTGTGTTATACTAATAATGAAATGATCAACCATGCAGAAATCATCTTTGAATTTCATAATTTTTTTAATCCACCATAGCAAAAATGATTGTGGCTGTACTTTCACCATGATTCTTTGCAAGCCCAAATGAGTTCTGACTAAAGTAAAACATTGTTTGATATGTCAACGTGAGTTAAAATAGACAACAGCTATCTACTTTAATATTATTTCTACTTTAATAGTATTTACCAATTTTAGTATCTTTGCCGCTCTGTCTTATAGTCTTTTTTTCCCCGAGATATAGTTCTCGCTCGACGCAAAGGATTATGGTAAAACGTACATTCCGCCATTTGCTACAGTGGATTGAGAAATAATTCATCAGACATTTTTTATTTGTTTTCCTAGAAGTTTAGTTCTCCTGCAAAAATCATTTGGCTACCGTCATAGCACATGTAAAAATGAATACCGTATATTTCCTCTATGAAAGGGTCTTATTGAGTTGTAAGCCTAGAAGGGGGTTTAGTAGAGGGACATATTGAATTTTCCCTGTCACAGAGGCAAAATAGAAATCTATAACTGATTTTCTATATGTATAACATGGTTAAAATACAACATTGGTTTTACTTCATTGGGCGTACTGTAATAGGGGGTATTTCTTTTTTTTTATATTGGGGGGAGGGCTTAATAGAGTCTTTTAAACTTTTAAATTTCATAAGGTTAGATATACGTAATTTTTGCAGACGTACCACTTATTCACATTGCATTTTCTTTCTTTTAAGATGCTGATATGCGGCTTGATGACACAGAAGACGAAAAAGGATATACAGCACTATTTTATGCGAAAGTCTGGATATGATCAAAACGTTATCGACCTCTCAATCTACCTTTGTGAGCAACTGTTTCTGGGCTGCGCATGTTTTATCTCAGAGGTCGAATGATTGGGGGGAAATATGAAATACATGTCATTTCGTACATGAAAAGTAAGAATAGTATAAATGAGTTATCTATCGAGGGAAAATTCATTATATATATTACTGCGATCTTTTGATTGATGTTTGATATCTCTTATAAAGTTTATATTATTATATAGTAGGTAAATTAGTTTTAATGAACTCTTACCCCACCCTAAGTCTGTTAGGTATTGGAAGAAAACGTCTTGGTTTTGTTACTGTAAAGAAGCAGGCCAGTGTAAAGTGATTTGGACACTTGGAGCTACTTAATCTTAGCTCTGGTTTCGCTGGGGTTTTAATGGGACGCTTGACTCTATAGTGCTGTCTGTTGTTCGTCTTGGAAATTCTTGTGATTTCTTTTATTTAATAAACTCGTACATGATACAAATGGATGTAAAAAGTATGGTAGAATGAAAATAAACTGTCAGTTTCAAAATAAGTCTTCTTAATATTTCCCCCCTGTCTCTTTATCATGCAGTGCATGTTTTGTCTGAAGCCGAACAAAGATTGTGCACTCATGTTGTAAGCAACATTCAACATCTTTGTCAAATGCACAAGGTTCCTGCTAAGCTCAGATTTGAGAAGTAGATTCTGATTGGTCCACAGCACATGCGATTAATACCAGTTTATTCGATTGGATTATCTAATCTCGCGAAGATTGCCTTAAGAACAAATCGTAATTGGATTAAGGCCCTGTTTTAGGGTGACCCTTGTAGCAGGGTTAACTATTCTAGTAGGGTCACATTACTTCTGCGTGACCATTTTACGATATTTTCGGTTTACATGTTATTGTTGGCGTCATTTGCTTGATATCTAACTTCACAAATGTACAAGAACAGGAAGGGCAGCCACAAAATCGTTAAAACATTTTGTCCGGTACATGTTTTTTTCTCTCATTGAAACATAACCCGTCTGCCAGGGTCACCCTAGCAAACGCGTTTACATGGCTTATGTAAACAAAAAGATAGCCCTGCCGCCAGGGTTACCCTAGCAAGTTGATAGGGTAGCCCTCATGTAAACGAAACATGGAAAGACAATGAACTAGGGTAACCCTTTTACTAGGGTAACCCTTCTAGAAGGGTCACCCTACCTCCATGTAAACAGGGCCTAAGACAGGGCTTGCGATTTGCCCAATCAGAATTGACTAATTCTCAGATTTGAGAAGTTCAGTGGGGTTCGAGAAGCTATATCGTGCGAATTTCACACTGAATCACAGAATATATATTCAGGCTGTACACAGACTAGGAAAACTCTGCGAACTTTTGTAAGCTGCTACTGCCAACTATAGAAATCTTTACATCGTCCGGTTTGGAATGTTTGGCTGAAGACTGATCATGAGTGCATGCAGGTTGAGTCAAGTAAGGGGGGTATGCATGTAAACATCGAGTGTGGATTCGCCCTAGAGGTTTTGTTGGTATTTGCATGGACGTATAGGTACCCTGGTTCACAGGTTTTTGGACCTAAAAGCCTCTGGAACCAGGGTAGTCGTTAGGTGACATGAGATGATCCTGCAGGCAGCCATATCTTGAAAGGCAAGTATTACAAGTAATATTTGGCTTTTCACTCGATTAAACTGCACGCATGTTGCAGGGAGTTTGGTGAAGGAAAAATTTCGAATGTAAAAATATGTTGCATTTTAAGACCAAACCGGGACCAGTTGCGAAAATGGGTTATAAGTTGTCCAATATACCGTCGCGTAAAAGAACCCCTAGTTTTCCAAGTCAGGCTGAACTGGTTGTTGGATGTGTAGCGAGAAATCAGGCCGATAGGTTCTTAACAGGTTCTTATTTATTGAGCAAAGTGTATATCTTAAAGAGTGCATTCATCTGGTTAAAAGTAGTCTATTAATATATCCAGAACACGATGTATTACACTAATTATTGCTTAGAGACGCAAATGAACAATAGAGTACTATACCATTTAGTATTAAGTACTAAACTAACTATATTTATACTGGGTGACCCTGTCAGTTATATCTAAACTGTTGTCCCTAGAGGTCCAGTAAGGGCGACCCCTCATTAGTCCAGTGTTACAACACAGGAAGAAACCGGAGCACCCAGCATTTTGCTGGTATGGGACATCTACATCAATCGGTTATTTACCTATTTCTAAAATAACATGTCATTAAATGAGTTTGCATACGCTTTGCCATATTTTGATTGACATAATTAACTCTTTCTTGTCCGAATTGGTCTTTAGTATTTTATTCTGGCTAACGCCAGACGATTTTATTCACCTCTGGGGAAGCCCCCGGACAGGAATGAGTTATAAACTATCTCTTTAACTCTTTCTTGTCCGAATTGGTCTTTAGTATTTTATTCTGGCTAACGCCAGACGATTTTATTCACCTCTGGGGAAGCCCCCAGACAGGAATGAGTTAAACAACATACAATATACATATATCATACATCAACATATCCTACAAGATGGTGGCAGTTTTGGCCAATTACTGTGGTCCCAAAATAAAGTACAAGCTAATACTGTGCCCAGTATAAATGACTGTAAGACAAGACATGACGAAAAAAATTAATTGCTAAGGCCAAGAAAACAGCTTCTGTTTCTGGTCAGCGCGTGCGTTATCTTTTTGCTTGCGCGTCGACTCTTTTTTTATACGTTTTTAAAAGCGCGATCTTCCGGATCGCACCAGAGGATAATGTTTGATCGGTCTATTAAAGAGATTCCTGTCCGAGGGCTTCCCCAGAGGTGAATAAAATCGTCTGGCGTTAGCCAGAATAAAATACAAAAGACCGATTTGGACAGGAAAGAGTTTTTAGAGAGATACAGGCTTTCTGGCCATCCTACTTATTCCTACTTTTTCTGCACTCCTAGTATTTATACAAAATTGCTCGGTTTTCCTACTTTTTCACTTAAAAGTAGGAAAACCAATAAAGCTGTTGGTCTTGATCGTGTATAAGTGCTCGTTTGTTGAAGGATTCTGCTGATGTTCTAGCTCCTGTACTGACCAATTTGTTCAATCGTTCATTGTCTTCTATGTACCCTGATATTTGGAAATGCGGGAAGGTTACTGCTCTGTTTAAGTCTGGGGAAAGAACTGATCCAAATAACTACCGGCCAATAACAGTTCTCCCGATTGTTAGTAAAATTCTTGAGAAAGCGGCTCATTCACAAATGTATAGCTATCTACAGGATAATAAACTATTGTCGCCATCTCAATTTGGTTTTAGACCCAAAAGCTCGACTGAGATTGCCCTCGTTAACTTCACTGATTCAATTTTGGAAAACATGGACAGAGGACTTTTCACAGGGGTAGTTTCAATAGATTTAACGAAAGCTTTTGACACCGTCGATCACGGAATTCTGTATGATAAATTGAAATGCGCCGGCTTTGCTGACACATCTGTAAATTGGCTTGAATCATATCTTACAAACAGAACTCAAGTAACTGCAATCGGAAATGTTTACTCGTCTGCTAAACCTGTACACATTGGAGTACCTCAGGGAAGTGTGTTGGGTCCGTTACTATTTATCATCTACGTGAACGACCTGCCTTCATGTATAAAACATTGCAACGTATATATCTCTTTATGCTGATGACACGGTTATTTATTTTTCTTCTTCTGATGTATCAGTAGTTGAAGATAAACTAAATTCCGATCTAGCAAGCTTAAGCCGGTGGCTCAATGAAAACCTTCTAACATTGAATGAAACTAAATGCAAATTTGTTATATTTGGGAGCAATCAAAAACTGGCAAAGAAATAAAATTTCCCTGCAAATAAACGGATGTGAAGTTGATGATGAAGATTCGTTTAAATATCTGGGTGTTATTATGCACAAGAACATGACTTGGTTGGACCATATTGACCAGTTAAATGTGAAAGTTTGTCAACGATTAGGAGCTCTGCGATGAGTCAAACATCTACTTCCTCGTGATGCAAGAATAACTTTATATAACAGTCTGATTCTACCTCTGTTTGATTACGCGGACGTTCGTATGGGGTGACAAAAATAATGCTCTTTTGATGAATCAACTTCAAGTACTTCAAAACAATGCAGCTCGTACCATATTAGATTTACCAAAGTATGCATCAGCAACTCAGGCTATTGATCAGCTGACATGGAAACCTTTAGTCTCTCGCCGCTGTTTTCATCGTCGCGTGGCGATATACAAATGTCAAAATGGTTTGGTTAATTTCAACCATGACTTTCCAAAGAATGCTGATCACGGTTATAACACGCGAGGTTCTGAGAAAATCCGTGTGCCTAAAGCAAAGACAAACTGGGGGCAACAAAGATTCGTTGTGCATGCAGTAAAGGACTGGAATAGTGTGCCAGAATACATCAAACAGGCTGAAACACTAACACGTTTTAAAAACCTTTTAGCAACTAATTTTTAGACTTTTTATAGGTTAATGCTTATTGGAATGTTTTATTTGTATATTCTATTATAGTATATTTCGTTCTAACTTTTTAGCTTTTTAACTTTTATTGACTTTTATTAACTTTTATTGACAATATATTATTTATATAATAGTTTTATCAGGGCCCTACTGAAAATCGCATTGCGAGTTAGGCCCCCTGTCAAAATATTATGATAATAATAATAATCCTAGTTGTTTGTTTTTTTGAAAACTGTTTCGTGGAATCATTATGTTTTGACTTGATACTGCCAAGAGGAAGTAAAACTCAAGTAAAACTCGGTTGGCTGTAGGGGAAGGGGAGGCCACTTTTGTATTATATTTCATTTTAGTAAAAATGGGGTTAAATTGTATTTTTGTGGTATTGTCACTCGAAATTAATCACAAAAAATTCCTACTTTTGTCCTATTTTTTTGTACGTTTTCCTACTTTCTTCCTACTTTTACGAAAATTTTAGTCCTACTTTTGTCCTACTTTTTACCAACACCTGCCAGAAAGCCTGGAGATTTATTTACACTAAAGAGAGTTCAACCAATGTTTCCTATCAAAAAGCGCTCGGAGGAAACCTGTAGTGTATGCGGCCACGCTGAAATTTTCAATCCGAACCCGGGGCGCAGAGGTGAAAGGCATGTGGGCTAACCACTGCATGCCACCAACACCCCATAGTACTGACCATTTTAATCTGGCATTGATTTAGTATTAGTACTCTAATGTCTGTTTCCAAAGACCCTTATATTACAGAAACCACAAGTGCGGAATGAGTAAAAAATTCGATTCGCTGCCACGCCCCACAAACGTTCAACAAATGTCGACAATTTTTAAAAGTTTTAAAAATACATCCGATAAATATTACAAATGTAACGATTAGCTGCAGAAGCCCTCTCAAAGCCCTCTCAGCGGTGATTTTCAGTAGTGAAAAATATACTGACAGATTTCTAAGATGTATGTTGTCGATAGTATGGCCTTTAAAATGAGCGATACACATTTTCTCATGTAGTCTTCGAAATTTTCACATCGTTCCACACATTGGTGGTTTCTGTAATAAGCATTCTCTCTACCTGTGTGTTCTAAGCTTTTCACCTTTTCACTTTTTCTTTTAGACCTTTTCGACAAAATGCATCAAGGTAATCACAACAAAAATAAAGAAAAAAACTTGACTGAGCAGCTAGTCATGGTTAACGTCAGTGTTTCTTTTGAAACCGACTGCATGTTTCGCATTCTGGCAAATAATCTGGAAACGAGAATGTCTTTGACTTGAGTGCGCTATAAATTTACCCATGATGCACTTTTTTATAATTCAGTGCTTTATTGATTGCACTTAATTTCCTACCTCGATCCCTTTTTGCTTACTGACTAATTAGGACTAAATTTGTGCCAAAACGCATTTATGTATATATATATATATATAGGTGAAATAGGTGCACAATTAAGCAACTTTCAGAGTTTTATCACGTTTATGAGCTGTCTAATGAGGCCTGGCCGACGTCCTGATCATCTATTTTCCAAAAAGGCATTGCTCGTCCGGAAATAAATTAATTAAATGAATTTATATATCAAATGCGAAAAATGTGACGTATTTTTTACTGTAGACGTCGATAACAAAGTGTAATGTTTGTTTAATTGCCACAATGTAAAATAGAATATTACAAATCTTTAGGAACAAAACCATTAGTAATATGTGGCGAGGAAGCCCAAAAAGAAACCAAAGGCTTATTATAAACTTTGGGCTCCCTCGATGTTTAGGAATTTGTCAATTAAGTGGTGAAAAGTACAGTGCAGTGAAGTGAGGTGCAGTGTGCAGAAAAGTGTTAATAATAAACAAAACTATTTACGGAAATACAAAAAGTCATAACGAGACAAGAAATTAAACTAAAAGTGGGAATTAATCAAGTATGATTTCAATTTACATTTATACGTTCGAAAAGTTATAGATTCCTGGAAAATTGTCTAAGTTTAGTTCTACAAAAAGGAATAGATAATAATGCAGCAATAATGCAGCCCTTCTCGTATTGTAACTGGCCCTCGTGGACAAAAGAAAACAAATTATCAAAACATTGTGGTAACAGATTATTCATAGATGAGGTGTTTAGCTGGTTAGCCATCTGATAATGAAGTAAAGTGTAAATATTGAGCCTATGAATATGGGTCTTTATGCTCCCCCCGGAAAATTCTTTGAAATAGAGGTCTTGCACGATAAACATCAATAAGTTCATGTCCACATATTTTTCATTACACGTTGACTAAAGAAATTCCATGTTTCGAGTCAAAACCTTGTTCACTAGATGAAAATCCTTCCTTTAAATTTTAGCAAATTATTAGGGGCAGGGGGAGCCACTGCTTTTATCATTTATACCTTGAGTTTAATCACCTAATTTTGGGAAATCAGCATCTATGGATCTTCAGTAATAATTCGTGTTAAATATCTAAGAAATGTCTGTGTCTTCTACAGTCGAATTAACTTGTGGTCAATAAATATGTAAATATCCATTGTTTCTCGTCCAATGAAATAACTCGCACCACGTGACACGTCAAGCGTGCTCGGTTGAGATATCTTTGTCCCAGCCCTTCTTTTTACATTTCGATCGCGAATTTGTTTCTAGATATCTTCCATACCGATATAATATTTTTCTCTTGGCAGTAAAGAAACAAAATTGCAAAGATTGAACGTTCGATCAGATTAATAGTTGTGGTCTTCAATCGATGTCAAACGATCAACAAATGGCAGAATCAAGCAACGGCAACGAAGAGCCACTGGACACGACAGTAGCAACCGTCATGCAAGCAGCATCGGAGTCTTCTTCGGAGAATTTAAATGCAGGTATTTCGTTTTAATATTGTGAATCTTCTACACAATTTCATCTATATTCTTATCTGTTCTCAAAACCTTCCGGTTGCTCCCAGTCTTCGAAAATGGAAACCATGTCTTTCCCAGTCCTTCGTAATTTTATTACAGCCATTTTGCTCCCAGTCCCTCCTTGTACGAATTGAAATCATAAAGTAGCGCCCAGGTTTGTTTCTTCTAAATATTTTCCCGCTTTATGGCCGAGTCCCAGGGATAATTCAGGGGAGAGTAGAAAACATGAACATTATTCTGTAGGTGTTCCTCGTGTAAAAATCTCGTTTGTAGACGAACATCTCGGAGACGAAGCACTTTTCAGTTGTTGTCGCCATTGGTTCATCGTTCACGAGTGTCTATAAAACCCCAGTCGTTACGGTTTAAATACGTTGTACTATCAGTTTTATTTTATGTCGATGAGAATAATTTACTGTTGTCAGTGTTGTGGATACACTGTTCTTTAAACGGTATTTATACTCTACAATTGAATCCTATATAACTGTTTTATATTTCCAAATCAATACCAAGTGCCAGTTGGTGCCAGTGGCCTTCGCCTTAAAACTTTGTTTTCATGGCGCCTTATGACTCAGGTGAATGAGGCTAAAGCCGTATTAAATAAAAGGTGGTAACTGTAATAGAGCAAAGCTTAGAACAAAGTTTATTTAATTGATGTTAAATATATAAAGTGTATTTGGCCTTTTTGGCCATTACAAGTCCTATTTTGGCTCGTTTATTTGTATAAAGCTTTATGAAGCTTGTAACATTTTCACCACATGGCAACTGGGGTTAATGGATTACTATACACCTTTATATTATATACTTTATGACTTTTGCCAGTTTTGCCTTGGGAAACATCAGTTTTATGCTCCCCAGGCTTCAATGTCACCCTCAGGCTTTATTTTATTATATACCAAAGACTTTTAATTAAATACAAACTACAAGCTGACTTGACACTTGCAAAAGGCAAAAAGAATTACCAAAACACTTTGACTTTGTTTTCATACTTTCAATTCACTGAACTATAAAACAGATACACCACACTCAACCATGGCTGTTGAGAGCCGAGATTGGCCCTGGGTCAAACATTGAAGCCAGGGCCCTCACCGAAATCAATGTTTTATTACCATCATTATCGAGTATTCTAAATGCCAATCTTTGCATCAGAAATAAAACTAGAAATACATGAATGCAACAACCCCTCGCCCGCTTTTATTAAATGGTTTTTGGAAACACCCACCCACCTACCATGATTAAAATAAGCACATCTGATATACAGCCAATAATAGCCCAATATAAAAACAAACAGATATAAAAACAAATAATCCTCAAGATAAGTCTATAATTTATAAGATGACTAAACTGATTTAACATTTCAAAGCAAAACTTATAGATTTCATTATTAAATTCTGGTTGTACAAAATATGTTTTTAGGAGGTTTCAAAAGGGATTATTTTTAACAAGCTTTAAATGGCTTCCCCTTGCATACATGTTTTGCAAAGGCAGAATTAAATGTCAACAGCTCAAAAATTACATTTATAAAAGAGTCCAGGATAAAAACAATTCGGTAAACAGACAACGTTCCAGTCGAAAATTTGGAAATACAGCCAAAAAAATGGCCAAAGCCCATGAGTATTTAATAACAAAAGGTGATTGCAATGCCAATAAAATCATCACATCTACATAAGCTTATAAAGGTAGTGTTTTAAGTTAGCTTTAGTTAAGCTGATTTATGGTTTGGACGAGCAAAGGGAAAGCACGAAAACGTGAAGCAGTATATTGTTTAGGTTAAGCGAAAACTTTAAAACAAAATCCTACCGTTAACTTTTGACCACAGAATCACTGTAATTCAGATCGAGTTTTTGTTTACCATACGTCGTTTGGTTTCTTCAAGTTCTCTGGTTTCTCGACTTCAAGATATATTAAACGGGTTGTTCGTATCCTTCTTTTCTTCGTGCTCCATTTTGTTTCGTTTAAATAAACGAAAGCAAAATACTATTTCATTTGCTTGAGAGTTTATAGTTTTCTGCATCGCTAGTCACCAGTGTCCAACAATTCTTACCGCGTGACACCGTCCCGAACATATATATATATAAACTATTTCCGAGATTACGTCTCCCTTCCCTTTTTCTCCACGCGTGTAAAATGGACTCCACGCATGTCGAGATTAGCACCCTCACCGGGCTCCAGGCCTTCGGCCCTCCGCCCGACTCGGGGATAACATTTGAAAATTAGTAGTAATATTACTCCTCGCAACTTGAATTTATCTTGTCTACTCTTTGCAAGAGACTTGTAAGTTCTACTTTTCTTCGGGTTCATTTATAGCGTAATACATTTCTTGGACTAAAATCTTACAGGCCCCTATTTGCCCTGGCCCCCGGGGTAATTACCCTGCTTACCACCCCCCTTCTCGACACTACTGCAGTCAACAAGTACAAAGGTCAACAATCAAAATATAGTAAGGTTAGGATGTATGCCGAAACAGAGAATGTAGGAGTCTAACGTTTTGGTAGTATATCTAACCTTACTATATTATTTCGATTGTTGTTTCTACACTGCCTACACAGCACGCTACTTTGAAGTACAAAGATCACCTTTCTTCAGACCTTTGAAGATGTGTATAGTATTCTTTCTTTTGGAAAATTGGCTATTTTCATAAAAAACAAGCTCAAAACAAGCTCTTGTTTTTGAAATGCCCTGAAGAGTCCAAAGTTCTTGATGTGATGCATCATTGTGTATTCACATGAACAAATTGCATGATTAAAGCTGACATCAGAGGGAAACATTACACTACTTTTCTTCTTCATTGTTGACATCAGAGGGAAACAGTGCAATGTTTCCTGCACTGTTTCCTTTGGTGGAAAGAAACATTGAGTTTGTTGAACAACATGTGAACATGATTAATTTGACCAATCAGATTTCATCTTTGGCAAACGAAAGTCTTTGGTATATATAACAACAATACTTCGTGATCCACCTGATTGATTTTATTTTCTGTGAAGGACACATTGCAAAGACAACATGTCTGGAGTCAAATGGGTTTTAATATTTTACAGTAGAATAATTGTCAAATGGGCAAAACTGGCCTTAGTGTATGATCAGTGAAAATTACTTTATCACAACTGCCGATATGCATGCAAAAATCTCACAGCTGTTGACTAGTAGCTTGTAGCAAGCAACACAAGTTGTGATTTTGTCAAGGTGATACAAGTTTGTGGTCAACTTTGTAGCAACTTGTTAACACTTCAAAGCCTGATGACAGGTCTTTAAGGTTTATTTGGCTAACACCAGACGATTTTATTCAGCATGGGGAGAGGTCCAGGCCTCAAAGTGTTAAGCTGCACAACCCCACAAGCTTGTAGCTTAAACATCTATTGTGTTTAAAATAAATTAAGGCTATCTAATCTAATCTGCCACAAGTCTGTTGCAGTCATCATATCTTTATATATACATGTATTGACTACTTGTTACAGACTTGTCAACAAACTGGGAACAAGTGACAAACATGAAACAACCTTGTGACAAGCTTGTTGCAGGTATATAACAATTAAGTTGCATGTTTTACATGACTAGCTACCAGGGACGTAGCCAGGATTTTGAGAGGGGGGAGCCAAATAAATTTTTAGGGGGATCTGGGGGCATGCTCCCCCAGGAAAAACACTCAGTAGATTGAATACACTGTTTACAATTTATTTCCTGACACAATTGATATAATTTATTTGCATCAGTTTTGTAGTTACATGTCTGTCGTTTTATTTCAAAAGGGGGGTAGCCGCAGCTCCCCCCCTGGCTACATCCCTGCTAGCTACTGTAAACTTCTGAAAGTATAGCTATATTTTGGAGTTTGTGGCTGGTTACTTATAGAGAAATTGGCTACTTTCAAGGAGCGGCTATTATTCTGGGTAAAAATTGCAATTTAGGAAGAGAGAATTTATGTCTGACTAGTTCTTTAGTAGTATAAAGTTGCAGCCTTACTAATTAATACAATTACATTTAATAAAATATAACTGTATCCAATGAGGGTATTTAAAAGTTTCCTGCAACCGAATAGTTCTCAGTTAACCAAAAACTGCCCTGAAAAACTGGATGTGATCAGAATCCATCCTAAAATAATGGCTAAAACTGCCTAACCACCAATTGAAACTATAATAAACCCCCTTCTCACATGCTAAGGACAAGGACAAAAAATTTGCCATGCATGTCAAACTCTCATTTAAGCAGATAGTTGACAAATGACAGCTTTTGTCAATGCAGGGACAATAAAAGTAATTAATATATGATATTTCTGCATGAAAAATAACTTGTACTGACACAGACAACTCTTGCTGACTTTTAAATAGCCTGCTTGCAGCCTGTTCAATTTTGTATAATTTCTGCTTTACAAAATTTTAGGCTGTGAGAAGACCAGCTGACTTTTGAGCTAACAGTCACTTATTGAAGGGTGGTGACTTTCAGAAATTTACAGTAGAAAACTAGAAGCAATCCTTGAAACAGATGACTTTCTAACAAATCTGCAGATCTCTTGATCAAAAGCCTTAGTTTGTAGTAATTGTTACCCAATTTCCACAGGAAGCTTTTTTATTCTCTCTTTTTCTTTTTTTTTAAAAAAAACTTTAAGGTAAAAACTGAATGTATGGCTAAGCTGCAGTATGAATATAAAGCTAAATATAAAACCATATAATTTTATGTCTTTGAGATAAACAATTCAATAACTGAGATAAATCACTCAAAGTAACAAGCTGAAACAACATTATTTTTTGTGACTTCCAAAAATCTTCAGATGTTTTGCTGAACCTTCAGATTTTTCAAGAATTTTTTTTAAATCTCAAGATTTTCATTGCCTACCCCTGGAGGTACTGTAAATCTGGTAATTGTGGCAGGTCTGTTTTTATTTTTAACCTATACACAAAAGCTAAATTCTGTCTAAATAAAATGTTAGACGTTAAATAAAAAATGGAAAAACATAAAATATTAAACATAAAACACTGTATACTGTACTATATACAGTATTTCACAACTTACTATGGGGAGCACACAGTTTTAATTATTTTTGTCTGTGAAACTTTTACAGTAAACATTACTGATTTAATTCAGGGGCATCTCCACCCCTGGAAAGGTGGGGGTGGGGAATGTACTAGGTAATGACGTCACATTTTTGATGACCTCGTAGAGTGGTTTCAAAGGGGGAAAATGCCTGGTATTGCTGCATTAAGTGAGAAACGACATGGAAATCATAGCAGCGACGGGCTCAGCTGCCAAATAGTAGGAGACTTTCTAAAATTTTATTAATTTGCATACACTTTTCAATCTGCTTAGGAAACCTCTTTCACAAGTCTCTTAACCCCCCCCCCCCCCCCCCCCCCATATTTTCTCGGTTTTGAACAAATTAGAAAATCGTCCTTTGCGAGAAGTGGGTGACGACGCAAATGATTTAATTATACTTTCACAAACTGTAATCATCAGTCACATTAGTGTCACGTGCTAAACACTGACTACATATTGGACAGCAACCTTTGGACAGGTTGCACAAAGTATATTCAATTGCCAATCGCAGGATTAATTATTTGTCCGTTACAATATAAAAACACCTCGAATTCTCTACTTAAATATTTTTTTATATATCGGGCCCCGTTCACACTAGTTACTATACTAGATAGCTTTTCCGCCGGCATGAAAACCTATCCGGTACCGTAGTGTGAACAGATTGGGCACGAAACGACGAAACGGCACAAAAAGCTACAAGACCTACAAGAGACACCTTTGTCATGGTCGGAGCGGAACAGGCGTTTTGTGTGTAAAAATGGCTTATCCGGTGTGTTTTTTGTGCCTGTAAAAGCTATTCGGTAGAGTGTGAACGGAGCTTTAAAATGAAGCAATAAGTAAGAATATATAGGGTTCCCACGGTTCTCGACTCTTTGAAAATTCTGGAAAATCCTTGAATTCGAAATTTAAATTTGTTGTCTGGGAAATACTTGATAATCAGTACGGAGTTTGGAAAATCAATGGAATGTCTCTCCCGTTGTGCTACGACTGATGTATTGTACAAACCGTATTGTTTGCTTGCGATAGGCTACCGATCTAAAGGTTATGTGGTACCATGCAAGTTAGGTCTAATTTTCAACATAAAACAACCTTTACATTTTTTCATAGTGTAAAAAAGTAGGGTGCAGTGCTTTGGACAGAGCAAAGTGAAAAGATGGTAAACTGCCGAGATCTTTACTAACGAAATATTGACGTTTCGAGTGGAGCCTTTCATAAGGCACATGTCCACAATCTGTGGACAGATATTTTCTACTTCGTTTGCAAATTATCCTACATGTACTTATTCATGTATTAAAAAACAACGTTTAAATAGCTTGTGAAATACAGCATGTATTATTTAAATACTGATTTAATATTAAATGAATTTTAGCTGAAGCTAAGGAACAAGTGCCGAGCAGTGAAGATAAGGAACAAGTTGATAGCAGTGATGACAAACCTGATGAAGCGGCGCAAGAAGCTCCTCATTCAATCCAAGAAGAAACAACTACTAATGTAGATTCTTCAACAACTTTTCATACTGAACAAGACCAACAAACATATGCCAACTTAGAACCCATCCTGGTTGCCATGGAATTAGGTCAGGAGATACTGCAAGGCAGTACAGGTGAACAATCACAGAGTACAGGTGAAGAAGATGGCAAGGATACAGTCAGTGTTCAGATGGAAGTACAACATTCTGAGAGTGGCAACATGAGTGTAAGTGAGACTGGTTCTAGTGTGGTAGCTATCACACAAGAACAGTTAGCCAGTTTGTTTGCAAACTCTGCTGGAGGCACTGGAGGTAATGTGATAGTTACATCTCTACCAGATGGCAGTGCTGGTCAGAGTGGTTTGTCTTTAGCCACAATCTTGCAAGATGTTGTTTCTGGTATTCAACAAACTGGTTCTAGCACTAATGGTGGGGCTACAACAGTACTAGCTGACTCTACAGGCGCTGGTGGTTCATATTACCTGGTCACCCAAGGTGGTACCATTCCCATTGTTATGCCATCAAATATGGGAGGATCTGGTGTCACCAGCATGAATTTGGTGCAAGCAAGTTCAACAGATCCAACAACATTTGTAACAGTGAACCAAGATGCCTTACCTGAAGGAGTTGATGACATGGCTGCTAGTGTTCAGACCTCTGAAAGTGAAGGTAGTGTACAACATGTACTCTTTACAATTATAGAATACAAAATTGTGCTATAAAACAGTATATGACCATGATTATATTTTAGGTCATTTGGAGAGAGGGGACGCCAGAAGCAGGGAGTTACTTTTTATAGTCAGTCACGAAACGTTAAAAATAATCATAGTCGATCAACGTATGATCTAGCAACTCAGTGAAAGTCTTATTCGCTTGTGTATATGTTCACGTTTATGGATCGTTTTCACTCACGTGATCGGTGGCCCCGTTGGGGTGGTAAAATATTACGAATTTTTTTAATAAGAATAGGTCTAAATTCCCATATGATAAAATGGTACCAATAATGACCTCCATTTCATTGTTTCGATACACCAATATGGCTGCCGTGACGTCAGATGAAAACTATCTATACAAACTTGTGCACGGTAATGACAATATGCAATAGCAGCGTTTGGATAATTGGGCTCAATCGCTCAATCGTACTATCCAGATATTAATAAGCGAAAAACAAAATATCTGTACGATGAGCTTTGAAGTTTGCCAGATTTCTAGACCATTTCTCGATTGACCATGGAAATAATTAACAGTCCTAACTGAGAATACCAGTACCTATATATGCATGATATTTTAAATAAGAGTTAATTACTGAGAACCGAGGCCGTAAGCCACATGGAAACTGCGTGAAATTTGAACTAATGTCAGATAATAGACACCTGCAATACATAATAGGAATCAATAGAAACACCACATGGAAACACACATACATGTAACTGTGAAATAAAAGTAGTGTCACTGCGTAGGCAGTGTTGATTGAAATACAAATCGAAATACAATTTTAAGGTTTGAGTACTGTTGAAATTATTAAACGTAGTTTCTAACGTTTCCAGCGAAGGCCTTTCGTCAGAGAGAAGTTTTCGAGCGAAGGCCCTTCATCAGAGAGAAACATCTCCTGACGAAGGGCCTTCGCTCGTACGTTCAATAATTTCAACAGTATACCTTTTACTATATTACATGTAACTGTATTGTTTTAGTCCAATTTACAGTTTACTGTTTATTCTGGTATATCTAAAGCTACGTGAAATAGCAAAGTGATCATTTACATGATATTGATATGATTTTTCTTTACGATAAAATTGTCATACTGGCATATACTTCCTTGCTACGTGTACTGGAATTATTTCCTGTTTACAAACAGTTTCGACTTAGAGCAGCCATTTTTGGGCAAAGTATAAACCTTCGATGAAAAGAGATGTCGGTGCAAGCAAAATCTTTGGACAACGATATTTTGATGAAATTAGTTTTTCAGAGAACCGTATAGTAGGCCACTTTAACGTCTGACCGAATAAAGCTCGATATCTGAAAAATTCAGTTCGATGTATGAAGATTGAAGAATGCAGACCGTTTGCGTTTTCGGCTTGTTTGTTGGTTTTGGTTGCCGGTTTACGTTAAATCTATAGAGTAACGTATTTTTGGTGTATCTTATGAGTTTCGCTGTTTATTTGGTGTGTGGTGGTGCATCACTTTGTTCGTGTGTACTGTAATGTACCTTGTTGGCTTGTAATATATTACCTGGTGTCTCATCTTGTAGCTATACTGTGTCTTTTGTATGCATCATCACCTTGAGTCTCCTTGTTGGTGTGTGATGTATCACTTTGTTGGTGTGTGATGTGATGTATCACTTTGTTGGTGTGTGATGTGATGTGATGTATCACTTTGTTGGTGTGTGATGCTTCATCACCTTGAGTCTCCTTGTTTGGGTACGATGCATCATCACCTCGAGCTCTCCTTGTTGGTGTGTGATGCTTCATCACCTTGAGTCTCCTTGTTGGTGTGTGATGCTTCATCACCTTGAGTCTCCTTGTTGGTGCGTGATGCTTCATCACTTTGAGTCTCATTGTTGGTGTGTGATTCATCATCACCTTGAGTCTCCTTGTTGGTGTGTGATGTATCACTTTGTTGGTGTGTGATGTGATGTATCACTTTGTTGGTGTGTGATGTGATGTATCACTTTGTTGGTGTGTGATGCTTCATCACCTTGAGTCTCCTTGTTTGGGTACGATGCATCATCACCTCGAGCTCTCCTTGTTGGTGTGTGATGCTTCATCACCTTGAGTCTCCTTGTTGGTGTGTGATGCTTCATCACCTTGAGTCTCCTTGTTGGTGCGTGATGCTTCATCACTTTGAGTCTCATTGTTGGTGTGTGATTCATCATCACCTTGAGTCTCCTTGTTGGTGTGTGATGCTTCATCACCTTGAGTCTCCTTGTTGGTGCGTGATGCTTCATCACTTTGAGTCTCATTGTTGGTGTGTTATTCATCATCACCTTGAGTCTCCTTGTTGGTGTGTGATGCTTCATCACCTTGAGTCTCATTGTTGGTGTGTGATTCATCATCACCTTGAGTCTCCTTGTTGGTGCGTGATGCTTCATCACCTTGAGTCTCATTGTTGGTGTGTGATGCTTCATCACCTTGAGTCTCCTTGTTGGTGTGTGATGCATCATCACTTTGTTGGTGTGTGATGCATCATCACCTTGAGTCTCATTGTTGGTGCGTGATGCATCATCACCTTGAGTCTCATTGTTGGTGTGTGATGCATCATCACCTTGAGTCTCATTGTTGGTGTGTGATGCATCATCACTTTGTTGGTGTGTGATGCATCATCACCTTGAGTCTCATTGTTGGTGCGTGATGCATCATCACCTTGAGTCTCATTGTTGGTGTGTGATGCATCATCACCTTGAGTCTCCTTGTTGGTGTGTGATGCATCATCACTTTGTTGGTGTGTGATGCATCATCACCTTGAGTCTCATTGTTGGTGCGTGATGCATCATCACCTTGAGTCTCATTGTTGGTGTGTGATGCATCATCACCTTGAGTCTCATTGTTGGTGTGTGATGCATCATCACTTTGTTGGTGTGTGATGCATCATCACCTTGAGTCTCATTGTTGGTGCGTGATGCATCATCACCTTGAGTCTCATTGTTGGTGTGTGATGCATCATCACCTTGAGTCTCATTGTTGGTGTGTGATGCATCATCACTTTGTTGGTGTGTGATGCATCATCACCTTGAGTCTCATTGTTGGTGTGTGATGCTTCATCACCTTGAGTCTCCTTGTTGGTGCGCGATTCATCATCACCTTGAGTGTCCTTGTTTGTGTATGATGCATGCATCATCACTTTGTTGGTGTGTTGTTAAAAATGTGGTCAAGGAAATGTTAATTTTTTGCTCAATCTTTTCAATCAGCAGGTAGAAGTGCACATTTGACTACTGTGCAAGCAAATTCAGTTGATTCTACTGGAATTACAGTGGGTGAGACTCTAACTGAAACAGTCTCTTCTGATCACGAATTGGCTTCAGCGGCTGCTGCTGTTGAAAATGAAGGGACAACTACTCTACAAGAAGCTGTTACTGCACCAGGTACTGTAGCTGATAGGGTTCTTACTTATTACCCATGCAAGCATCTCCAGAAGCAGTAAGTGGGAACCAGCGATTTTGTCTGTCTTCTGTATTTTGCAGCGCTGTCGTCACTTATTTTCTTTTCATATACATGTACGGTTGACAACGGCCAGTTCAACGTCCTTACAAATGTTCCCAAGTGTACCCCACTGAATATACCTCACTCCATATACACTGGAAGGCTGACTGCTAACCGAAAATGAAGCCAAAACATGGCCGACATGGGGGAGGGTGTGTATTTTTGGATGTCAGTTTCAGGCCTCTCCGCGGTTATATTGGACTTTAGCCTTTCGTGGCCATACAACACCAGTTTCCCCTATATATTACTGTACATCTATTTTCACACAGGAAGGGGAAGTGCTTCACATATTGTCTGATATAGTGTATAATTTACTAGACGTTGAACCGTTAAAGACACGCTATGAATGGATAGAAGTGAATAATGTTTCCGTTTTATGTCTTTAAACTGACCTTAATTTACAAATCAAATTTTTAATATGCTGCATTTAGTTGGATCTAGTTTTAAAGCTTTGCGAATTTTTTACATTATTAAACTAACATGTGATTCACTAAAGTTTTATTTTTCGTGGTGTTTTATTTTGAAAGTGAAAATGGTGGGGTTTTTATCGCCAAAATTAAAAAATGAAAATCGTGACGACTGCCGTCAAAAACGACCGCGTATGGAGCTGATTACTGACGTCCAAAAAGGCTTTCATGTCGGCCATTTTGGCCTCATTTTTTGGTCCAATTATTGACTGGAGATATGCGTCTAGAGTATATTGAGTTCATTGGTGTCCTTGCAATTTGAATGCCCCTTAGTGTGCTAGTCTAGTGTAGCAGTTAATGTGGGTGATTGTAGCACAAAAGCACGAGTCCTTGATAAACTTTCAGTTTTTGAAGGGCTTTTTCCTCTTTTTTTTCTTTTCTTTTTTTCTTTTCTTTTTTTTTCTCATTGAACTTTTATTTATTTTCTTATTTTTCTTTTGATTTTTTGATTTTTTACGGGTGTAGGTTGGTCAAAATGTTAGAATAAGGTTAAAATGTTGCTAGAGGGTCACCTTAGCGCACAAGTTAGGCAGTAAACCCGTTTTATACTGGGTCGGTTGAATGTAGGATTTAGGAAATTAGATTTAAAATGTGAGTATGGGATGTTAAATTAGATATATTTTGCATAAAGAGTTTGTTGTAGTATAGTTGAATGGTCGCCGTCCATCTCACGTGTCTCCTTTATTGTTATAGTTCCTGTTATCAATACTACTGTCAAACGACGTCTTAGCAACGGTCCTCGTGTCTGTGAACAGTGTAACAAAGCATTCAAATATCCATCGGACCTGAAGAAGCATTTACAAATCCACACTGGTAGGTTGCATGATATGGCGAGGAATGTTTTTCGAAAACTGATCTAGTTGGTATTGGCTCTGGAGGGAGAGGTGATGCAATGTCGTATTACTCCGTGCGCGCATGGCCCCTATTCTTTGATTGGGCCAGAGAGTAATTGGTTGGTTTATCTGTCTGCCTGTCTGTTGGTCTTCCGCGTGAAGTTCTGGATGCTAGACGCCCGGGCTACATGCTTTACAAAGCATTTCTTGTTTAAACTGTGATGATTTTTAACACGAGGTACGACTACAAAGGGATACTGTAGCTCCGCCTGCTTTACATGGGATGAAAATTTCAATCTGCCCCAAAACAAAACGTTTGTAGGCGCTGCCGCGGCCGCACAACTTGAATTTGAAAGATCATGACATAATTTCGTTCTCAGAAAAAATTACTTGTCGAAACACATACTTGAAACATTGTCTGTTGATTTTATCTGTTTTTTTGAAGACGATGTTCGGTGAACGTAGCTTTAGGTGTTCACACTCTAATGGTTGACTGACAACTAAAAGTATGAAGTCCTAACGCTTGTCCTTTTCACACTTGAATCTCATGTTTAAAAATTCTTGTGTCCTATATGTGGCGTTCCATTGTGATAATAATAATAATAATAATAATAATAATAATAATAATAATAATAATAATAATAATAATAATAATAATAATAATAATAATAATAATAATAATAATAATAATAATAATAATAATAAGCTTTATTTCAACAGAGTAACACTATCAGTTAAAAACTGTTCTCCCTAGTGGCCCTGAGACTAATCAGCTATAAAATTATTTACATAAATTTATATATTATGAATTACATAGTGTATTATAATTGTTAAAAGGATAAGATAAAATAAAAAATAAATTATTATATCTATTTCCTATATCTATTTACTATATCTATTTACTCTTGGTTTTTTCTGAGCGGTTTAATGATATAACAAATGACTTCTTAAATAGCCGTAAGTTAATTTGCTATCGTTCGTTGGGAGCTAAATGTGAATAAAGATGAAAGGAAAAGATGAAAGGAAAATATTGTACATGGGTTCGGTCCCCCTTTTCTAACATCACGATTGGTCATCATTGTGGCTAACGTCGAGTAACTACTATACCATGCACGATTTAGGCCAACTCTAAAAAACTTAAGTATCTGAAGAATGGGGATCCAATAGAAATACAATAAAATTGAATACATCCACTGTACCCCAAAACAATGGCTGACTCTAAATCAAGCATTGTATGCGAGTAAACAGTTGACGCTGCAAATTGGATGGCAAACGAAGCTTGGATAACACTTCTTGGTTTATGATGGCGCTGTTATTTATGATAAGCCTACTCAAATACGGAGAAGAGGCCTGAAACCAATTGACCATGCATGGAAATTGGCGAGATCACCTCTCCCTAGCTCCTGTATTTATCTATTTAATTTTTTGCACAGATTTTGATATTTCGCATCTTGGTCGTCTACTGAAATACTACAGGCACGATTAGCTTGCCGCATAAGCCTCCGTTAATAGGTTGAAAAATGTATCGTCTTCTACCTTTTTATTTTTCTACAGATATCAAAAAGTTCAAGTGCGACCAATGCAACAGGTTTTTCCGTCGCCTTCACCAACTCATTGTCCATCAACGTATTCATTCTGGAGAAAAACCTTATATTTGTAAACAGTAAGTACATACATTGCGTGTATTTTAGTTATTCTGTATGAAGCCTCTGCAGCCTCAGCCTTATGTATAGCTAATTGCATGCTTTCGAGTGCAATTTGGAGAGAAAGAAAACATGCCACGAGTGAGTTTTTCAAAGACTATTTTCGTATGTTTGGTTGTTTAAAAACGCTCTATTTCTTTCACCATGCACTACGTGAAAAGGTTTACTCAAAGCACTAAGAATCTTCTAGTCTTCTTGCAAGTGCTTTAAGAATCATTAGCTTGAAATTGAAGGAATTGTCTTCCACTATTCCGAATCTTGGTCGCCATCTTTGTTTATTTTGTGCAGAAAGAGCCTGAGTTCGGGGTGGAAACTGCTGTTTATCAAAATTTGCTGTAAAACGTGATTGGCTCTTTTCAGTTCTTATTGTTTTTGATTGGCTCCAAAAATTTGCATTTCCTTAAAACTGCACTGCTCTCGGCGGCCAATCAAAATTGAGAGTTTTTTTCAGGTATATTAATATACGAGTAATGGAGTAAATAAAACAGAGATAAAACAGGGATTTTGTAGCGAAAAACGTGATTTGTCAGATTGATTGGTAAATTGATCGTAATATTGAGTTGGTAATGTGAGAAGGCAATAGTCGTACTATGTTGTACAAAGTCAAATGTTTTCCCTGCAGAATTTTTGAATAACGAAAGTTAAAATCTATCTAGCTGATCGTTAATTTCTAGTCGTTTGAGACCAAGGGGAGTACAGGCTTTCTCGACACACCCCCCCCCCCCCCCCCTCTCTCTCTCTCTCTCTCTCTCTCTCTCTCTCTCTCTCTCTCTCTCTCTCTCTCTCTCTCTCTCTCTCTCTCTCTCTCTCTCTCTCTCTCTCTGTACATCTACAGTAAGATAAAAGTTCTATCGGGAAACTCTGAAATGGCTTATTTGTTTTGAGCGACATCGAAGAATGTCTCGACTACAATGTATGACGTCCGTTGCCTTGGAGTTGCGAAGGACTCTAAGTAATATAATGATAAGCCTTTCTTACCCTTTCTGAATTTGTTTGTTTTTTTGCTAATTATTCGCTTATTTCTATATTTCTAGCTGCGGCACTGCATTCCGACATGACTCGACTCTTACGATGCACGTGCGAACAAGACACGAGCACAAGCGACCGTTCAAGTGTACTTATTGCGAGCACACTTTCGGTCGATTGTCTCATTTGCGTAAGCACGTGAAGAAGGTGTGTGGACCCAACAAACAAGAAAAACAAGCGAGTACAATCTTCCAGTGCAAGTTCTGTGAAGTTGTGTTTCCCAGTAAGGTCGAGCTTCGGAAACACTCGACGATCTGCGAGAAGAAAGAAAGCAAGGCTAAGCCTAACCAAGTGGCTCTTCATGTGTGTAACATCTGCAATAAGGATTTCGCTAGTCCTTACAACGTCCGACGTCATCAACTAACGCACAGCGATGACCGTCCTTTCGTGTGCGAATACTGCAGTAAGTCTTTCAAAGAAAAGTCCTCGTTAACGAAACACATTAAGCGTGTTCATCTGGGCAAATTGAAAGATGGCTCTCTTGAAGATACACCTGATGGCGACCTTGTGATGAGCATCTCAAACGCAGATCAAGAGTATAATGATGTGGTGTCCATAGCAAATGAAGGGAACCTTCTTACTGCAACTGTACAAAGTTCTGGGGTAACCGCTGGTAATGAAAATGGCGCAGAAACAACAACTGTTGATTCAACGACCTTGGTGCAAGTAGCTGCAAGCGTGATGGTTGAACAACTGTTGCACGGAGACGGAGAAGATCCAAATCAAGAAGCTTCGTGCACTCCTGTCACGGCTTCTGTTACCCCGTCTGACGCTCAGCAAGTTATTTTTGTCGCCGAAACCGAAAAGTCGGACAAGGAAATGCAGGAAGCTGATTCTTACGCTGGTGAGATTGTCGGTGATGAAACATTGAGTTGTATGCCTGAAACCTCGTTACCACAGTGTTTAGAGGACGAGGCCGTCACTTCTGCTCTAAATCAGGCACGTATACCTGTTAGCAGCTCGCACTTTGATGATGATGCACACGAGGCAATGAAGAGCGGTCTGGTAGAAGAAGAATCTGGTGACGAACCAGTACAATCCCAAGTTGAGGCGATGGAATTGAATAATGGTCCTGCAGAGGAGGTTGTAACGTCCACGGAAACCTCGGATGGACATGTTTCTGTGTAACACAGAACATTGCTAGTATGTAATCCGTTAGGATCTTGACTTGACTTGCATGTAACTTATAGAACTTGAATTATACCATAAAGTGCAAGTTTTCCAGTGTGATTTTTTCTTATTTTATCACTAAACTGATATGGCTTGATTACTGAGATCAGATGACTGACCGATATATAGTCGTATATTTTACTTAATCACGCGTTAGGAATGCTAGTTAATAGAAAATGTATCTTTATGTCAGCTTTTGCATGGTATTATCTCTATGTGTTGTATTATTAAAAGTAACGAGATGCATGTATAGTAGTAATAAAAACCTGTTAATATTTAATAGTTTTTTAATTGATTGTTTTTCATCTTGAAATCCTTATTAGTATGTATAGGTAATAGCGTGGTTTCTTGTGCAATTTGGGGAAAGAAACATGCACGAGCGAGTTTTTTAAAGACTATATAAAAACTGCTATTTGAGGCCTTTGAAACACTCACGAGTGCGTGTTTTTTCCAAAATTGCACGGGAAATCATGCTATTACTTATTAGTAAATATACATGAAAATGTTAGACAAATGTTCTTCCAGCTACGACGATACATACCACTCATTGCTTCACTTCTCGAAGCTTCAATTGTTTAAAACTGCTTCGCCTCGTTCACTAAAACGTCAAACATTTTACTCAAGCATCTAACCTCTTCTAGTCTTCTTACAGGATCTATATTTAATCGAATGTTTGTTCTTCGACAACTCTATGTTTTGGTCGCCATATTGGATTTTCTCGTGAATGAAAACCCATCCTTCAAAATCCGCATAGGCATTTCATTGGCTTTCCGGTAGTTTCCTGTTGTTTATTAACCGAATCAGAATGCTTAATACTCATTGAAATTTGCACCGTATTTCATTCTTCCGCACAGTATTACCCCTTTTCTGCACTGTATTACATTAAAATTGTACTCCTCGCGACCAATCAGGATGCAGTAATTTTGTCATGTACATTATTAGATTTGGAAAAAGACCAAAGAAACTGTATGGAGCCACCTTAAGCTACTAGCTAGTGTCTTATAACTTTGATAAAACATTGATGTTTTATTAATCCATATTTTAACAGTATTTATAAATATTGATTAAACATTCACTTCTTTTGAATTTTCTTATCAATTATTAATGATTTGATAAGTTAAACTTATAATATTTAAGAAATAGAAAATGGCCGCCCATGTTTATATAGACTGGTGAGTTGGGAGAATTCGAAAGTGTATGTGAACATAAGTACTTATGTGTGTTTACATAAGTACTTTCGAATTTTCCCAAACTCACTCCAGTGTTTGCATCAGGTTACATAAACACAGGGCATCCATTTTCTATTTCTTTTATGAAATATGGCAAGGAAATGTGCCGTGACGTCACAACCGTGTTTGAGTATCCTGGTATAAACACGGTAATTGACCAATCACAGTGTACGTAAGACGCAACCTATTTTGTATTAAAAATTTGCGCAAGAGCACGCTGGCTAATCAATACTATACTATAAAAGGTGTAAAACGCTATTTTGTATACTCTGGGAAACAAGTTCCTAATTTGATTATTTCTTTTAAATGTCTTTCTTTTTTCGTAAAAGTTTTAAGACAATTATGTTTGTAATAAAACTGTAAATCTTTCCAAACGTCAGGACAAGGATTTGCTGATGAACCATGGCCCACACTCGATAGTTCTTGCCATAAAATGGATCACTGATTGCAGGGCAGATCATGTTGTTCAAATTAACTTGAGAGATCTGGAAAGAAATTATATTTGAAATCATTTAATAACAAAGCCATATTCTCTCTAGCATCTGCACGATGATTGTTTATGAGAGGGAAGGCTATACACGCGTAATTAAAAATGTGTTGCAGTTCGCCACAATTTTACAGCAAGCTTGTTAACAACTAACAATTAAGTTGTGATTTTATCAAGCCGAGACGAGCTTGTTGTTGTCAACTTTGTAGCAAATTGTTTTAACAATAGACCTTTTCACCAATAGCGTCGCCATCTTGAATTCGCAATGCATTGTGGTCTATCCAGTGTAGCAAGCTCCATTAAAAGGGCGATTGCGTAGTGTTGAGACACAATGCGGTAATTTTTTCTTTATAAATACTTTCGTGGCAACAATATCTAAATATAATAATTGTCATATTGGTAAAAAGCAATAATTCTCGTACGTATAAAGGATACATTTGTCATGAATCTATGAATCTATATATTATTATATTTAGATATTGTTGCCATGAAAGTATTTATCAAGAAAAAATTACCACATTGTGTCTCAACACCCTGGATAGACCATAATGCATTGCGAATTCAAGATGGCGCCGCTATTGGTGAAAAGGTCTATTAAAACTGCAGAACTGTAACAAGTTGTTGGAACAACTTGTTACAAGTCGATCCGAATTTCGAATTTTCTCAACTCACTCTCGTGGTTGGATCATGCGTGTATTACTTATCCATGCATCATGCTATATATATCTCAAACTCATTAATAATTCACGAGATAATCAGCCAATTACAATAGTCCATTCAATCACCTGATTGACGTTGGATGCGCCAGGAAAACACGCTAAAATCGTATACCACTCCAGATATTAGATGAAAACCGGTATTCATGTAATTCTTAAGATCTTAATTATCGATGCAAAACAAACAAGTTGCTGTATGAATAAATTTTACACACACTCATGAATAAAATCTCATGAGGGTTTATTTTAATTGTATTTTTCAATTGAAATCACTCGATTGAGATGCCATATCAACAACTCGTTTATCGTGTTTCATCAGGGGAATCCAAACACTCGAAAACAATAAAACCACTCGGCCTTCGGCCTCGTGCTTTCATCATGTTTTCTCGTGTTTGGATCCCCTGATGAAACACTCAAACTCGTTGTTGATATATTACATAAACACTGGCGGCCATTTTCTATTTTGTATAAAGTAACACAGCTGGATAGAATTTTAGAATTTTCAGAAAAGCAATGACTGGCAGGTTAATTTTCCCCCTAAAATATTTCTTTGCAGTCCGCAAATGTTAGACTTTTAAAAATTAGAATTAGAAAAAGTTTTAAGATGTTAAGAAAATTAACGTACCAATCCTATTGGCTGTAAGAAAAGAAACATGAAGAAACAAAATAGTGATGACGTAACGGCTGACCAACTAAAATCCGCGGGTGGTTCTGTTGTAAATGAGCCTGCAAATTAAGATAGCAGAATGATTTAAAATTTCAACAATAATACATTGACATTAACATTACGAGTAGAAATATGGAAATAGCTTTGTTATATAGGGCAGACTGGGTCATGTCTATAGCGATCGCTTGCATGTATTTCTTTTTTTCGCTTCCGGTAATTTTACCAAATCTGCACACTTTCTCATTATTTAAACCTTAGTTTTCTTCGCATAAAACTCTGTGGTGTCTCTCGCTGTGTGAGCACGACTATTATGTTTGAGCGAGTAATAAAAGTAGCGTGCTGGGTAGGCAGTGTAGAAACAACAATCGAAATATAGCAAGGTTAGATATACTGCCGAAGCAGAGAACGTAGGAGTCTAACGTTTCGAGCGAAGGCCCTTCGTCAGAGAGAAAGGCCTTCGCTCGAAACGTTAGACTCTTACGTTCTCTGTTTAGGCAGTATATCTAACCTTGCTATATTTCGATTATTATGCTTGAGGCTGTTATGAACTAAGGTCTCGTTCTCAGAGTCTACTGACGTTGGTGGAATGAGAGATACCTCACGTTTTCTCGCACAGCTGTAAGCTGGGTAGATTTGGCTCCACTTCGTGTACTTGACACAGAATTTGTCACCGGCACATTTTTTCCCTAATTATCCCCGCTTGGTTCTTTTGGTCTTCATCAGTGTTTAGAGTGAACAAAAAAGGGAAGTCTGTGCTGTTTCTTTCGTAAAAGGAAATTAGATTTTAGGTCTCTTTCACGGATGAAAAACTCACTTTCAATATGTTCGGTTTCGTTTAAGTTCATTTCCAAACGTTTTTAGATCATTTTATGGCCTATAAAACATATTTAAAAAAATTATCTCGAGCGGTCCATACCGGCCCATACGGACCGCTCGTTAGCCAATCAGGATTTGGTAGGATACGGACTGAAAAAAATAACAACCCATATTTAAACAATCTAGCCGTAAGTTTGCATACCTCCAATGGACAGGAGAAAAGGCGGAACTATAAAAAATATCAAGATGTGCTGGATCCAATAGTTAGCCACTTCAAATGGGAGCTGTTGAGAAAATAAATAAACAATTTACTTAAAAAACCAAAAAAAACTAAAAAATTAACATTGCTAATAAAAGTGCTGCATATAGTTTCACTCCGTACTTGTAGTGTTTGTTCATACATAATATTTTCACTTCAAGTGATCAGACTTACCAATCTGCTGTTCACGACTGGTAATATAATGGCCAAAAATGCACCAAATAACATATGGATATGTAATCTAGAAAGACAATTTAGTTAATTTACTCGCTTTGTTAAAAATATGTTTTTGAACATAAAAGTTAATTGTTTAATATAAACAGTAAGCATTCTATAGTTTCATTCTTGGTTTTTATATGTTCATAGAAATTAACCTGAAAATTATCATAGTCAGCTTGCTGTCTTGAGGCAAACATAACAAAATAATCTAAAAAAGAACAATAAAAGGTTGCGTTAGTTTAATAATTTGTACAAACACACAGAACAATTATCAGGTTCTGCGTTTGAACAGCTCAGAAGAAAAAGAAGCTTGGTTAAACGGATGATTTTTACTGGTTTTGTCGTCGTCGTCGTCGTGGTTGTTGTTGTTGTTGTTGTTGTTGTTGTTGTTGTTGTTGTTGTTGTTGTTGTTGTTGTTGTTGTTGTTGTTGTTGTTGTTGTTGTTGTTGTTGTTGTTGTTGTTGTTGTTGTTGTTGTTGTTGTTGTTGTTGTTGTTGTTGTTGTTGTTGTTGTTGTTGTTGTTGTTGTTGTTGTTGTTGTTGTTGTTGTTGTTGTTGTTGGTGGTGCATGGTGGTGGTGGTCGTGGTGGTGGTCGTGGTGGTGGTCGCCGGTGTTAGTGTTGATGATATGATTGTAAACATTTCATTTTCAGTTTGTAACCATAGCAAGTTACGTATTGTGCCGTGGCTACAGTTTTGCATGGGAAGTAAATTTCTGGCGATTGGGACAGTATATGAAACATGCAACCAGCTGGTTGTGCAAGGTATAGGATAATCTGATCAACGTTCTGAACATACTAAGGATTTGCACATTGTACAGATAATTACCAGTGACATTTATAGTGAAATATATAATGGCGCATTAAAAACACCATCGGATAAAGTTGCGCGGCATATAGCTCTAACTGCACGAATTGTAAAAATTAGTTAAATATTATAGGAATAATAAAACCTACATAGTTCGATTATAAAACACTATATGCCATCTTTATTTTATTTTATTTTGTATTGTAAATATTACTATAATAGATTAATAAGCCAGTTCGCAATCTTAACGGCGCATCAAAATGACGCGTTTTGCGACGCGTTTTGCGTCGGGATAAAACTTATACGTCCACAAGTATACGGAATGTTTTGAAAACGCAACTTTTTTTCTATTTCCCTTTTTCAAAAAAAATCCGCGTCCACACAATTGAACAGGAAGACGGCGTTTTCAAAAGGTTCCACTTTGGAGACCGTCTTCGAAAAGTTCCGTTTTTGATAACCGCTTCATCGTTTTCGTGTGTAGTGGACGGAAGGCCAATCCGTAACAAAAATGTTGCGTTTTCAAAAAATCCCGGTACGTGTGGGCATAACTTATTTCAATTTGTAACATCAGGTTGGGGAATTTAGTATAACGAATTTGCATATGTAATTAATGAAATGCAAATGACTCCTGTGGCCGTAGCCTGATGTTATGGATTGAAACCAGGGCCGTAGGCAGAATTTTTCACTCAAGGGGCAGTAAGATTGCCCAATTTCTAGGGGGGCGGGGGCATGCTCCCCCGGAAAATTTTTGAAATTTGAGTCTCTGAAATGGCATTTGCCGCGATCTGACATCATATTTGAGCAAAATTTTGAACATTTTAAAACATATTTTTTAAGACACATTCTCTCATTTTTACAAGACTGTCTAAAACTACAGTTATATATTTACAAAGACAATTGCAGTCATTTGCAATTCACTTGTCACTTAGCTTTTCACCAAAATGTTTAGAAGTTCGATACGAAGTTCGTTGGGAAGTTCAAAGTTCGTTTTGAACTACGCAATTGATTGCCAGCTACTAGGAACCAAGAAAGCAAGAAGTCAATCAAATGCATAGTTTAAAACGAGCTTTGAACCTCCCAACGAAATTGCGAACTTCGGAACGAACTTCTAAACATTTTTGGGGAAAGTGAGTAGCAAATGACTGCAAAATAATTACTCTAACGGGATAAAGCGCGAACGCAACGCGAAAACTCACTGTCAGAGTTATGATATTAAACGACTAGTTAGTTCTTTATTCTGTGACTCTGGGAACAAACGTGATGTGTGACATAAAAATCATATTTTGGATTTTCTCTGGGGGCAGTTGCCCCTGCTGCACCCCGCTATCTACGGCCCTGATTGAAATAAGTTTTATCCCGACGCAGAACGCGTCATATTGATGCGCAGTCGAGCATTTACCAACCGACTTATTAAAGCGGTTACATTTGTTTCTGTCATGTTCTGTTTTGACTTGTGTTTAAGGCTCCGTTTACACTATTACGGTACGGGCAGTCTTCTGTTGAAAAATCACTACGTTTCTTTGTTGTGTTTCAGTACACTATTCCGGAGTGGTTTTCCGTTTCCTAGTCACTACGCTTAGCACCTGGGCTGCAAGCCTGCAAATCACTACGCTATGGTAAATATACCGTAGCGTCATCATATATAGTGTAAACAGGCAATTGTTTTTTCTATGGAATGCTCACCCCAATCCGGGTCACCACCGTACCGTAATGGTGTAAACGGGGATCTTATTAGTCTAGTGAGGCATGCACGACCAGCCGTCCGATCACTGAGGACTATAAACTTGCACGTTGTACAGCTCTGTATATGCGAACTGACTTGATTCCTTCTCCTGATCTTGCAAAATTAAAACAATTGTACAAAATTGGTTTTATATTTATCGGGCAGTTTAACCTGCAGGCCAAACACGCACACACACACACACAAGCCCTTCAGTAGTGAAAAGAAACTATAAACTGCATGTCATCTTTAATTAAATAGTATAGCCAGTATGAACTTGATTTTGAATTACTGGGCCGAGAATATTTGAGTTTATATGTCTAAATTAGACCCCATTCTCAAGAGTACTGTACGCTCATACATCAGTTCACGTTTTTGCGTCAGCCACAAGACTGACAAAATCCACATTTTTGAGGAATCGTTAAATACTCTGCCGTTTATCTACTGATGCCAGAGATAAACTGGTTTTGCCAGACAAAATGCAAAAATAGAATAATTAAGACAATGTAAGCAGCTGCGCGCTTGCTTTGCTTATTATCATAAAACACAACTACAGGAACACGAACATGGCTTTTCGTATATATATATATATATATATATATATATATATATATATATATATATATATATATATATATATATATATATATATATATATATATATATATATATATATATGTATGATATATGATATATATACAAGAAGAGATCGTGAACCTTGTATGTAACAAAAGATTTTAATAATAATAATAATAATTATTTTATATATATATATATATATATATATATATATATATATATATATATATATATATATATATGTGTGGAGGTAATGTATCAAGATGTATCAAGGACCTTATAGTATTCACCTGTGTAATTGTCAAGACATGGCATGGATTGAGCAGATAAATTACTTGCTTTGTTGAAAGTTTGTAGCCCAATTCAATTCCAAAAACCAAGCAAAGCACAACCAAAAGTATCGTCTTGCTATAGCGCTTCTTTTGTTGACATTGAGAGATGTGTGATGGCAGTTTACATTTCCGTTTAGCCACAAAAAGTACGGCGCAGTTGAAAAGAACATATCCTAAAGTTTCCAGGACCCTTCGCTTCAGCGACAGAAAAGCCACGCAACTGGGGCCTCCGTTGCCTGGCAGGTTGAAATCAACGCCACCAAAAAGCATGTCAAACGTGACATCTAGAACATTAATTGAAGACATTGATCATTGGATATTCTCTGTCCACCTAACAAATGTTATCGTTTCGAATTGATTGTTTATTCAAAGTACCAGCATGCATACACACGATTATTTATTGTAGTCAATGGAAAACCAGCAATAGACAAGCTATAAGCGCAGGCGCGGGCAATGGCATGCATGTGCGATTGTTTCGATGTAGCGAACGTATAAACAATCAGTGATCATAATGCCAGGTTAAAATGGACGAATTATATTTGGTTTTATACGTAACCACTGTATTTTTAAATCAAGCCTGTTTATCGTAGAATTGTGTAGAATTTAGCAGCTGCTCAAATACTGATTATTTTCTATTTTCTCAAATACTGATTATTTTCTATTAAGACGTATTTTTCAAGTTTCTTAAAACAGTATCGTGACAGTTATCGTCTCCTACATATGTAAATTTAAGGCTCAATGAGGTAATGTTTAATAATGAGTTCTTCTCAAAAAGAAAGATGATTGTTGGACCACCAACCAGCTGGTATAACTTCTGAATTTAGAAACGTAATTCGATACTTATAATATATGGATATACATTGATATTACAAACATAAATGTAGTTTATGTTAGTATCGACAGTATCATATCAGTGTAGTTTCCCCCCCCCCCCCCCCCATTCCCCAAGGTTATCAAGTATATGTATAAACAATGCATATGTAGTCAGGATTTGCTGCAAGATATACTACTTTGACTTTAGATCCTTTATTTGCAAACTCACTGCAACTCCACGGCAAACTTGATGCGGTCATAAAACTGTTTTTCTCGTCGTCATTCATTGGTATGGTATATGGTTCTTGGGTATATGGTTCTTGGGTATGCATGCATGGTATGGTATAGAATAGCATATAGAATAGAATATGGAATGACATAAGATATGGAATAGCATACACATATGGAATGGCATATGGAATGGCAATATGGAATGGCATATATGGAATACCACATGAATGGCATATGTGGAATAGCATATGGAATGGCATATATGGAATAGCATATGATAGCGTCTCGTATGCTTTCGAATTTCTAAGTCACCTAACGTTAACCCCAACCCTATATAGTCACAAAATAATTTTTTACGCTAACTCGACGCACTACTACTGAGCAGTTTCATTTTTTTTCAGTTTTGAGTCGCTTGACCAATTCATGCAAAGCCCTTGACGAGAAAAAGGGTTAATCGGAACCTGGTCTAAAATGAATTTAGGGTTTTTGCGTCACCTGACTCACTAGTGCATAAGTTTATTACCGTGAACGGGATTATACGACTGCACGCAGTAAATACGTTATATATATATATATATATATATATATATATATATATATATATAGCGTATTTACTGCATGCAGTAAGTTAATAAGTAAGTTATATATATATATATATATATTTGGTAAACCAGATATTTCTGACCATACACAATTCGGTGTTCAGTCGGTTAGTCATAAGTGACGTTAGCCTGGAAAATTGGCACTGACGACCATTCTGAGTCCTTGCATTACCGATCAACTCAATTTACAGACCGACTAACTCATGAATTTATCTCTAAATCACGTTTTTTCCTACAGAATGTTTGTTTTATCGACCAGTTGTGAAAGTTCAAGAAACAAAAGAAACAACAACAAATCAGTTGTGAAAGTTCAATCGTCAGCCAATCGTTGGGGGAGGGATGTCCTCTAGATCCCTTGCCCACTACGCACCTTTTGCCCGCTACACACCTAGATCTGGCGCAACACACATGTCCGCTACACACCTAGTCTTGCCCACTACACCACCGCGTGCCCGCTACACACCTAGATCTGCAACACGCGACGCTAAACAGACGAGTCAGACGACCACCATGATGCATGTCATTTACACCCACATATTATTCTTCGCATAAAAACGACAATAACACTGAGCCACAGTAGTTCCACTGACTCGAGCTAGCTAGTAATTAGCTGGGCAAAGAAGAGGAGAGACCCGAGCATGAAGCAAGAGTACGATCGCAAACTGAGTAGACAAATAGACAATAGACAACTAATATAATATCAGGACCTCCATATATGTCTAATATAAACTTCCACAGATGGTGACTGATCGCAACAGATTGAAAACTGGATAACCATCGGCAAACAGCTGCCATAAATGGTGGCTGATTGTGACCGATTGCAAATTTTCCTACTGTTCAATAACAAATACCGATGGTGAGGATGGTACCGATGACACGGATCTCGTCAATCACAATAAATATACTTGTGTCTGTTATCGCGAAAATACAAAGTCAGATACAACTAATTTTTGTCGCCACCGCTGACCTAAGTCAGCGGAGCCGTAATGTCATCACTCGGAAATCTTCGAAGAGTCGAAATGTTATTTACAACGATCAAGCCTCAGTTCAAGGCGTTAGGCAAGCTATGGCGGCCCGCAAAAAATATTATCCGCCAGATCCTGTTACAGTTTGCCAAACGTTCAGTTGTAGCCTTGTCGTGCAGACATTCTTCCCGGAGGGTTAGGGTTAGGTTTAGGGCCACCAAGGGGTTGTGGTTAGGTTTAGGATCTCCAGGGGGTGCAACAGTGGTGGACAGATGCATGCATGCGTAACATGCCGATTTTTACTTATGTGTTGCCTCGTTCTTAAAAAATTAAACCTCGCCACAAATACCTTACTTCTTAAGCCGTAATCAAACGAGAACGCAAGTCATGGCAAGTTGACAGTCACAAATTTCTGTGGCGGTTGTTCGAACACCCAAATTAACAAAATAAAGGTTTCATGAGTGTTTTAAACAAGTTTTAACTTTGTCACGGTACACAATATTTTCGGGAAATTATTCAGAGCGGCTGGCTGAGATAGCGTGACTGCCAACTTGCGATTACTTGCGTTCTCGTTTGATTAAGGGCTTTGCCTTATAATTAACCTAAGTAACGCGCAAAGCTAATTAGGTCACAGCGTTGGTACTACCTTAACTCTTCTACAGTCTGTTACAAATTAGTGTTACCGTCTGTTACCATCTTCTATCCGATGCCTATACAGGCTATACTGGACATACCTCGGATATCATTCATGTATCTCATGAATATCTTCCGGAAATGTGACGTGACCAGGGGTACATGGGAAGGGATAGACCTCTCAATTGACGTATACATTGCACGCATGTATAGTATACTCCGCACACGTTCGTTTTTATTCAATTCCGTAAAAAAGGATTTTTGTTGTTTTCAATAATTTATATAAACGCAATACATTGTGGTATATGCCAAAACTATTACGTGAACGAATGTTTAGTCTAGTTATAGTCATCCGCCTCTTCTTGGCAGGTTCATGGCAGCCATCTTTTCCATTCACAACCTTGTTATGCTGTCCTCTTCAGTTCACAGTGGCTCTTTCCCTCTCTCAAATGGTCCAAGAAGGCACACGTTTTCCGCGCCCTCTTCCTGCTTTACCAGGATATCTTCCTTCCAAAACAAGTTTAAGTAGGGTGTCGTCTCTTAAAATCCTTAGTCTTTAGACTATAAGTCTATCCTCTCTCCGGCTATATTTCTTCCAGGATATCAATTGTCATCCGCATTTCTTCGGTGTTCTGACCATTTTACCTTCATCATCTTCCTCCAGCACCACATTTCAAAACTCTCTAATCTTTTCACATCTGATTTTCTCAACGTTCAAGACTCGCTTAATCCATATAGACCAGCACTCCAAATAAGCTTTGATTAGTTGTTTCTTGGTGGTAATTCCTATATAGTGAGAACGATCTTATTTTCTCTGAACTTTCCTTTTGCCACAAGTAATGAAGTAAGAACTATATGGAATGAAAATCAGTATTAATAAAACAAAGGCTCTGCGAGTCTCCAAAAGAGCGAACATGAAAGTCAACATCATCATTGAAGGAACAAAGATTGAACAAATAAAATCATTCTGTTACTTGGGAAGCATGATCTCTGAAGATGGAAGATGCTTCATTAAGGCTGTTAATAATGAACAGCCTTAAATGAAGCAAGTAAGAACTATGGAATGAAAATCAGTATAAGTGAGCAAATGAGTTATCTAAAAAATAAAATTGTATCAGTGGAATACATAGTCATAGGTACTTTTGTAGTGAAACAAGATCTGAGAATTTTTCATCGCGTTTGTTTACCGCATGAAGACAGATTTTGTGATTAATTAATTAAGTTAACCGATAATTGTATGAAAGCTATCAAATTTTCTTGGGTGCTGATTTCTGCTTGAGATAATAACCATTTCAAGACACTTTCCAAACTAAGGTTGAGTCCAGTATCGAAAGAGCACTTTAGTTCTGAGCTGCTAAATCGACCCCCAACCAGATACCGAAGATGATGAATATGATCGCCCGTAGCTAGAAAACGCCGCCGAAGAGCTCGATGTGGACCGGTATCGTATCCGAGAATTGGGGGAATCCGAAAATTTGAAGAATCTTAAAACGGGAAGGGCAAGGCTTCTGGCGTGGATGGTTTCAATGCTGAAAATGGGGGACAACAACTCGAAGACTTTAAGCTTTGCGTGCTAGTAAAAATCCCGGGGGAAAAAACGGTTAAGAAAATGTATATGTTTGACAACTGGATCAGTCTGCTGGTGATAGCTGGACTGGAAACCTGCTTTGCCGCATACATAAGACATATTAGTTAACAAGATGACTGGAAATTAAGATTGGGAGATCCTGTGTCGATGAACTCGAAATGTCATTGCAAAATTATTAGAATTTCAGTGTCCGCTAATTGTGAATTATGTGATTTTGAGATGGCTTTTTATATCAAAATAAGGCTTTTGGTGCTCTGTACCGCGGTTCGTTGTGGAAGATCATGCCCGAGTGCATGGAATTCCTCTGGTGCGTGTGTGTGTTGTGTCGCGCCGATTCTGTTCGGGCTAAAAATTGACTATAACTTGAATATAGAACGATGGAAGAAATAAGAAAAGGAGTGGAATGGAAGAGAGGAACCCCAGTTTGAAGATTTTAATGTTGCTGGCGATATTGCGTTAGTATCTGATCCTGAAGCGTGTTGATAAAATATATGCTAAAACCAACAAGTTAGACAAAGGTACCGGTTGTGGCGATGATGTGTTACTGCGGTCAAGCAATAGCAATAGCAATGGTTGAGGATTTTACAAACCTTGGATATAGCTCTCTGGTGATTCTAAAGCAGAAGTATGACTATTGGAAAAGCAAGCGCTCAGTCTGCATTTGGTATAGTGCTTATGCAACCACCCGATGCCAGTGGTTGATATCATTATGAAAAGGCGTTTTAAGTACCGGATGCCAAAAGGAAGATGCAGGGGAAGGAAAGTTAGAGGTGTGAAGCTTTCATAGAAAAAGACAATCGAGAAGGATTTGTTGATTTCGTCAGTAACATATACTATAATCGCAACGCAAGACGCAATACTGCTGGTCAAAGCACGGTTCTTCAAACTAATCATGCCTCGCGAATTATACCATGGCACGAAAGGATATATTATAAATATATTTTATATATAGACTATATCAGAAAGCATGTACTGTCCCTTCAACAGCATAATCAAATTGTTGCCTTATAAGTACTCATGCAGTATTTAGGATTCTATATTGTCCTATGACGAATGAAATACAACCATGACATGCATACGACCACTGCGTGAAATTGAGCGTATCATGGCGGTATCATAGCACGAAATCTCCGGAAATTTCACGATTCGGAACATGAAATCTCCGAAATTCCCTAATTCGGACTGTAAGTCAGAATTAGTCCAAATTTCCTGAGATTTCATGTTCCGAATCCTGAAATTTCCGGAGATTTCGTGCTATGATACGGCCACGATACGCTCAATTTTACACAGCGACATGCATATCATATTTCATTGATCTTTTTTAACACTCCCATTTCCCCCTACGTGACTTAACACTACACTAACACTGTCACTCGATTTTGGGCAATCATCAGTTGGTTACACTAGAGGGTAATTCGGTTGAATTGCCGTGGATCCTCTATCTCAGATAGTGTTAAATTAAGAAACAATGAAACTCATTTTTACTTCTTTGGATATCGTTATATGAAGTTTGCGTGGAAAAATATTTAATTGGAGATTATGTTCGTTTGGCGAGAGCTATGACGTCATATAATTGCTATGTGATTAGTCTATTTTTTTCCGCGTTTCATTACCCTCCCCCCTCCTTAATCACTTGGGACGTTGCCGATATTCTCGTAACTTTTTGCGCTACATTATACTTATACATACATATTTGGAAACGAATTCTATGCATTTATGGGGCTTACGAAAATTCACACAGATTTCCCTACTTTCTACACCCTCTGTAGGACACCCACAATTTTTAAAAGCTTTAAGAGCTGCTCTTATCAATCTACTTTATGAACAGAAGCAACCAACATCCGGTCCGCAATTAACATATACCATTACACATATTACCAGCCGCCTTTAATCTTACCATGCATGCCACAGATAATGTTAATTATAATTTATTTGCTTTCTTTTGTTATACTAACCTATTTTGTCGCATACCAATTGCATGATGTCACCTGTAATCTCCAATATGTAAACCTTTCTCTCTTCAAAAAACTAGCTTCATGGTGAATATTGAAATGCCGTACTTTAAATATAGCATTTTCGATCACGCTAATTTTTGTCTCGAAATGATTTACAAAAATGTAACTACAGTGTAACTACTTATAACTTTAAATATCGATTGGGAATGTTGAAGGATTTAAAAGCATGCTCAGATGACGCGGCTCTGCCCAAACCAAAGCATACGTTACATGGTCTACTGCCAACGTTATATATATATAGTTGCCTTACGTTAGTCTTGCTCTGGAAGTGTTTGATATTCCTACTTCCTAATTCTAACTACACCAGTCTGAGTTTTATAAAGATTTGTAAAGCATCCTGTCGTTTGTCTCGTTGCATCAGAAACGCGTCCTTGGTTACCAGTGTAATAAAAGATCCTTTCGCAGCAGGACTGTTGTTACGAGTCGACTCGTAACAATCACAGTTAATAGTACTGTAACAGTCAAGCAAAACACAACTGAATTCTGATTGGTTATAGACGCTATAGTCACTAGTCTGATTGGCTTTAGGTCATGTATGGCCTTGTTAGTGTCATTGGGCGCGCCCTTTATGACTTTGTTATCAGTCTCGTCATGGGGCTCTCTCTAGACCCCGTTTACACGATGCCGGTACAATTTGTAAACGGAACAAAATCATGCCGGTATGCAAATACAGCATATAACATTTCATGTTACTTTTGTGCCGGTATTGTGTAAACGCAAGGCCTAAACCGCATGATTTTGTTCCGTTTTCAAATTGTACCGGCATGGTATAAACGGGGTCCTAGTCTTTTCAATTCACTACCATAGACCTTATTCAAAAAATTCTTTTATGTGATATAAATTATCCCTTATGATCTCGTTTTAAAGTAAAAATTCTTTTGAATTTCACACATGAAAACGAGTTCACAAGGGCTAATTTATATGTATATAAAATAATTTTAATTCGGCGGCCATTTTTGAATAAGGTCTCTTTACTTTATGGTTTGATAAAATAAGGGGGGTAAGGGGCCCACGAATAGTTTTTGGCCAGGGGCCCAAAATTTCTTTCGGCGGACTGCATGCGATCATTGCACAATTTTGTACTGGTTTGTTAAATCTTTGAAAATTTGAACAGCTACATTACACCATACATTCATCCATATATACTAAGCGTAAATTTTAATTTAAATGCCAAATATATCTCGTTTATAGACTGATGAATTGAAGACGCTATAGAGTGATTTTGCAGAGGGCAGAAAAGCGAAGAAGAATCCAATAATTAACAAATTATATTCGATAAAGCGGAATTTAATATTTCTATTAGAACAATTAATAAATTGTGGGCGGTGTGGCAGCAGATGGTTAATATGTATGCAAGAAAGGCTTATATTATACAATACAATGAGCCAATATATATTGTTAGAATCAGCGGCGTAGGAAGAAAGTTGATGTTGGAGGGCACAGTTTTAAAAAGACACTTGAGGCACATCATAAAAAGGGCATAATTATACCAATGGCAGCCCGAGTTGTACCAAGTGAAAATTTAGATATATATATGATGTAAGTTGATCGATAACTTCAGTTGGTCAGCGTAATGAAGAGGCTAAAGAGCTGCACCTCCCCCACTCAGAACAGTCTCGATATGCCGCTGGGAACCTTTAATTAATACTCGTATATTAGCTAGCTTTGTTATTGTTAGTTTAGTAATATTTGACATTTCTTTCGATTAAACTACATGTTAGAGATACTTTAGATCAGAACATATATACCTGTTAAGGCCAAACACGACGACGTTTACGTCATTGCAGCAATGTTGACGGAATACAGTACATCCCCGCATATAAGAAACCGACTTTTTTGAAATCAGGCTGTTCAGTTTTTTATACGCAAAGGAGGAAATATACATAAAGGACGAAATATTCTTTCTACTTGCAGGCTGTAGTTTCTTATATGACGGTTCTTATATACATATATATATATATACTAAGGGGTGGACCATTAGAAATCAAGGGAGGGGGTGTGAAAAATATGTGTGCATGAATTTTTTTTTCAGCTCAAATTCCCTGCAGGACTTTTTTTTTCAGTGTGCAAGCTCTGCAGGAATTTTTTTTTATAGGGTTATTTAAGCGATACGTGAAAGGATAGTCCAAAACTGACCACGTGGCACTTTATAAAAACAGCGAGATGTGGCCTACAAATACAAGTATAACTAGTGATCATATTAAAGTGGTGAATAGCGGCTTGCACGCTATTAAAAAGACGATGATGATAAATATCAGTGTTCAAAAGTGTTTCTCTGGAGGGTTTATAAAATTGAACCACTCAATAAAAAGTTGCACACATGGTCATAAGAAGCTTGATAAACTTAGGGGGGCAACTCCCACGAGGCGCCACCATGGTTGGCGCCGAGCGTAAAAATTTTGAAAATTTGGAGTCTCTAGATCGTCGGAAATGGCATTTTCAGAGTCTTCTCTACCTCTTTCGTTAGGCCCTTTCATTAATTCTTTCATTATGATTTGTGAGTATGCTATCCGTCAGTCAGGATGGATTATTATTAATAATTGGCCGAAATTAATAATAAATCAATTTTTTTGGGGGGGACTGAAAGCTATTCCGGGCCACCCTATAAAATATTGGGGGGGGGGGGGGGGGGCAGCCCCCCGGCCCCCCTGCTTCCTACGCTCCTGGTTGCACAAACTCTGAATTCAAGTTTCGCTATTTCGAATTTATTTTGCATCCTCCTTAATTTTTATTTCACAATTTTTATTTTTAATTTGAGATAATTAATATAAATGAAATAAGGAAATTTTATATAACAATGAATAATAGATAGTTTGTAGTGTTTGAAACTACCTGAAGTTTCTAAATAGTATATTTGACTGTTTAATCAGTGAGCTTTTCCTTTTTATCATATGATAAATTACATAGTGCACTTTGCTTGCACGAATTTTTTTTTTGTTGTTGATCGTTTGCACGATTTTTTTTTCTTTATCATTTTCCTTGCGCGAATTTTTTTTTGGTAATTGTCACCCCCCCTCCCTTGATTTCTAATGGTCCACCCCTAAAGCAAGTTTGTAACATGGATGTTACAAAGCTGGCGGATGGTTCAAGAGTGCTCGATACCATGAAAGGTAATAGTAATATATATATAGTAATAGTAATATATATATATATATATATATATATATATATATATATATATATATATATATATATATATATATATATATATATGTGGGGACGTACTGTATTTTAGCAAACGCGTGTGCGACACAACTACTACAGACCCTGTTCGAGTACAGGGAATATTTTCCCTTCTATTTTGGGGCAGCTAGAGTACCATAATTTCGCATTTTGTTTAAAACAGGGTCACACAACTAGTAATGATTTTGTCATGGATCGACAGGAACAGGGTCAGAAACTGGTTTAAAAGATTTAGCGTTGCATATTGTATTCCTGCCTTGAATTCCAGGGAGCATGAGAAAAGAGACAAAACAGTAAAAAGTTCACCCCAAAATTTTAACTTTGGAGGTTCCAAACCCCGCCAGTATTGTTTAGGTCTGCATGGTTCGATATAAAAGTGAAATCGAAGTAATTTTAATTACAGTTCACATACTTCCTGAGCGGTTATCAGTTTGGGGTTCACACGTTCATTTTAAACAAAACACTAAACACTTGGTTAACCACAGAGTAGTATAGCAGTCTCCGCTACTCTGTTATTCTTGACGTATCTTTAATAACAGACACTATTTTCCAGTCACTTTGCACCGGCTAAGTTCACCGACACGGATCGCGGCTTTGATGAACACACCTTTCTGAAGTGGACGCACCTTTCATATTAAAGCACATATTTCCTTGTCACAATTTCCGTGCCCTTCAAAGTTATTGAGATCCGCGGCGTGGCCTGAACCGCTTTTTCGAGTGCTTTTGTGATAGTGCCAAAATAGTAGCAAATTATAATAGCAGTTTTTCCCGCGAAAATGCAAACTATGTTACCCTTGCCACAACATGCAGAGATTGCAGACTACACAGTGTCAGCTAGCCCAGCACCAAGTGACGTCCACATAACTCCTGTCCATGATTGCCGGGTGGCTCGAAAGTTCCAAAGATTCCAATAAGTGCTCCAGTGCTTTAACAATTTAATTAAGAAAAGTAGTTGTCAAAAAATATTATTTTATTATTTATATAGAATAACTAACTAAAAAATGTGATTTCTATACTTTTTCACGTGTGTAAGGGAGGGGGAGAGAATATTTGTTTCTGGATGGGCAAATTTGGCATCAACTTCTATTTGTGAGTATTTGTACATGTTGAGGTATTTTCAGTGAGATATTTTATAGACAAACAACGCCATGCATGTCGTCAGTGATGTCACATGGTTTCAGTGTCATGATTTTTTGCTCGATTCTGATTGGCTGGTGACCAGATGTGTCTCGGCGGTGGCCATCTTCATTATTATGATCATCGGTATTGTTGTCACTTCGGAGACCTTTATGCGTTAAGACGTATTTTTCTGGGATGAAATCAAGACACTTTGTCGACGAGAGACTTTATTACGAAAAATATTATTTCGGTGAATCGTTTACACGCTCCTTTTGAAGCGTTCTTTATCCTCATTCTGGCTTGAGTTTATATTTGAAGAGGAAACGTCGTGGTGTATTTGATTAATTTGAGTGCGCAGGAAGATTTCTTGTATGACGAACAAAATGCCCGTGCAGCCAATTCATGTACTGCCTGTTGATGACAAAGATGGTGTGGAACAGGTTAGTTGTGAATTGATATAATATAATCTTCTTTAAACGAACTTGGATCAACTAGAAATATATACGTAGTTTGGAAGAAAATCTGTACTGCTACAGTGTACTATAGCTTTGTTTTAATTGTTTTTATAAGAGCTACGACTGACTGTGCTCACTTCGTACGAAGTTTATAAAAGAGGGCAAGGTTTAGTCGACCTTATCGTGTTATTCATGGTTGATCTTAATAGCGTCTCTGTAGCGCTTAATACTTTTTTGAAACCTGAATCACGACAGCCCGACTAGAACTTTTAGCCTTGGCTTTCAAAGTGTTTTGTTGTGAAGCAAAATTCATTTCTTATAATATAGCCTTTCGTTTAAACCGTCGCGTGATGTTTTTTATTAGTTCTTGGGTAAAGTTACCTTAAGGATGAAACGAAATCACTTCAAAATCTTGAATATTTAGCTGTACAATCTATTCTCCTTTGGAAACAGATGAACGGAAACAGATTTATTGTTTCTCATATTATTAATACGTGGTCGTGGACGACTATTTTACCGTATCACTTATTAAGAAAAGGGTTTTGATGTTGTAGTTTGTTCTTATTTCTCAACAGTGAGGATGAGATAGAACATATAAAACAAAAACGTTAGCCCTTTTATTCTGTGTCGTTTGAGGGATTGTCAGATGATCGTGGGCGGAAGATATATATTGCATATTTTTTTAGCCATATTAAGGAAACAGGCTGTCCATAGCAAGGTTGAAAAAACCCACTCGTATTTAATATCATTCGTTAGTTGGTGACAAGAAACCTCGGTGTCAAAAAAGTCTTGTTTATATAGTGAAGTGTAAGAACTAAATTGTGTGCTAATTTTATCTCGTTGAACAAGTTGTTCAGTTTAAACACAGTGCCAAGATTTTTGAATACAATACCAATGACGTACGTACAAGATAGATACAAAATTGTTGCTGATCATACATCAGGAATATATATAAAACAGGACAGACAAACCGTGGTAGTATTCGGGAAAATGTCGGTGATTGTTCCAAAGTGAAGTTGTGTTTGTTTTTTTAAGTCAAGATGCCTAAATACTAATCGTAGATCAAGTAATTATTCAACATATAATTTAACGGGGTAGTAAACAAAAGCTCTTCTCAGGGGCTAATGAATTGTAAGGAAATTTCAGATCCACACAAAATTTTAACAAAAAGGTAAACTTAGGTAAAAACTGGCGACATTGTTGCCAAGAATGATATTTTGTCAGGCTGGGTAATTCTGTGTGTGGCAAATATTAAGAAAGCTACAGTATATTGCAATTTTTCTGATGCCAAGTTTTTTATTTTGTATTTTTGCAAGGCGACATAATCTACAGGCCACTGCATGTTATATTTCAGTTCTATGTTTCCTGAAGCTTTGCAAAGTGGATGTATAATAAATACGTACATTATTGGACAATTTCTGGGTTTCACAATATTCATTATTTGGGTATTTCTTCTGGGTTTTGGGTTGTGTACTATATGGTTATTTTCAGAGACAAGGTTTATAAGCTCAGAAGAAATTTTTGCCCAAATTATCCAGTATTTAAAGTTTTTAGTCATTGGTCTTCCATCAACCTTTTCTTGGAATATTATTATATCTATTTATTGTTTGTCTGAACTTTGGGTTGTGATTTCAGAGGTTTCATTAATAGGCAGTTACCGGCACCTGTTTTGCCTCTTACCGCCAGCTATTCTGGCAACACTTTATTTATATTTATAAAATAACTGGAAGTAAATAATGAAGGACAACACACACTATGATTGGCTATTGAGTCAAAGAAGCATGCCATTATAACTCCATTAGCACGGCACGTGAGATACTTTGTGACGATTTTGTCATTTTTGATGAATTTTATGTTGATTTAATCATCAACGAAAATCAAAAATTACTTGGATATATGTTTAATCACGTAATTAACACAGCAGAATGTTTTCAGTGCAACTTTAAGTGCATTTTCATCACTAAAATCACCAACGTGCTGTACAGGGCCACGCGTGGTGCTAAATGGTAACAAACTCGTCCTGAGACAGGTAATCTGTTTTTTGTTTACTTTTCTTGGGTTTATTGACAATTTAAAGTCATTATTTTATAAAAGAAATAAAAAAACTTAGTCGCTGTGCGATTATTGAGTTATAATGCACTCTAGAAGCTAGTGAAACACTCGGCTATTGCCTCGTTGCTTTACACTCTCGTGTATTATAACTCAATAATCGCACGCGACTCATTTCTTATTTCTTAAATATATATATATATATATATATATAATATATATCTATATATATATATATATATATATATATATATATATATATATATATATATATATATATATAGTGGACACAGACATCTATTTTTGAAACATAGCCTGCCATGACAAATAATAATGAAACCTCTGCGATTTAGTTTATTTTGTTATTGTTCTTACTTCCCATTATTGTAACTCCTGATTCCTCAAATCAAGTTAGTTTTATCAATTTATTGAAATCAACAACAAACATTTGTTCTCAATACATGTACTTTCAAAAAATATTAGTTTTTGGATTAGTATCACCTGATATATATATATATATATATATATATATATATATATATATGTACTATTTACAGAATGAGTGACCGTTCTGTATCGGGGTATACAGACATGAGGCGAAGCCGAGTGCCTGTATCCCGATACAGAACGGACACGAATTCTGTAAATGACTTCTAAAATGCCTATTAAGGTAACTAAACAAAAATAAATCATGTTAACAGCTGATAAACCTTCCAGGTAAGGTTTAATAGGCTACGAATATTAAATTAGTGATACGAGCATGCACCTTAATTTAATATTAGTCCCACATTTTCTATTCTACGTGACGTGGCATAAATGGCCATACTGATCGTCATTTGTTATTCAACAAATGTTGTTGGGCAACAAATGTTTGCATCTTCATCTTGTATGAGGACGCTACCAGCGTACCTCACTCAAGATAGTTGAATGCAAGGTGTCTGTACACTTGCTACAGAACTGATATGATCAGTGTCTGTAAATGTGATACAGAACTGATGTTTTATTAAACAGTGCTGTATCACATTTACAGACACTGATATCAGTTCTGTACCGGGGTAAACAGACATTCATTAAACATTAATTTCTTTTGAATTTTCCTCATGAATTATTAATGAGTTTTTTATAATATATATATATATATATATATATATATATATATATATATATATATATATATATATATATAGTACAGTAGCATGAGAAAAATTGGCTACATATATTAACAGTATTGTTCATAATCTTTAAATAAACTAAAAGGTCCGATAGTGGAAGTCAATAATGCAGGCAGAGAGGATGGGAAACTTTTAAATTCTAATTAGTTAGAAGTTACCACATATATGAAGTGAACTGAAACTATAGACAATTTACTTGTCAATAAAGACAAAAACACCTGTGATATTACCTGTCTGTATTTTTTGCCTGGTAAAGAAAACCAAAGGTTTTAAATTAGCTTTCATAATGTTATACATGTACAGTAATACTTAAAAGTTATTATTTAAGTTTTGACTGATATAAAACTAAAATATTAAATGATTAATATGATGCAGCTCAGAAAACTGTAAAGGCTTAATAAACCTGTTCCTTAATTCCATCTGTTTGTTATCAGGCTGGTTTTATTCAACAAATGAGAACCTGATGTTGTTGCATATAGGTACAGTACATCTCACATTATGTGCACCCAACTTATATATTGTACCCTTTATTTGTTTTAAAATGACACCAAGTTTGTTTTTATCGGAGTATATTACAGTACATACAACATGTCCAGGAGGGGAGGTTTACAGTAGTTTGTTTTATAATATTACATCATGTTACAGGAATACAGTCCTTAGTGCAAACACCTTGTCTGAGACATGGCCCACTGTGATAAATCAAATAATCTGGTCCAAGTGCTGTACTGACAACAATTAATTAAAGTATTTTCTGTTTGCTTTCTGAAATATCTTACAAGAAGCCTTTAAAAGTCATGCTTTCAAATTAATTTTAATTAACAAATAAAACAAAGCTCCGTGCATATGTACTCTTATAAAGGCACGTTTGACGTCGCCTCGTGCCTTTACACTTCTTTCGTGTTCAAATCACGTCAAATGTACCTTTATAAGAGTACATATGCACAGGAGTGATATGTTTTATTTGTTTTATAAAATAAGAAGAGGAAAATCAAACTAAAAGTGAGGTAGTTTAGGAATTTGGCGGGCTTTTCCGGCCAGCTGACGCCATTCTACGCCATTCTACGTCATTCATGATCTATGTTCTCTTATAAATGCACGGAGCCCAGCCAATCAGAGCGTGCGTAGAGGGCACCTTATTTTATAACATGTGATAAAGGCACAAAGCTTACTGACTATGTTGCATACGGACATCTTATTTTATAAATAATGCTGAAGAATATAATATATTTACAATTTAGTGAAAACAAAACAAGAAATTTCAATTGTTCAAAATGAAAACGAAAATCAATTTGCCAAGAACGAAGTCCATTATTTTGGTCTAATATGTAACTAAAAGTTTTTATTAAAATTTGGTTGCAAGTGAATCTATTTTATGGATGCATTTCAAATTGTGGTATTATCTGCACCATTTTTAGTAAGATTCTGAGTGCTGGTACTGGTAGGTGGCTATCTTAGCAAAGTACCTGTCTGTCTTCAGTCCAGTTTGATTAGTTTAGAGGAAGAAAGTTGCTAAAACTAAAATAATTGATAGAGTGATTTTTAGCAAAATAGTTGCTGAGGCTCTGGGGTCTTATTTATTAATGAAGCTCTGCATTAACTTATCCCCTGTCCATACAAGGGTTTCTCCAGATATGAATGAAATATTTTCGAACATTAGCCAGAGCAAAATACTAAAGACCAATTTGGACAGGAAAGGTTTAGTGCCTCAGGGTCTGCTTTTGATGAATAATATTGTCTAGTATCAAGTACCAGTAATAATAATATGGGCCGTTTTTGTCTCAAACAGAAATTTATGAGAAAAATAAGTTTCTAATATCAGTCTTATTACCCTTTCTCTACTAAGCCACCTGAAACTTGCCATTTTGTTACTGTGATTTTTAGTTGAGCTTGGAGACCAGAAGGTTTATTGAAAAGTTTGATCATTTCACAATTTGACACATTCCCATGGGAAATTTAAGTGTTTGTACATTTTGACCAATAGAAATTAAGGCATTGCCCAAACTTTCAACTTTGCCCATGATGACATTCAAGCCCGAACCCCCGAGCCCAGGAGTGAAAGGGTTAATATGTTTTTAATAAGATGTAAAATAATAAAGGGACAATTTTGGCCAGTTCAGCTAAGCAGGAATGTACAATTGGGGCTACATGTAGTGAAATGGCCAAAAACTATCTGTTTATAAATTATTATTTTGCTTTGTCTATATTGTGCCAGTCGATTCTAATTGTTAAATGGAGACCTCTCAGATGTCAAAACTGTATATAGTTTAACCAATAATTGGTCCAATAAAAAAATTATCAACTTTCAGGGGTCAAGTTTTATGTCTTTTATGGCAATTCTAAGCCATAAATGGTCTGCATAATTTTGTTTGCTTGGGGCTACTTCAGGCCATTTTCAAAGCCACCCATATTTTCTGGGTAATTATATGGAGTTGTGTTGCCAAGTGGCATGAAATGCTACATGCAATATATTCTTCAAATTCATGATCTTGACAAAGGGGCATGCCTCAAAACGTTGATACTCCAAATAAAGTTTTAAAGATTTTATCTTCAGTTGATGGTCTGTATAAGTGTATTTTAATCTTGAAAAGGATCAAGATTCCTGTTATATCTAAATATGTCAGTACTTTGCAGACTAGACATGGCCTTTGATTGTAGGGTTGAGAGATTATAATATTAACCCAGTGCTGCTGTGAGCTGGCAGAAAGTACTTTTTTTATTGTTTTACACTGTTTATCAAATGCCAGGAGATGATCAAAAACAACTTATTACCCTAAGTTAGTCTGTCTATAATATGCTAGACTATTCGGCCACTATAGCCAATCAATTATTTATTGATTTAGTGGAGGACATGATCTGGTGGCCCATTAAATTTGAAATCTGACCCAGGATGTTCAAACATATTTTGCAACAGGATTGAGACTGTTCTCACCCCCCCCCCTTATAGTAGGTGGCTACTATAGCGCACCGGCAGGCTAGCATGTAATCAATATGTTGTGAGCAATTACTTGAATGGTATTGGTGTTACCCACACTTCAGTGGCAAATTTTGCTTCTATTAATTTAAAATTTTCTTGACAAATTACCTGCACTGGAGAATTACCCACACCCGAACAATAATACATTGTACTGATGTGGTAAATTTTGATCTGAATAAAAAAAATTGTTTTTGGCTGGCTCAGGGTGGTAGCATGGATATGGTAATAGCTTGTTAATGCAGTGCTCCTTAGGTTTGCTGAAGGTTGTTCCTTTGATGAGGATTCATTGTTTCTCATAAGGCTCATTGTGGGTAAAACTACCTACTGTTAGCTAGACAGAGTAAACTATTAGCTAGACAGAGTAAACTATTAGCAATATTTTTTGGCTGGTTCTGGCACAAATGGGTTAAGGAAGAGAGAAAAAAAAAATGTTGCTCTGCGAGATACATGTAGCTATGAATATGATTAAATTTTTTACAACTTGGTATGAAATACCCAACTACCTTTAAATACCTCACTGACCTTGTTTCCTTGGGATATATGAAATTATTTCTTTCTTGGCCTTTTTGCACTTGGACTTTGCCATTTCATGTTTAAACTGTTTATTATAAAAAGACAATTATTTGGCTAAAATCCATTAGTGGATATTTTTTTATCTTTCTGCCATTTCCTGACTTTTTTTTTTATTTCACACTATTTATGGGATACATTCAACATATTTATGGGAAGTCTATTCTTTCTCACATATAAAGTGAATAATTGTAGTAAAAGTAGCGTGCTGCGTAGGCAGTGTAGAAACAACAATCGAAATATAGTAAGGTTAGATATATACTGCCGAAACAGAGAACGTAGGAGTCTAACGTTTCGAGCGCGAAGGCCCTTCGTCACGTTTCTTTCTCAGGAAGGGCCTTCGCTCGAAACGTTAGACTCCTACGTTCTCTGTTTCGACACTATATATCTAACCTTACTATATTTTGATTTTAAGCGAATAATTGATAGTTTTAAGTATCAAATCATTCTTATTGTACCCAATACGTTTCGTAAAACACACAACGAACACCCAAGGCCAAACCTACCATACACATGTTAGAACTATAATATGATGCTATAGTAGACAATGCCGGCGATAAACATCAATTTCCTATAAATAGCATTTCCTAACTGATTGTAGTAAACACTCAGATTGGTCAATGTTTGGAAAAATTGCAACTGAAAGAAACTCTGACAGTTATAATGTCAACTGAAGAGATTGTTATTTGTTCCTTATCTAAATATATCGCAGAACAGGAAACGTTTTTCGTACGTGATCATGCAGTTCTATTTATTTCTCAATGACGATAGGCTCTTGGAAGAAAAACATGCAATAAAGCCTTATAGAACATGTAGAACAATCAGTCAAAACATTGCCATTAAAGTTACGTGCAAGAAAACTTTCTGTTGGACCGCGACGTTTACCAGTCACAAAATTATTGTTTAGGTTGATTTGGGAATGGGGAATTACAAAATATAATATGCGCTGTTGCTCGTCATGACGATAATTGATGTGGTTCTGGCATAAATGTATTTGCGTAGTTCATATGTCTATGACGTATAGTCTATAGGTATTGTTTGATCAGAATACATTTGTAGTTGGCGTTTGTTGTAGTGTTCATGTTTACAATAGTATATATGACTAACAATATAACACTAGGGAGGAAATTGTGGTCGTTGTCTGCGTGCATCAACGGTATTTCCCTCAAGTCACCACGGTACCACAAATGCTGCGATGAAATTTCAGCCCTGGAGCATTGGTCACAGTAAAATGTTGAAAGACTCGATTAAAATCTAAACATAACCAGCAAACTTACTATTTGTTCTTTTGCGTACCGGAGTTTTGCATATGTTTATAACAAAGTCATTCCACAGATAGCCAAAATAAAATTTTAAGATGCCATCTCACATGTCTGGTTTTGGCCAGTTTGTAAGTTGCTGGGTTAATGATGCTTATAATTATAACTTTTTGTTTTTCAAAGTTTTTTTCATAATATAACTTTCTGTATATTATATAATTATTAAAGTGTATCATGGTCAATATATTTAAGTGAACAGTTGTCATGGTCACAAACTCAGCTTTAAGGTATTTCCGTTAAAAAAATGATAACCAGAAAAAATAGAGCCCTTGTTAGTTAGTTAGTTAGTTAGTTAGTTAGTTAGTTAGTTAGTTAGAGAAAGCATGTACTGTAGAATGTGACTATACGGAGAAAGAAGGAGGAAGAAGATATCTGATATATAACAGCCTTGCCCTTGGGCTGGGGCCCTTGTGTGCTCAATGACCCATTCCTGCCTAGACTGACCGACTCTCACAATTCGACTCTGGCTAAATGCTAGACAATTTCGTTTGTTAAGAGGGGTCTGTTTAGGCAGGAATATAGGATAATTATATATTAGCATTATATTGGTAGGAGTATATCTATATTAAAATGCATGACCACCATAATCTCAAGCATCTGGACAAAAAACAAAATGAGATTGACAACAGGACTAGTCAAAATAACTTATGGTAATACTACTGCATCTGTATGTATTTATCAGAATTAGATATTCAAAGCATGTCGATTATTTTAGTTAATTGCTGTTTGTTGTTCTGGTGGTCTTTCTAAACGCAAGCTTGCTCGAGCGCCTTTCTCAAAGAGGCTTTCTCAAAGAAAACGTTTTATTTGTAAATAATGGAGAACGAGTTTGTAAAAAAATAGAATAGCAAAGCCTAAAGTTAAAATATTGATTTTATTCCATTGTCAGTGGTTATGTGGCTGTATGGATCGTTTTCACTCGCGTGATCGGTGGCCCCGTTGGGGGGGTGGTGAAACAATACGAAATTTTTGAATAAGAATAGAGTCATCCCATAGGACGAATTTTGTGCACCAGCATATATATATATATATATATATATATATATATATATATATATATATATATATATATATATATATATATATATATATATATATATATATATATATATATATATTATATATATATATATATATATATATATATATATGGCCCGCCATTTCATTGTTTCGGTGCACCAATATTGACCGCCGTTACGTCAGATTAAAACCAAGAATTCTATATAGTAAAACGTTATTACGTTTATTGACTTTATTTTATTGTCAGTTGGTGTTATATGTGACTGTATTCCACAGTAAAATACGTTTATTGACTTTATTTTATTGTCAGTGGTATGACTGTATTTCATATAGTAAAATACATATACTGTATTAACTTTATTCTGTAGTTCGTGGTTAATACATTTGTTGATTCTATTTCATTGTCAGTAGTTATACTTAAGAATTATAAAATAGGTTGCGTCTTACGCACACTGTTTATATCAGGCTATGTAAACACGATCGTGACATCATGCACGGTACATTTCTCTTAGCCTTATTTGATAAAAGAAATAGAAAATGGACGCCATGTGTTTGTATAACCGGATGCAAACACTCATCTTTTCGAGAGGTTTCGAAAATATATAATGTGATCCCTCGCCTACTTCACATAAACTTTCAAATTCTTTCAACTCACTTTCGTGTTTGCATCAGGTTATATAAATACGAGCAGCCATTTTCTATATGACTATATTCCACAGTAAAATACATATACCACACCACTCGGTCATTGAAATCTACACACATCAAACTATCTTCCATAAAGGGTAATCATTGAATAACACGTGATTAACTATCTTTTAGTATCTCAACTCTCTGGCTTCAACATTGTTCTTTTGAAGTTCTAATTACAACTCATTGCAGACAACGCACGCGCAGCAACACTGTTAATAAATTATATCCACTGACGCAAACAAACCATTACCAATTTGGGACAAGATGGTGGCGCGTGTGCGTATTAAGGACCATAATAATGGAGATTCTCAACAGTAAATAATAAGAAGAGCACATAATAATTCAAATTTTGCTTAAACGGTGACATATTTCTTCTTTGCCCGACTCCAGTTGCCTTCAGCATGGACTAAGGAACAGTTGTAACTAAAAAATATTTGCTTACTTCGACGACAAAGTACTTCCCTAGCTCGTCTTATTTTTGCACTGAAAGCGCCACTATCCATAGTGTTAGCCATAGTAATCTTTGCAAACAGGTTCTAGAAATTGGCTAAATTGACCGACAACGTTACGGGCGATGCAAAGTGCCCGACTCGCATTGCATTCGGCATGAGTCAGTCTACTTCAAGAGCACATAAAGGTCCTCATTTGTCTCTAGCATAGTACTTCCAAAAGCGTTTTAACTTGCTTGATTTCACAGTACATACATGCACGATTTAGGCGAATTCTAAAGAGCTCAATGACCTAAATAATGAGAAACACTAGAATACAGTAGAATCACACTCATTAGACATTCTAGAATACATAATTATATTATTTGGCGAATATAGCCGCTGACCGAGAGCAGCGGCACAAATGACCCAAATTTCTGGTAATGTTATAACGCAGCACACGTCTTGGAAGTCGGCTCAAGGATACGGGCTGAAAATTTAATAATAATAATAATATGTTACTCCGAGTGACGAACCATACCGGACAAGTATAGAGAAAACTCTACTTGGCCCGGCTGGGATTCGAACCCGCGACCTTCGGTTGTTAGTAGTCTGATGCTCTACTACTGAGCTACAGGTCAAGTTGGGAGCTGGTGGTCGAGTGAAGGTACTTAGGCTAATTAGTTAGGTTCAAATTATGTTATATTTATTATTAAGACCCCGTTTACACGATGCCGGTACAATTTGAAAACGGAACAAAATCATGCCTGTGTGTGAATACAGGCCAAAAAGTCTTGCGTTGACACGGTGCCGGTATAATATAATGACGGATTAGCATGTGACTATTCTCTTCCAATGAGAATTGAGAAGACTTTGTGAATACTGCTGACCCGAATACTGTGGTCGTATATATCGTGATTACCGTCATCAAACTGTTACGGCACGGGCGTTTACAGGATACCGGTTAGTGTTTCATGCTGTCAAGGAACCCGTCTTCATTTTGTGCCGTTTTCATGTCATTTTTGTGCCGTTTTCATGTCATTTTTGTGTCGGTATCGTGTAAACGCAAGGCCTAAACGGCATGATTTTGTTCCGTTTTCAAATTGTATCGGCATCGTGTAAACGGGGTGGGGTCTTAAACATCGCCATACAAAGCTTCAAACAATATATAAAAGGTACCTTTGTTGTTATAAAAGAGCATTTAACCCATGTGGCCTTTTAGAGGATAGTGCCTATCCCGTTATGTAAGAGACTCCACGTAAACAAGAAATAGGCAGAGTATATAGCTCGTGTTTTGATTGAACTTCCAGTTCCTACATTTACAGAAAGTTGAGATTATCTGATATAATTTTCTTTTTTTTTAACTAGGCGAGTGAAGAGCAAGAGCTTTTGAAAGATGTTAATATTTCTGGTGACGAAGCCTGTAAAAGTTCTGAATCAAGTGATCAAAATAGTGAAATTGACAAGATGCATGTGATTAATTTTCATGGTTCAGACAACTGTGTGACTGATCTAAAACGAAGCGTGTCTTGCATTTCAACCGTATCTTCAGCAGGAGAGTTTTGTCGAATATGTCATTGTGAAAGAACTGAATCGAGTGATCAGCCATTAATCAGGCCATGTTTATGCTCTGGCACACTAATGTTTGTCCACCAGAGTTGTCTCCAAAAGTGGATCAAAAGTTCTGACATAAAAAAATGTGAATTGTGTAAATATCAATTTCACATGGAGGCCAAAGTTAAACCATTCAGGAAGGTATGCTGCTATTATTCTATGTTATATTTATTTTGTGTTTATTAAAGGGGTATAGTTCTCTGCATGGCGTAGGATGTATAAAGCACCAGCTATAATACACTTTCGGTTCATTTGGTTATTCGCTCGACCAGGATAAAACCTTTAGGAAATAAATGTGTACTTCAAGTCAAAGAATGAAAGTTTTGAAGAATTTCCATAGCATTAACAAAAATAAAGCTGTTCTTTAACCAAGTTGTTATCCACGCTGAGTAAAATATAAATATTTTTAAGCGCGTTTATGCAGTGTGTATCATAAGACTTTAAAATATTATTTTAATTGATGTTTCAGGGCAAGTCCAGTTTTTTCAAAATTATTAGCATTTTAGTCCTCATTATACTTCATTTTAACTTATGTTTGAAAGCAACGATTAGAGATTATTTGATTATTGTGCAAATATTTACAAAATATCTTGAAATTCTTGCTGTATCTCCGGAGTCAAGCAAAGCAGCTATAGGGAGTTATCTCTAAAGATTGATTTACTTGAGTTCTGTATTGGAAATTGCTGGTGGAACTTCTCAGTCTACGCACTTTGAGGAATAGTAAAAGGGATTATTATTAAGGGTTGACATTTGTTTTTCTTCGGTATTGCCAAGTCAAACACCGACGTTTTAGAGGCGGCCAAGTGGCCAACTACTTTTCATGAATTAGGATTCAGGCGGCTTTCTCGTATTTGTGGCATGCTGTTCTATTTTGAGAATTGTGATTGCGTGATAGCTTACTTGTGTGGATCAATATGTAGACAAGTGTTTCATTTTCTAGAGATAATATATTAAAGTGTTCTCCACTGAGAAGTTCCTAAAAATTCTCTTGAAGCACTAATGAGCAATATAGCACCACTACAGTATATTATAGAATAATCAATCGAGATATGGCCTGGAAACTCGACAAACTTCAAAGCGCCTATAATGAGCTGCGATTTTATGAATTGGAGCGGTTTTTACTGTGCACAAGTCTTTTGTTTTACGCTTATGTACTAATATACACGACTTTCGAATCTCAGTTCTGAATCGGGATGAAACCCATTTCAATTCATAACATCAGGCAAAGACTGATAGTATTCATTTGCATTGCATTTAAATTTCCGAACTCAATTGTACGGAGACCTCAGCTAGATGTTATGAACTGAAATGAGTTTTATCCCGACTCAGAACGCTTCATTCCGATGCGCAGTTGAGATTCGAAAGTCGTGTATTAATACGCGATTGAGCGATTGATATCAAAATCTGCTGTTGGGTTGCTGCTTGGCTTGAAGTTACTTGATGTTTGTAGACAAAATAGTTTTTACAATGTTTGGATATTGTATTTCAGCCCTAGCGACCTTCCAGTGACGAGTGAAATCGTCTTGCGTTAGCCAGAGTGAACTACTAAAGGGGGATTTAGCGTTCAGAAGGGTTAATATCTAGAAACTGTAAAAAAGCCTTTCTTTTAGACACACTTGCACACAATTTCACCAGAGGTGAACATAGTGTCGGATATCCCGATATTGAGATGCGCCAATCAGATTGCGCGTAAAGCACCATGCAAGGTATTTGCTGAATTTTCTGATTGCTGAAGATAAACGCCATTATTATTCATTGAAATTTTATTCAAGTCAAGTCAACAACTTTATTATTGTGTCTATCTTCTAGCGCACCACAAGTGGTGTACTAATCGGGGACACCTAACTATGATAAATAAATATATGTTTATATATATATATATATATATATATATATATATATATATATATATATATATATATATATATATACACACACATTTATACAGTGCAGATTTACGAAAAGAAAAATAAGAAACAACCTGGTGGGCATGCCGTGTCCACAAGTTCTGTCAAATTCTGTTTTCTTATATTATTCTTAAAAGGTGCAAACCTTTTCTGATCGGTCAAACCTTCGGTTAATTTTGCGTTATAAGCTTAAGCTGCCCATATTTGGTAATGCGCGAAACAAAAAAATAATTATTGGACGAAAGATACCAATCGTTCAATAATGAAAAAAGTATTGGACAGCGGTGTCATCACCAAAAGCTGAGATTAATGATTTTCATTGAGCAGAGGAGATTCCGCTTATTCTATTTAGTATTTTGAATTAACAAATAAAACATAAAGCTCCGTGCATATGTACTCTTATAAAGGCACGTTTGACGTCATTTGAACACGAAAGAAGTTGAGTAGAGGCACGAGGCGATAGCCGAGTGCCTTTACACTTCTTTCGTGTTCAGATCACGTCAAATGTACCTTTATAAGAGTACATATGCACAGGAGCGATATGTTTTATTTGTTTTATAAAGTAAGAAGAGGAAAAATCAAACTAAAAGTGAGGTAGTTTAGGAATTTGGCGGGCTTTTCTGGCCAGCTGACGCCATTCTACGGCATTTTACGTCATTCATGATCTATGTTCTCTTATAAATGCACGGAGCCCAGCCAATCAGAGCGTGCGTAGAGGGCACCTTATTTTATAATGAATAATAAAACCTCGGCTTCGTCAGAGAACACTCGCCTCGGTCTGCATGATTCTTCATTTGTTATACTCAGCCTCATCCAATTATTGCTTATTGATATACGGCTAAATTTGTTTTTCCTATGGACACGTTTTATTCGATCTTATATATTGACTCAGTCTTGTTTTAATTCTTTTATATTGTGACTCTCACGCTCCAGCATTTTTATGAGCGGTATATTTGGAGAAATAACAAATAAGGTCAAATGATATTAAACTATATATACTGTACAGACATGTTCTTAACCATTCCTGCCCGAGCCTGCCAAAAACGGTCCCTTTATTGTTTTACTCTGTCTAAAGCCAGACGTTTTACTCGTCCAAGGGAGACTCGTCCTCAGATTTCAGGTTTTAAAAGAGTAAACTTTGGTAGGAATAAAGTTCTTGCTTATTGAATCCATTTTAGCATGATAAACAACGTTTAGTTATTATTTCCGCTGATTTAAGATCGAAAAGCATTATGGTTAAATGTACCGCCGCCATCTTTTTCGGTACCGTCAATTGGTTAACAAGTGATTAAAGAATGAGTCTCAGGGTCATGCATTGCGCGCTTGATCGGCCATTTTCGGAAGAGGTTAGTTGGGATGACTCTCTGGGACCTTTTCCGAAGATGTAGCCTTACGAAGCATGGATTTTAATGAAAACCTATCCCAATACCCCCCTAACCCTAACCCCCTAACCCTAATCTCAAAAGTGTGGGAAGTGTGGGGTTTTGGAACCTCCTCGTCCCCTCCCCCGCGCTTAATATAGTCGCCAATTTATGGTCCACAACTGTTTCCAAAGATTGTGGGATGCGCAGTAAAGTTCAATACGTCACTTGGCGCAGCCTTCCAAAAAGGTCCCAGAGAGTCATCCCATCTAACTTCTACCGCCATTTTCGGGGCACCCGAAAATGGCGACGTTCGTATATCCTGAGTTGTAGTCTTGTATCAGTGAATATCCGAACAATCCTCGGCATACATTATTCATTTTCCCACTTTCCTTGGAAGTAGGTATAGTAGAAGGACTGTTGTATACTATTTTAGCAACATTTCCTTATAATACACGATAATACTCAACGCATGTTTGTGTATTATTCCGAGCCATGTCTGCTTCGAACAGCGCATCGCCTCCAAAGCGTGGAAGGCCAAGAGATGATGTAGGAATTACACGAATTAAATTAAAGAAGGACGTATACGAGATGTGGATTGCCAGAAAAGATTCTCTTGGATTTTCTACAAAGACCCATAGTGATTTTGCGCGGCACTTAATCCTGAATTTTTGTGAAGAATGACACCAATCACTGCAATCTCCCGGCGATGGTAAGTAGAATATCTTGTTATTATAATATAATTTAATATAATAATACATTTCATTTTGTTCTCAAATCATTCTGTTATTATTTACGTGCTAGGTGATAATATATATGTTCGGCTTGTTCTATTTCAGATCAGCGATTGCCGTGTCCTGATATAATTCATTCAACGCCAGTTGGAAAAAGCAGTCCTCGCAGGAGACCATTCCCAAATGCCTTCATATCACCGATTTCTAACCGGTCTGGCAATGACATGTAAGTAAAATGTTCGACTGTAATAGATACGTTATAGATTATTCTTTTACAACAATATAGATTATTCTTTCACTATATACATTATTCTTTATACTTATTCTTTATAATTGTATTATATAATTCTTTATTCTTTATATAATTTTTCTTTAGCTTATATAATTTTTCTTCATATAATTATTCTTTATATAATTCTTTATACATTATTCTTCATAATTATATTCTTTATACATACATACATACATAGATATAATTATATAATTATATAATGTAACCTTCTCTTCACTGCAGAGCCATGGATGTTCATGTTGCCTCTACATCTGTTCATCAACAGTTGGACATTAGCAGAATAGAGAGCCTTTCCATGTCTATGAATCCAGAATTTGGAATGTACTCTGACGATCCATCATCTGAGAGTGATACCACAAGTTATGATGCAAGGTAAGTTAGATTTTTATGCCTATGGTTGGCTATTCACATTTCCAGCATAATATTCGTTGTTTATTTGATCAAATGATTTTACAATAAGTATGTAATTATTTAGACAATCTGAATGGTTGATTCTTATGCAATTTCTGTTTACCACATTTTGTCAATTAATAGTTATTCAAGTGAAAGTGGATCTGAAGAAGACTCAAGCAATGAACACTGGTCCAGTGATGAGGTTGAAGGGTAAGACAAATGTATTTCTTTATTTTTGTGTTGTAGTGCGCTTCATTCTCATTGTGCGAGTGACCATATTCACTGGCTTGCACTTGTCCCCAGCTACTAGGGAAAAGTCTCCGATTGCTCTGCTGCTACTTGTGCTGTACAGTCGTATTTTTACTGTTTATTTCAATGTCAAGGTATTTAGTTGCAATAGCAAGTTGGGGACACTATTTAAATATTACAATATTAAAAATATTTATGTCTGTTTTGTAGAACTGCCACCACATCCAACAGTGAACGCAGAAACAACTTGATAATGCAATGAGTCCTGTTATGACTGGGGGGTGGGGGGGTGGGGGGGGGGGGCTAATGATCCTTACTTGCAGCCAGCGACTGAATTGTGAAGGACGCAGATCAATGTGGCTGTGGCAAGGCATATCAAAGGTGCTCCAAGCAGCCACCATACACAGTTCAGACCACGGGTCACAGCTAAGATGTTAGGTGTTAATTTTATGGAGGGATGAAAACCGGAGAACCCAGTGAAAAACCCTCAGGAGAACCCAGTAAAAAAGCACAGGAGAGATCAACTACAACTCTACTCACATGAGTCCAAGCTCAACAACGGGGTCATTCCCAAGTGGTCATCCATCCAAGTACTAACCCTATCTATAACCGGGCTTAACTTTTTGGTGAGAGGTAGCACGCTAACAGCACACACCACCCATGCTCCCCATATCTAAGAGCATTTACGACAATGTGTCATGTACATACTCTATATCTAAGAGTATTTCTGACAGTGTGTCAAGCATTGTACATACTGTACTCTATATCTAAGAGTATTTCCAACTGTCAAGTATTTCAGTTAGTATTTTGTAACAAGCAAAAGTATTTATTTTTAAAGTGTACAGTATATACCAGTATGTAGTTTAGTTAATATTTCAGGTTTTGTCGTGCAAGATATTGTTACTTAGAAAAACACTAAGCTCAAGTTGTAGTGAATGTGCATTCTGACTCGTCTAAAGTATAAACATTTTAAATAACCTTTCTCGTTCAGTCAAGTTCTTGTGGCTCACTGGATAGAGCATATGGCAAAGATTCAGAATGTTGTGGACTTGAGTTCCACCCAGAGTTCAGAATTTTTCCTGAATACTATAAACAAAACTTGCACAGCAAAACCCAAAATCTTTATAAATAATTAGTGCACAAAACTTTAGTGTAGTTATTCAAATAAAAACCAAAAGTGAAAGGTTTAATTGGGGTGATGTGAGTGTACATCATGCTTTTTGTTCTCACCACCAAGCCATGCTTTTGTCCTACATGTTCTTCTAATGCCAAACCAAGGTTTAATGGAGATAGTGAAGATATTATGCAAAACTGCATAAGCCTCATTAGATATATGCTAACAGTACTGATAGTTTTAATTGTAAATTTTCAATCTGTTTATGTGGATATAATATACAGTACTGTTCACTTGCATAGACTTGAAAAAAAATGTCAGGCTCTCCTGAATCCCATATACACACCATCATCTGCAGGGTATATGTGTCTTATTGCCAAAACAACACAAGATGGACACACCTTTCGGTTCCCCCTTCCCAACTTTTTGTATCCCCAGAGAATGTACTGGCGATACGCAGCCTTTCTAAAGCTGTTTGTGGAATAGTCTGGTTCCTCAGCCCTAATGTCACACCTTCCTCGGATAGCCATGACCAATACATCCCTGTCGGTACAAGTGTTTTGGAATGTTACAAATGATGTGACACATCTGATTTTTTTACAACACTTGTTTTCCTCTTCAGTTGCCATAGGTTGGCGTACTCCACACGTACACCATGGTGGCCTTGCATCAGGGATTACAGGAGGGCCTCCACCAAATTCCACTATATTTTTGGCATAATCAAGACTACCCTTCCCATTGGTCAAAAGTTCCAGCAGTACCTTGTCCTTTTGGTCAAGTGTCAGAGTTCCAATAAATTCCTGAAAAAATATTACATTTTTTGTAAACCCAAATGACTTACTCATTTTTATATGGTAGAATTGAGTCAGGTTTTGGGGCAGTGTTGGGACTATCATTGTATCAAGCTTTCTTGTAAGATTCTTCGAATATGAAATTTGTGTATTTTCTTGGTAAACGCAACTAGTCCATGCTAATTAGGTCACTGAAAGAAGTCGAGTTCAGTAAATGTCAACTACATTGCTAAAAACTGTATTATAAACAGTGTAAAACCAGCATTTTAAAGTGTTCATATATTCACAAGGGTGCGTTTATTCACAATATTTATACGAAAAATCCCCGACTGAACATTTGGATCGAAGGACACAAAACGATTACTTTCGTGAATATTTAATTACGCGATTTGCAAGCTTGGTATCGTAAATAAATTGCTCTGCCATCTAGATAGCGATCAAAATGTTATAGGTTCGATTCCTCTGATTATATGAACTTGATCAACGTCGCTAGAGGATTTCCTGTCGCCGTGAAGACATTTATAAAAGTAAACTTACCGTAATCTGTTGTTTTGCTTCGTCGACAGCGATCTGATGGCGTTCAAAAGCATTTCTGCCAGCATTTGCGTCAGCTACTACTGTTCCCGGTTGAAGTGGCTTATTTTTACAAGCAGCTTTTTTAGTTCCACATGAACACCTTTCTGTGCATTTCAGTTCTTCATCCCGGCATGGACAACCTCGCTTCTTTCTCCCGCTGCGTTTGCTGCATGTATTTTTGCAAGTACAGAACTGAAATGAAGGGGAATTTGTTGTAGTAATACAGGTACTATAATTAACTATTTATTATATAAATATATGAAACAATGAGGGAAAGTAGAAGTAAACTCACTTGTGTTCGACCGTCGTCGGCTGGTAAAGGCACTCCAACAGCAGCTGCTTCTTGCGCAGTTGGCGATCTATAAGCTGGTGAACCGTACACATTTAAATCGTCTTCTAAATCGTACTGCGACACATTCAACTCTGGGTCCGACTCTGATTCAGACATTATAAAAAAATATATTTAAAAACCTGTTCGGAAGAAGCTGTCACTGGGTTTTGAATAAGGCAACGCACAAAATGCAAAGTGAAGGTCCAGTGACGTGTAGGTTCCCGTATGTAAACATAAACACAAGCGCGCAATGCATGACCCTGAGACTCATTCTTTACCCATTCCTGCCTGAGCCTACCAAAAACGGTCTATTGTTTTACTCTAAAGCATATAGGTGTACAAAACGGGAGGAGGCATAAGGCCCTCAATTGGCCCGTTACACGGTGCAATTTTTCACGCAACTTGTCTCGAAATGATGACTCATGCATCATTGCACTTGCAAGACAGGGGGTATACACGCTACAACGTGTTTATGCAATTTTCCAAGGCTCGATTGAGTGCCAAATCATAACAAAATATCGCGAGACAAGTTGCTGAAGGGGTGTTACACGGTGCAACACTGAAACAAATTGCTGCAATCATTGTAGAAAGTAGAACCTGATTCTACTTTATGCAACGATTGTTGCAACTTGTCCCGCAATGATTTTGACCATTGCACAGCATGTTACATGGTGCAATGGTTCATGCAACTTGTCTCGGAACGATTTTGACCATTGCACAGCATGTTACTTATCATGGTGCAATGGTTCATGCAAGTTGCATGAACAATTGCACAGGGCCTGTAGTCTCAAAGCAAAAAAATGACGCCAAACATTCAATTCTCAGAGGTTATACCTTTTAATGTTTTTGTTTTTTTAAATTTTTTCACAGTGGCAGTCACTGAAGATGACTCACAGTGAAAGGCGCAAGATCCTGTGTTCTGTTTCGTTTCACGTCATTGCCATCACCTGCGTTGTGTGGTCTTTGTGGGTTTTAATAGAACGCACTGCTCAGGAAATTCGCGACGGGCACCTGGACTGGCCTTTCTGGACTAAACTTGTTGTAGTTGCTATTGGCTTTACGGGAGGACTTGTTTTCATGTACGTACAATGTAAGGTATACGTACAGTTGTGGAAACGATTGAGAGCATTTAACCGTATTATTTTAGTGAAAAACGTATCCGAAGAAGATGACGTAACTGAGTGTATATAGCACAGTGCTAATGCATAACATGATGTCACTGTGATTAGAACCACGTGTAGAGCATATAGCTAGCAAGTAAACTAAGGGGTCCATCAGCATCGCTACTCGAATGCCGTAACTCAGCTAGCAAATGATCTAATCCAGTCACTGTAGATGTGGTGTGTATAAAGTTAGTTGCACGTGACTGCGAAACGTCAATATGGTTTCCAGGAATTCTTGGGCTTACAACGTGATGAGCTAATTTTGGTGTAACTTGGTATGGCAGTATCTAACATTGAGTGAGACCATGTTCTTGATCCATGATTCATTTGGATACTGAACATAAGTATGGACTTTCCTTGGTGAACAACACAACAAGGGAAAGTGGTGGAGACGTCAAGGAGTGATGAAGCCAAACGCGATTGCCGTTTTGCATAATAATGGAACTACAATACCTAACCAGGGAGTTATTGAAACATTCTGTTCTATAGAATTATTGCCTTCTGTTTCTAAATACTAGTTGATTGGTCGCCAAAATTTTATTTACTAAATATTGGAGCTGTACCACAAATTATTTGCCTGATGCTAGGACAATAGTGTCCTATAGTCTGTTTAAATAAACATAATAAAATCCAGGGCAAGTATCAGTACAGGTTTATGTGGGAACCTACATAACCGCAATTAAACGAAGCCATGGATTGTGGAGAGGCTATGTCACTGTATTTTTTAGCTGCAATAGACGAGTTTCAGGGAGTTGCGCGCGCATCATTTTTCAAAAAGCTGGCAAGCTCCACTCAAAGTAAACATACTGTTTAAAATCAACAAAGTATAGATACAGTTTCTGGATGTTTAACACTGTTATTCTGGTGTTGTTGGCTCGCTAGCAGGTCTGTTTACCATTGCTTACTTTGTGGGGAGCCCGCCAAGAACCGCCAAGAGCCCACCAATTCCTTTGCAAAATGATGCGCGCGCAATACCCTGAAATTCGCATATTGTCTTATGTTGAAATTCTGAGTTGCAAACCCAGTCTATATAAAAGGTGTACATTAATGTGACGATGAAATACGGGTTAGCTAGGCCTATAACAAATATGTAGGATTTTTAAACATTCAAGACCACGTTTTTACATAAATTGACCTGAACTTTATAGCTTCCTAGCCCGCGGGAGTCAAGATGTCGCATGTGCAATCCATTTCATTCTTGCTTTTATTTTGACCACTCCAGATTTCTACTTCTGTGCAGTTTTCTAGTATCTCTTATTGTTATAAATCATTATTGTGAGACTTTGTGCAATTTCGTTTCTGTAAGAATTGCTAAAAATAGGGTGACATAGCCTCTCGACCGTTAAAAAGTATCCATAGACTCCAAAGCATGACGTATACGTCAAAGTAAACTAATCGCTTTTGCTGTTCTTTGCGATAACGTTTTTTTTTTTGAATACTGAGAAGGCCCTGTTTATATGAAGCGGATTCACAGTCGAATCGGATCCGAAAAAGGTCAGTTAAGTCAGTCCGGCAGATGTTTACATGGAGAACCCGATCTGTTTGGAACACTATTTTCGGTTTTGAAACACTATTTTCTGTGCTTTCCTCAATGTCCGCCATGTTGTACGACACGCACCAATGTCATTCATGTTTATCAAGTCATTTTCAAGTCAAACCGTGTTTAGATGAATCAGATTGGAGACATTCAAGCCGATTCAAGCTTGAATCTCAAGTCAATCCACTCCACTGCGTGGATTGATTTCAGCCATTTGGTTCGATCAGATCGGAAACTTTCAATCTTCTTCATGTAAACACAACAAGGAGAAACAACGTGAGAGATTTGACTTGAACACTCAATCCGCTTCATGTAAACAGGGTCTAACCTTTAAGGTCCCTTATTTTGCCGTTAAGTCCGCCTAGGCGAGGTTAAAATTTTTTGTAGTATGGCTCACCGAGAACAACCCTTTTTGAAATTATCAGTGTAAAAACTAAAAAAAATGTCTAAAAACTAAGAGTAAAGACCATGCATACATTTCGTTCTTAATGCGTTTTCAAATCAGCTTTAAAATGTCCACTGCCTGTTCTGGCTTGCCACAACCAAGCCAGTTGACAGTGCTGTACTGCTGTTTCTCTATTCTCGTCCCGGATTGTGTCACTTAGCGCGGCCACATGAAAATATTTCCTATGGCCGTGCTAAGAGTAATGACGGGAGCTGGGAAGGAAAATTAAGTTTTACTAGAAATTACCGTAGCCATATTAATTATATTAATATGCATTTGATGAAGGCGTTTGGAAATTATGAACCCTACTTAAGACATTTCTTGTAGAATTCTTGGATGGAGAGCAGAATACATAAAACAATTCACTTTTCAATCCAGTGAAGTGAATTTTTTAACAGGAGTATGTTGTGTTCGAAGAGTTTAATAAAAGGAGATAAAATGTTTTCTGCGTTAATTCTACGGACAAAGTTAACGTCCTAGCTGAATGGTTTTATATTTATATGGATATTCCGCAAGAAAGTTTTTGCATAAAAGAGTTTACGATGGGAAACAAAGCAGCTGCATGCTTTCTTACTTTTTGTTTAATATATTGTTTTGGCATAAACCGTATTTTGATAGGTTCGGTGGTACCTATCCTATTTGTCACTACGAGCTGGGAGCTGGGCGGTCTCGGTTCAAATCCCAGATTAAAACGCCAAATTATCGCTCTAAAAAGTCACTCTGTTAAATCAAAGTCCATCTTGTCCATGAAATTTTATTGACGAGTATCCAAATAAATGAATACCAAAAAGAAAATGTAGTTGTATAGGTAGTATAGTATAGTAAACTGAGGATCATTCCCTGTTTAAAATCTTAACATATATTAAATATTCCTTTCCATAAAAAGAAATAATTATAGTACCTGTAAAGTCCGCTGGAGAGTAGTGTATTAAATAGTAGATTGCATGATTCGTAAAGGAAATAAAAAGTTGGGGAGGAAATGATGTTCTGTATGTGCACATTGAAATGCCTCGTTTGTTGTTAACTTGATGTTCGTCAACTCGGCCACATTGTGCGTGCCAAGCTAATATAAAAGTGTGCGATGTTTAGGCCTGCGCTAAACGTCGCACAACAGACGAATTTAATTCGAATTAACTTCGTTTGTAATGCGACATAAATGCGACGTCGAGTTAAACGTCGAATTTCAGTCGAATTTAATTGTTTTTACTTAGGCATTATATATCGTCGCACAATCCGTCTGACTCAGACGAGTTTAATTGCCGAGACGAATTTAATTCGTGTACTGTCGAATCAGTAATCGAGTTATACACGGGGACATTGGCGGGAAAATTTGGTAACCACATGGGGGCCGCCATTACCTATGATGATTCAGTCAATTGGTTGGCAAATGTACTAGACCCAGTCCTTTGCCAACCAACGCGTCTAATGTTTGCCTCCTAAAAAATCCAAGATGGCGGTGTTCAATTGGTTACCCAGCCCGTGGTTGGCTGAAATTAGGATAGGATTTATATGATCTCTATGGTATTACATTCGTGATTAAATTCGTCTATTGTGCGACGTTTAGCGCAGGCCTTAGATATGAATTTTAATAATATGCTTTTTTGCGGTGATGTCAAAATGATGTTATCCGGGACAATTTTTAATCATAGTTTTTGCGGATACTGGTTGCTAAACCATAATCCGCTATGTCATGAGCGCGTGTGTGTGTGTGTGTGTGTGTGTGTGTGTGTGTGTGTGTGTGTGTGTGTGTGTGTGTGTGTGTGTGTGTGTGTGTGTGTGTGTGTGTATGTATGTATGTATGTGCTGTTGTTTTATACTATAAATACAAGCGCGCGGTGACTGCACATTTACATGCCATATACTTTCTCGTGTTCAATACAGCATCACCTAATAAAGCCATACAAGGTGTTACTATAATAATTCCGGAACGCATTTCGACTTTGTCGCCTAAACGACAAGCTTTCCAAGGACGAAGAAACAATGTGAGCGCTTGTTTGGCTTCGGATTAAAGATCTTTCTGAAATCTGAATGCCCTTTTAACTATTAAATGTTTCAAGTGTTTACGTGTTTATAAGCGCTCGACCAAGATGTTTTAGCTATAGGTTTACACGCAGAAATCCACCGTGCTTGGCATTATTTATGTTACATGTAGACGTATGCAATACCCATTCAAAAAACGCGTTGAACATCGATTTATTGAGACGCATGAATGCATATGTTACCAGTCTTATACCAGAGTCTAAAACATAGACATATAAAACATAAAAATATCATATTCTTTAACAATGCGATTAGCGCCCGCGTTTCCTGTTTTTGCCGATTTGCCTAACGCGGACTGGACTAGACTGGACTGGACTTGTAAAACGCGGACTCGAAAATCTGTAAAACGCGGACTCGAAAAAGGAAAATGTGTCCTTGTAAATGGAAAAGTGTTTACTTGAAAATAATGGACAAGAATGTTTAATATGTTTTAATTTGAGAACTGACGCTTTATATTTCCCACTAAAAGTACATACTTACAGTACATATCAGATCGACAAATGCTTTAGTACTATTTTACAAACATAACAATAATAAAAAAACAAAAACAAAACACAATAATAGAAAGAAAACTATCGTTTCTGGAATCTCGATTGTCCGCAGTCAGGAAATGTACATTTAAGAGAGCGTTATGTTCATAAGGTAAGTGCTGTACACAAGAGCGGAAGATATTTCGTAATAATGTGAAATGTTTCTCGCATGATTTTTACTGTGAAATCAAGTCAACTTATCGGTTGTAAAGTGGGTACAAAACTTCATCGATTTTCATAATTGTCAGTCTTTTTCAGAGCAAATTTAATCAAAAATTTTATAACTTTATGGTTGCTTATTTCATGAAATGATTGCGTCATGAAATGAGGTGTGAGGTAACAATTGAGTCAATAAAGTTTACCGTGAAAGGGTGAAATTTTTTGGAAATTTTTAAAAGGGTTGGGCTTGGTGTAGCACTTACTCTATACGACTTATGCTTAAGATGCCAATCTAGTGTTTTAGTATTCTAAACGTCTGACAGGCAATATAAATAAATTGTTTTGCTTATCGCCACAAAATGTCTCGATAGGTGGGTTTCACTAAGCACTATGGTGCAACAGATGGTAGTCAACCAGCAATTATCAAAGTGCAAAAATGATGTAAATTCTTTTCAATAGATGTAGTACTCTCGTATTTGGAGGAAAATAAAAAGAATTGAGAGATGCAGTTTAATTTTCAAGCTCCTATAAGTGTTCTGCTGCCCTGTAACCATCATCTGCTGCCCTGTAACGCTTATACTGAAACCTAAACTATAGACGTCGTCGTGTCCGGTAACTTTAGCAGCTATTTAATTATTTTATGAAGAACGTTTTGCCGGTGTCAATTTTCTTTTTTCGCAAATGTCAAACGTCTAAACTCGAGATCGGCGTTGGAATTAGAATTGAATCTTGTCTACGGGTTCTGTGCAAAATTAAGACCTAATTTTGCATGCATGAAATCGTAATGTTCCTTCTGAAGAAATGGAATCAAATCGTTGGGTAAGTAGCAATACGCCGGTGTAAACTCTGGGAGGACTGCTCGTGCACAGTACGAGCTGACATGGAGATAGACTGATGAGATAGTTGGTGATATTTGTAACTGCCCATCCTTATAGTATTTCCTGTGCAGTCTAGTTGTCAGAACTAGATCGCTTGGTGGACGAGGCAAAACACTCCTGGCTTTAACAGTTCTCCACAGCCATAGCAGCGTGACACTCGAATATCAAGGTATGGGAGTCTCGCGAATGCGAATGAACCGGGATCTGGTTTCTGTCTTGATGGACTGCACTGCTGGGCTTGGTAGGTTGGAAGAGGACTGGTTTGGGCTTGATATATTGGATCAACTGGTGATCGCTGGGTAAAATATGTAGATGTCAAACCACGTTGAAGGGTGACGTTTGTCGGTGTAATGCCATGTTGGAAGGCGACGGTTGTCGGTGTCAAACCACGTTGAAGGGTGACGTTTGTCAGGCCACTCAGGCAGAAAAGCCGCATCTGTGATCATGAATTTTGGATCTGGCCATTGAATTTACAATTAGTTAGCATTTTATGTATTTTTAGTGGGAAATATAAAGCGTCAGTTCTCAAATTAAAACATATTAAACATTCTTGTCCATTATTTTCAAGTAAACACTTTTCCGTTTACAAGGACACATTTTCCTTTTTCGAGTCCGCGTTTTACAGATTTTCGAGTCCGCGTTTTACAGATTTTCGAGTCCGCGTTTTACAGATTTTCGAGTCCGCGTTTACAGATTTTCGAGTCCGCGTTTTACAAGTCCAGTGCAGTCCGCGTTTTACAACTCCAGTCCAGTCCAGTGATTTACCTAACATTACACTCAAGCGAAATTAAAGCGATATAAGTATCATGGGACCGCGTTTCATGGGTTTTTTCCTGTTCACAAAACTGAACAGTTAACATGTCCAGGGGAAAACAAGCTGTAATGACGTCGCAAAAATAAATCAAGTCAACATAGGTTATGCTGTGCCAAAAGCTGCCTGCCGCCAAGATTACAAAAAGAACAAACAGCAGGTTGAACAATAAATAAAACTATTATGTAAATCCACTTAACGAGCGTTTTTGCGGATACTGGTTGCTAAACCATCCGAATGTTTTCGTCAATCACGTGATCAAGGCGAAACGCTAATAGGCATACTTCAGAAGTCTTATTCGTATGTCCGAAGGGTTAACGAGCGTGTACCAGAACAACCACTGGAAGATTGGAAGTCGAGTTTCGCTTTTGCACGCAATCACAAGACACCAAGAAAATATCCACGACGAGTTGATAGCTGATAGTGGTCTACTGGTCTGTCGATATACAGTAAAGTTTAAACGATTTTGTCAATTTTTGCAAATCAGTGACTGCTTTCTAAACCATATACCTATATACCAGATAGTATGCATTTCATAGCTTTTAGGTTATGATATTATATGTATTCACTGTTATCTTAATATACTAAAGCAAGCGCGCGGTCAATGCTCGTTTGCATGCAATACTTTTTCGTGTTCAGTAATTCAGCATCGCATAATAAAACCATACATGCAAAGTGTTATTATAATTATTTCGTAACGCACTTCAACTTTCTGGCTAAAACGAGAAGCTTTTCATGGACGAGAAGACAGAGCGAGTGCTTGTTTGGGTTCGAACCAGGATCTTTATGAAATATGAATAGCCTTTTAACTAATGTTTCAAGTGTACTGTTGACATGTTAGGCCCTCGGCCATCTGATTGTCTGTATACACGCAGAAATCAACTGTATTTGGTACTGCTTGAGTTACATGTAGGCGTATAAAGTACTTATTCAAAAAGTGCGTTGATCATTGTTGAGACAAATCAATTCATGTGTTACCAGAGTCTAATGTAGACAGTAAAGAATAGATTGGAACGAAAGCGATATATTATCACATTCTTTTAACAATGCGATTAGCGACCGGGTTTCCCGTTTTTCCCAATTTACCTAAAATTGTCATTTTAAGATTACAGTTAAGATTAGGGTTGGGGCAGGGCTTGGGTTAGGGATTGGGTTGGAGTTTAAGTAAGGGCTAGAATTAAGCATTTATCTTGTTAAGTTATTAAAGGCATTTAAACATTAATAATTATTGTCGATTCTAGATGATACGTGAGCATATACTGATATGTCACAAGGTTATCAAGCATTTTCAGTATATTTTGGCGAACAATTTACGTTGTTCAATCATTATCTCATTCTGTAGGCAAATAAAAACCAGTATCCGCATGTATGCATTGCGTACCTATTTTTTTAAACTGTCACAGCATGTTTTCCAAAAAATCCCGATGCGCGTAGAGTATAACATCTATCTGTATACAATCGAACAATTAGGGAGTTCAGCCCGGCCTCATATGTAAACACCCGGACCGGCCTGAATTAATTAATTCGGGTCGGTTGTAGTGTTTTTATTATAGATCATATATATATATATATATATATATATATATATATATATATATATATATATATATATATATATATATATATATATATATGTATATATGTATATATATATATATATATATATATATATATATATATATATGTATGTATATATGTATATATATATATATATTATTGCCCAGCAGATAACTTTTAAAAACACCATATCGAATAGGAATACATTGAGAAGATTGAAATACTTTAATAAAAAACTAACGTTTCGTCACTACACGAGTAACATCATCAGAGTGATATAGATTTACATAAATTCTTGGCTTAAATAACCTAGGCAATTACAAAAATAGAAATGAGGAAATAGAGAAAGGTGATAGGTGTAGCGTCGTGTCAGGAGATCAAAACAACGCTAACGGAAAGGAACTGATGTTGGCATTAAGTGAAGGATTTGTTTTAGATATTAATAAACTCTCTTTAAGGAGGACCTCGAACTGCGAGTTACCGGTGGAGAGAATGGAAAAATCTTCAAAGGAAATCGGATGTCCGGTTTTTTTCGTATGTGTTAAGACACTGGATGATTTTTAATATCTAAAACAAATCCATCACTTAATGCCAACATCAGTTCCTTTCCGTTAGCGTTGTTTTGATCTCCTGACACGACGCTACACCTATCACCTTTCTCTATTTCCTCATTTCTATTTTTGTAATTGCCTAGGTTATTTAAGCCAAGAATTTATGTAAATCTGTATCACTCTGATGATGTTACTCGTGTAGTGACGAAACGTTAGTTTTTTATTAAAGTATTTCAATCTTCTCAATGTATTCCTATTCGATATGGTGTTTTTAAAAGTTATCTGCTGGGCAATAATATTTATCACCCGACTACGTTTTCCGCCTGGTACTTCCATCGCTGAAATATATATATATATATATATATATATATATATATATATATATATATATATATATATATATATATATATATATATATATATATATATATATATATATATATATATATATATATATATATATATATATATATATATATATATATAGTTTTGCAGCCAATCCAATTTCAGAAATTACGTCACATGTTACCCCTGTAAACCCCATACAAACTAAAACCAATGATGCTAATTAGTTACAACCACTAGTGGATGTATACTCTTCTGATACAACCACTAGTGCTTGTAACTAATTAGCAAATTAGCATCTCAATATCCCAAAGGGATTTTTTCTATTTATTCATTTCACAAGTTGTTTACAACACTCGCGTCCTTGTTGTATTGAATATACAATCACTCGGCCGCTCGTGTTGTAAACATTATATATATATATATATATATATATATATATATATATATATATATATATATATATATATATATATATATATATATATATACTATAGTTCATCTATAAATAACTTATAGCAACATTAATATGATATAAATTTAAGTATTTAGTATGAAGCACTTTCACCTCTCAAACTCAATACGTTGTTTTAAATTAGATTGATGTTAAATCCACATAAAATAATGATTCTCCGGCGGTCACAAGCTGTAAGACAATTGACACAAATCTTGGAGTAATAGTGAAACCAAGTCTATATATTTGCAAGGCCGGTCTCATGTAAACAAAAACCGAAATGCAAATTCAGGCCGGTGCAAATTCAAGTCGGCCTCATGTAAACACCCCCTTAATTAAACAATTTTTCGTGGTAACATGTCAGAAACTGTTGTTAAATATCGCCTAGAAACGAAATATGACTGCTCAAAAATACTCCAGTACTAATGCAGGAAGCAAATAATTCAAAAAAATATTAGGATAGCGCCGAAGGCGTACGTCTGCTGCGCTGCGCAAAATAATTTCTTTCCCTGCGCAATAGGCGACTTGTACTAAGAAGTAACGTGATCTCAATCCTCTCAGAATAGCAGGGTGTTGTTTCAAGTAAAATCTCAGAATTTTGATTTTCAAAACTTGCAACGGCGAGCGCGGTATTGTAGCTGGTCACGTGACTAAAATAAATATTTTACGCATGTACAAAATCATTTTCAAAAGCAAATTTTTGCAATCAAACCTCAAGAAACATGTACAAAAAACGGTTTGATATCGGGTATGTTAATTTTTAGCAAAGAACTATACGTAAACAAAAGGCGAATTGTCACTTCGTTTCCCCTGAATTAAAAAAACAGGGTCGCACAGCAACCAAATTAAACAAATATATTTACATCAACAAAACAACGAGTTAAATACTTTATTTAAATAATTGTAAGACCCCCGTGGCAGTGGTGTGAAACCTCCAGATGGCGTCAGCACCGAGCAGTAATATCAATATGTTTAACGAACATTTCGTTTCAAAATTTGAAATGCAAATGTTTTGTTGAGCAGTTTGTTATATACAGTGACTTGTATCGACTTACACTATTCGTCTTCTACTAAGAAACTACACCTTCTCTTGATTTATAGCTGTGGATTTGAAGCTTCGCTTTTTCGGGCCATATACATATATGCATCAATGAAAGTTAATTATTGTAACTTTTGTAGGACTCTATATAGTATTGGTTAAGGCGCTGATTACATGGAAATTTTTTAGCCCGGTTGGCTATAATAGAATATTCAAATGGAGCTATATAAAAGCAATTTCAACTCGGGCTGAATATTTTAGCCCTCATTTTGTTTAAACTACTCGAGCTGAAAATTTTAGTCTGATTTGGTCAACTAGACCGAATCACGAAGATATCAGTCCTGGCTAGCTATATATACAGCTGGAAAATATGATAAACGCGATGGCATTGTGCATTTGAATTTGAATTTATTAAATTTGAATTTATTAAATTTGCCACTTAACGTGTGGCAGGAGCAGGGCTCTCACAACTTATTTGCATAGTCCTGTCCTCATCGGGGGAGGGGATTAGAACAAAGTGAGACACAAAGAACTTTTGAAAAGATTGTATAATATATACTATTAATACTGACCCCTCCCCCCACAGTGATGGTCTTTCTTAAGGAAATTTCCTTAAAAAGTGAGAACACTGGGCAGGAGAGAGAAACAGAACTTTCGTCCCAATTGACACCAAACTCCTATGTGTAGAAGACCTAGGTGTTGGTTTTATATTTTATGGAGGGAGGAAAACCGGAGAACCCGGCGAAAAACCCTCGGAGCACAGGAGAGCGCCCTAACAGCACACGCCACCCGTGCATTTTAAATTTCAATGATATGTGTTTTTACTCTAAATCTCTTCAGTTCAGCCTACACTGAAAACTGTTCATGTAACCAGCCTCCACACTGAATGCATGCTGGGTAATGAAAAGGAAATTTTAAACATCAATAAACTTGACCTGTCAATAGAAACATGAAAAATCTGTAACGTCAATTTTTTTTTCCAAAAACAAAAAATAACGTTTTCTTTGATAACATTTTTTTGGCATTACATATTTTTTTGAGGAGGAAGATTTTAGCGATATTTGGAAAAAATGGACAGTTAATGTACTAAAATACTGTACAAGTGTAACTGGGTTCCAAATCCTTCAATTTGATTTTATCATGATTTTATGCATGCGCCCATATCGAAACCGCTTAATAGACGACTTTCAGGCTCATGCGCAGTAGCAACTTTACTTCAAATTTTCCTCGGAGGTAAAAACAACTGTTTTAGCTGGAAAGATCATATTAAAAATAGTAAAAGTGCAACGTTTAAAATAAATCGGACAAATAGTGCGAAAGCTACGCTCTTCGGAAGTTTTGCTCTCCACTAGGGATTTAATAGGGATTTTGGCTTGGCGTGCAACTCCCGCCCGCCAAGCCAAAATCCCTATTAAATCACTAATAAATCCCTGTTGGAATGGCCAACTTTCCGCTTGTGAAACTTTTCCATTTGTTAAGCAATTCGTTTCAAACTTTGCACTTCTACTATTTTCAATATGCTCGTTCCAGCTAAAACAGTTGTTTTTATCCCCGACGAAAATTTGAATATTTGTTGCTACTGCGCATGATCGTGAAAGTCGTCTATTAACCAATCACAAAGCGTTTATATCGTTATGTCAATGCGTGTCACTGATATCAATGCGTGTCACTGATAGAGTCAGCGGTTGTTCTGTTAAGAAACAATGGCGCCGAAATTTGATTCAAAATATTTATAGGCAAATGAAATGACAGAAGAAATTGAACACTTTACACAAAGCAATAAGTATTTTAGTTCCACAGAAAACAAAAACGGTTACGAAATGGTTAGGATGAAAATTATAATGGTAAGTTTGTTAAATTGTTTATCATTGTTCATTTCAAACGAAATATTTATAACTGCAAGCAAGTTCTGTTATATTAGATACATTTCCATTCATTTGATTTTTACGTACACTGTAAAAATGCCAAAAAGCTCAAAGAAACATTCATGTGCGAGTGTACGGGACCAAACCAGGGAAATGTGCGAAATTACTGTGTTGAATACTGTGTTGAGAGACGTTTAATTCATTTTATTATATAAAATAGAGTGTTTTATTGATTTTCTGCCACTAATAAAAATGTTAATCTCACATGTGCGATTATTTATGATAATTGCACATGTGACGATTATCGCTGAATCAGCATTATAGTTTAATGCAATTTTTGCAAGGCAATAGGACAATTTTTTTATATAATAAACAGAACAATACATGGATGCTTGGAAATATGAAATTTCATTCTTGTGTTGAACAGGATATCCTGGTCAACACTTGAAATAAATTTCATATTTCTGCACATCTTTATAATGCACCTCTCAATGTTAAGCCCGAGGGAGGGGAGGGTGGGCAACAATAGGAGATTTGAATTTTTGTTGCAATTTTTTGTGAAATGTCCCCTGTTTCAGAAGTTCATCCTGGCCAAAATGAATCAAAATACCCCTGTTCTGAGATTCCCTTTTGTTCAAATACCCCTCGTCCCCTGTATAATCATGAAGACTTTAAACATGACATTCAAATGACCCAATTTTTTATGGATTGTAAGTAATAAATATATCCCTTTTTGAAAAAAATCATGTTTTTAATTAACATAAATATAGTGCCTCACAGAGATCCTTTTTTAAAGATAACACAAAACTATTTATACAATAATAATTTTAAGCACATTTTAATGTCTTTATATACTCAAACTGAACTAAAAAAATTAATTGGAAAACAAATTTAGTTTTATGAAAATTTATCAAATTCCTCAGCACGTTTTATGTTTACACAAAGCCACTGACCAGGAACTTCTCCCTAAATTAGGCTTAAACTTAATTCCACCATCTTTGAACTTTCAAAAACCTTGTGGTGAAGATTTGGTTACCAGGCCTCCTCACCAAAAACACTGGTCAAATGTCCCCAGGTAGCTCGCGTTAAAAAGCATGTCAAATGTCTCCAATCTCCAGCTGTCATCATTGAGAAAAAGCCTGACCAAAGGGATGGCATCTCACATCAAATCACCTATTGTTGCCTGCCAGACTCGGTTTGAGTAAGAAGCTAGAGGGAACTCAGAGACTGCATTCCTCCACCAGCGGGTTATCATAACCGATGTTAATTAAAGGAAAAACAAGTCATACCAGGCTACAGTAGCTCAGATTAGACATGCACACATGTATAATTGGATAAAATGCTTGATTGTACCATAATTACATGTATGCAAAAATGTTTGGCGAAAATTAGAATAATGAGCATAATCAAGCATTTCTTTTACACATGCAGAAAATCTTGTGGTCAATGTTTATTTAAAATTCTCATCCAAATCTCAACCAAATTTCACCAATATTTTCAGTAGTGTAACAGAGCTACTGGGGGCCCTTAGGAAAATTGTGTTTGGGCCCCCCACCACCCCTGTAACTTGCTATAGTTAGACATTTCAAGACCTGGATTTATGTAGCCTAAAAGAGATCAAAATTGTATTATGTTTATCAACTGAATCAGTTCACAATTCAGATTGAAATATCAACGAAACAAATAGTGTACATGCCAGATTTCAGAAATTTTACTGTTACCAGACTAGTGTTTAAAATACTATTATTATAATATTTATTAATTTGAAACTGGTTACATCACACAAAAAAAACCTGTGTGTTAAAAGAGCCCACCAATTCTATTGCAAAATGATGCGTGCGCAATATGGAAAATTTTCCTAGGGTTTATCTCTCGATCTGAAATAGCCATTTTCTGGAAAATAATTTCCCGAGCATTTCAAGTTTTTCTAGGCGGCATCAGGCTTTCAAGTCTTCATGTATTTCACTAAAGTTTAGATTGTGCATGTCATTTGGGAGGGTTTGTGTGCATGTGTCTGTGTGTGAGAGGGAAAGACAGTACGTATGAATGTGCGTGGCATTAAGTGTGCGTGGAATATACTATATATAGCTTAAAAGTCTACATTCAAATATTGCCATATTGAGGAGTTGGTAGTCTAGACTCTACTCTCTAGTGCTGCGTAGGCAGTGTTGAAATACAAATCGAAATATAGTAAGGTTTGAGTACTGCCGAAATTATTGAATGTAGTTTCTAACTACGAAGGGCCTTCGCTCGAAACGTTAGAATTAAACTACGTTCAATATTCTAGAGAGACCGAATTAAATGCACGAAAGTACGTCTAGTAAATGAAAAGCTTCAATGTATACTAGACTGCGATACACTTTGCATGTGAAGTTTAAGACAAACAAACTTGCGCCTACGAGCACTTAGTAGTAGCACAGACTATCAACATACCGTTCCACATATACACGCAGCCAGAATATAACTGACGCATGAACGGCGGAAACAAAGAAATCGCAGAACTCGCCTTTAACCAGCATACAGTGGACGATAAGTAGGACATGAAACAAGAAATTATATAAGCAAGCTATGTTCATTTTATTAGCAAAATGTTGATTAAAGATAATTGAACAAAAGTTCGTTATATCAAACGTTTTATTTATTAATCTTTTTACTTTGCTATCATGGCATTGCCTAAAATTACAGACTTTATCTCCATGCCGTAACGTGGGAAGCGCAATTCGGCCGGAAAAGCGCGCGGAACCATTTGGCAAAGTGGAAATGTTTACAAAGATTTTGCCGCTCTGTTTGTCGACGAAGTGTTTTCAAAGCATGCACCTGTATATACATAGATAATGTATATGTGCGGACAATAGTATACATGTCAGGCAGACAGTGAAGCTCTCAAAACTAATATTCTTAAGCTGACGTTGCAACATTGTTTCACAACATGCATAGTCTGATGTTTTTATATAATACTCTTAATTTGCGGTTATATAAGGTTTCTCACATCACCCATGGAAGGGTACATGAATCAGGAGTGGGCGAAGTGACATCCAGGTTTTTGAGAAGCGCCTTTTGCGTTTTTTAAACTAGCTGCTAGGTCGAGTACCTCCATGGGAAGCTACGCTTGCATGCTATACAAGTTATACTTCAGACTTCACATGCTGCAGATATATCAATAATAGGGACTGACTACAACTACGTTTATACGGTAGAAAATTTAACAGCTGAACTGCGAGAATAAAGTTAAACATTCTTAAGGTTTTGTTGTTTAATTACATTGCCCCAGTAATTGTTGTGTTTTCTTCTGCATCCACAGTGTCAGTGTACGGCCACATTTAGAACGGTGCATTGTACAGTATATGACTGATTTTCTGCGCATATTACATTTTCTAAAATATTGTTACTGTGTATGATATGTGCATGCATTGTCAGTAACTTTTTATACACCTTGTCCATGTGGCAAAAAGAGCGTATCGACCCCAACAATTTACCAGTCCATGAAAAACTCTGGAATAACTGGCATGACTATAGTAATAAGTAGTACACGCACGTATATATGAGATCGTGGAGACGGCGTAAATATACGACAAGCAAACCATAAACCATTGGGTTACACCATTAATTGTGGATTTTAAGCGGACAACCGGATCCTATTTGACAACAATTTATAATATTTTTATATGTAACTGATTGGACTACAAAATTAGTTATGAATAAATAGATATGAAAAGTGGACGGCGGACAAAGGTAGAGCCATGTAAAATGGAAACATATATATATAATTCAGCCTTACATGCATGGATGCGACACCTTACTCACTCGGACACTTTACACCTCCAGGGATAACAGTTTAGATATATCCAGACAGTATAAATATAAGTTAGTTTAGTTTAGTTCAGTTCAGTTTAGTCTAGTCGTCTTGGTTCCGATAAATATGGCCTAACGTCTATGCTATTTTTAAGGTCAACATTGATAATTATATATTTAGAAAAACAAACGGGACAGATAACATTTCAAACAGCAAAAGATACAAAAACATTTTTACCGACCATGAAGTTATGAATTCCGTATTGATAATCTGCGACTACACCCTCGTAATCTTGAGTGAATAAAGTCTGTCGCTGCTAACATTTCCTGTTTTTGCTGTGGGAAGAGGCAGACTATACACAATAGTTTTTGTGTTTTAAAATGACAGCTTGTTGTTGATTGTTCAGCTGTGGTGTAAAATTAGATTCTCTTCGTATTTAACCACCCTTGGACAAAGCTGAAGTCGTACATTCGTTGTGAGGATGGACGGCAGTATCTTCAGCATGAAGTGCTTTCCTTGTGTTGTTTTCTTGTTTCTTTGGCTTGTTCTTCTTCAAACGATTGATTATGGACAAACCAAAGCAGTTAGTAACCCCAAGAATAAAAAGCCAGACAAAATTAAGGAAAACGGTAAGCAGATATTTTAAAACATGTATTTTAACCAAATGCCAAGATACTATATCGTGTTTTGCGCAAGAGGACGTTATCAGTGAGTTTCTGGGACTAAAACATTCTAGGAAAGTTCGACAACGCTTGAATGTTTCTTGAAAATAAGGCGCCTTGTCAGACTCAGCTCTTTCCAAGCGAACTTGAATATGAAAATATCAAAACGGATAATTTGTGTTTATCTTAAAATATAGAATAGCGGTGTACTACACTATTCACCTAACCATATAACTTATAAAACTTTAGGTAAAGGAAACTTTTGAATTTCAAGTGGGATCCGGTTAAGTCTTGAAAATGTATAATATTTCCACACCAAAAATTCCCTTCATCTACATCCTTATAACAGGTCAATTATAGTCGAGTGAAATGGCAAATATTACTTGTGATGACTCAAAGAATATAATGGGTAATTTTCTTTGATCTTGCTCAAACTGTATGGTATAGTGCTTACAATTAGGCCAGGGATTGTCATTTGTTTTCTGAATTGACGTACTGTCATTCTTACACTATTGCCTAGATTGAGCTTACTGGGTTCCCGTACTACTAAACCAATAGTCAGAATGCCTCATCATCAATGTTTAGGTTCGATTTTCAACAGGCGAATTTCAGGGTGTTGCGCGCGCATCATTTTTCAAATACAGATACAGCCTTCTGAATGTTTAAAACTGTTATTCTGCTGTTGTTGTCTCGCTAGCAAGCCTGTTTACCATTGCTTACTTCGTGGAGAACCCACCAAGAACCCTCCAATTCCTTTGCAAAACGATGCGCGCGCAACACCCTGAAACTCGCCTATTAGATAGAAATCCAGAGATTTTTGTAAAATGGTTCGAAGAACGTTTTCACAACAATTTTATTGTTCGAGCTGGCGTGAATTTTCTTACCAAGTAGTGTTGACAAATCTTGAGAAAAACATGCACAGTACTCTAGAATAAGACAGTTAATTCAATCTTTGAAGTGCGCGTTTCTCGTGAAAATTTTCCATATATATTCTTTTTTTTTAATTAATGATGTTTTTAGTTTGTTTGAGTAAAAAATATGATAGCAAAACAAGATTTTATTTAAGTGTACAGAACTACTTAAACATTTAAACATTTTTCTGAGTATAATGTCCAGTTGATGCAAGAAATAAGGCCCTTGAGAAGAGGCGCGGGGTTTCATGGGATTTCAGAGATCAACACCACAGAATAAAGAACAACCAGAAGTCCGACTCGCGTGAAAACTTGTCCCTTTTTTCTCAATGAGTATTACGCAATCCTACGTCATCCTGGTAAGTTCCACCGGCACTTTTGACGGTCAAATCATCCGGTGGAACTTACCAGGATGGGGCAGAACGACTAGTGATGGTGACGCGATGATGTCGATTGAGATGCGGTAAGGGGTAAAAAGAGCCAGTGGAACTTACCAGGATGACGTAGAATGGCGACGTTTGACGTGCGCGAGGCAACATGCGCGAGGACACTTGCATCAAAGGTACTGTGTCAACACTGCGAATCCGGTTTGACGCCGCAGCCAATTACCCCCCCCCCCCCCCCCCGCCGCCTAATTAAAGCTGGGTTTTCACTAGAGTATAAGCGTATGGCCAGAAGAAAAAAGACCAAAAATAGTACTTCTGTAATCGCCGAATGAAGGCAATCCAATAAGCATAAGACCAAGAATTAGCTATAGCCAAGTGTATAGTGTAGGATAAAAAGCAAAACCGAAAGAAAACTTATGCTTGTTTTGTCTTTATTTACAATAATTGCAATTATCTAAAAGTTTGTAAGCATTTGTGGATCTTCAAAAGAAAAACAACAACAAACTTTTATTCAAAATAGGTTTACGTTTCGGGCACAGCCTCTTCTTCAGAATCTGAATCGGGTAGCAGGATGTATTGACTTGGAAGAAAATTTCTGGACATCCTTTTTCTTTTGCTTTTCTTTCTACGTTACTGACATATATATTTTTTCTAATTATTTTAAATAGATCTGCTGGAAGGTGATATGATCATTGATCATACAGTATGGAACATAATTACCAATCAAACAGTCGCCATTAAAAGTAAACGAAGTGCCGTGACAAATGGAGTTAAGTTGTGGCCTAGAAGAACTGTTCCCTACACTATTAACAGTCAGTTAGGTATGTAGACTTGCTCTACGTTCGCTTCTTACTAGTTTTAAGACGGGAACCTTGTCAACCAATTTTTACTCGGGCTATCTGTGGCAGGCCGAGTGTGGATGTCACGATCTTGCATATTTGTACTTTTTACTACCGCTAATATTCATACTTTCGCTGTTAGCCGTGTGTCTGAGTGCCTTTCGCTTTTGGAGTTGGACAAAAAGTTGAACAGCTTTGCCTTTTGATCAAGGTGTTCTTGCACGTTGTTGGTAGATTTTGAAAGTGACTGACTGACTTTTGTAGTTAAACAGCGCTCAGATGTGGCTCAGCTGACAAGTGTCGTGATCGTAAATATGTGTACCAGTGTGAAGTATGCACCACATTCAGTCTTGATTCAGGCTCGGCGTACTTGCCAGTAGCCCGAGTGAACGCCTGACCCAGCTAGGCGTCTTGTTGTGTATAAATCAGTGCTAATTCCAAATTTAAAATATTGTAAAAAAGCTTGTCTAGAGTAAAAATACCCCGAAACATTTTGTACAGCTTCATTTATACCATGTTCCCACGCGTACAAGCGCATGCGCCTATAAGCGAAAATTCAAGATTTTTTGTCAAAATAGTCGTTTAGAGGCGAATGCGCCTATGGAAATTTTCATATGGGCGCACCCCCAGAAATAGGCCAATAAATGCAATCATGTGTCTTATGAAAGAATATCTTGGAAGAATAAAACATACGCAATGAATATTGCATTGCATTACCATACCAGACAGTGTTCAATGGTTTACTGTAAACAGTATGTCATATGAATACATATAATTATTAAAAATACAGTATTTTGTTCTTGTCTGTCAATCTTAAATTCTGATCGTTTAAAGGCGTATGCGCCTATATCCGGATATAAGCGCATGTGCTTTTATCCGAGGTGCGCTTATATGGGCCGCGGGGGAACTCTTGCAGAATTATTGGACGATATGGTGTTAAAACGATCAACTTTGGTAGAAATGAAGTTCTTGCTTACATAATCCATCTTAGCATGATAAACAATGTTTAGTTGTTATTTGAGCTGATTTGATGTCGCAAAGCATTGTGGTTAAATATACCGCCGCCATGGTTTTCGGTATACTGCCAATTCAGGAAAATCATAATCGTATCATCCGCCATCTTGTTTCAATACAGCGCCAAAATAACTTGGAAGTTAGTGACGTCAAGCTGGGTGTGAATATTATAAAATTACACTTTTCTGATAGCAGTGCTTTCCATGGTTTTGAAAGTGCTGGGGCCGGTTGTATAAAACTCTTAACGACAGTTTAACTATACCCTTCTCAAATTCATTAATAATTCATGAACCGAAAACAAAGGAAATCAGTACCGAGACGGAGGTTTTGATATCGGAGGAAGAAATTACATAAATTAAGCCAACTTTCGCCTCGATTTTCTCTTAAAATACTGATTTGTTTGAAAAGCTATATCATACACTCGGAAGAGTGTTTCACCAGGATTCCAAACACCTCGAAATTTGTTCAAAAACCTCGGCTTCGCCTCGGTTTTCAACAAAAGTCTCAGTGTTTGGAAATCCTGATGAAACACTCTTCCTCGTGTATGAAATATAACGTCGCGTAGTTAAATCTTAGTTAACTTTTCAATCGCTAGTTCTGATTGGCTAGATCTAGAGTCAAGCTCTAATTCCAGTTAAAGTTAACTACCTTTTTAAATACAATCGACCCCCAGTAATGCAATGATGTCAAAACGAACATTCACCAAAAGCGACCTTCAGACATGCATACATGCATATCGGTATAACTAAGTAAAGATTTTGCTTTACCCAGTTTGTGACGTCGATGCATATCAACAAATTGTTCAAGATGGCGTATGACAAGATTGATTTTTGTCGAAATTAGCGATGTTGTTGTTGACAAAAATCGTTCATATTACTTCATGTAAGTATGTATGTAAGTATGTTTTTTTTATCAATACGGCATAAATAAAAAAAATACCCTTTTAAAGTTGACACTTTAGCATTGTTGGTTATACCGCATACATTTACAGATCGGTCTATATCTGTTCTTTATAGGAAGTTCTGCTACGAAAGCTATAAGTGACGCTATTAGCGACCTAAATCAACAAACATGCATCAAATTTGTACGACGAACATATGAATACTCGTATGTGGAATTTATTAAGGGAAATGGGTAAGCAACTATGATAATGACTAAAACTAAATAAATAAATTTCGGATTGCTACTTATTTCTTGAAATTTTATGAAGTTTTGCGCCTGTATTCGCTGAGGACTATAGACCTTATTACTCGGGCTATCTGTGGTAGCCGACGCTCCGTTTTTTCCCCTTGGGTGTCACGATCTTGCATTTTTGCACTTTTTACTTCCGCTAATATTCATACTTCCGGTGAGTTGTCAGTCGTGTGACTGAGTGCACTGAGTGAGGCCGTGAGGCATGTTTTAATTTCTTTGCTCCTTTCGCTTTTGGAGTTGGAAAAAAAGTTGAACAGCTTTGCCTTTTGATCAAGGTGTTCTTGCACGTTGTTGGTAGATTTCGAAATAGACTGGCTGACTGTGTTGTTACAGCAATGAGATGTGGCTGACAGCTGTCTTGATCGTAAATATGTTCACCAGTGTGAAGTATGCACCATATTCAACCTTCGATCTGATCTTCCTCGGCCCACTCCCACCTTTGCTAGCGCGGTATAGTACATCTGCGGAGGAGAGAGGCCTTCGATTCAGGCACAGAATAGTAGTATTACAACCAGAAGTCCAATTCAAGTGAAAACTTGTCCGCATTTCTTCAATGCGCATGCGCGATATTTTACGCTATCCGACGCCATCCTACGCGATCCTACTCAATGTCCTACGCCATCCTGGCAAGTTCCCCCGGCAGTTTTAACCTTCTTTTGAAGGTCCAAACTGCCGGGGGAACTTGCCAGGACGGCGTAGGATGGCGAGGAATCAAGATGCAAGGATATAAACTTCAAAGGTTCCGACGCGAGTTGGACTTCTGGTTGTATTACTATTCTGTGATTCAGGCTTCGATTTTGTGATTGCTGCAGTAACACTACAATCAGTATCTTTTAGCCAACCACCTCCGCACTTTGCCAGTAGCCCAAGTGGACGCTTGACCAGGCTCTTGTTCAAAAATGGCCACCAAATTAAAATTCTTTTATATACATATAAATTAGCTTTTATTAACTCGTTTTCGTGTGGAAAATTCAAAATAATTTTTTCTTTAAAACGAGGTCATAAGGCTAATTTATATGCACCTAAAAGAATTTTAATTCGGCGGCCATTTTTGAATAAGGTCTATAACTTTGGTATAAGTTGTGTTGTTGCACATTTCCCAAACCTAATTCTCATATCTTATTGGTCAACATACTCCAGTTAACATACTGTTAGATGTCACTATTTATGAAATTTAGCATTTCAAAAACGCAAGCGGTGATTTGTTAAAAGCCGTGTTTCTAGATATCTATGGAAAACATGGAAAGATAATAATACACCATCAATGGGGCGCCATCGTAGGCCACGCCATCCATGGACATGTCTTATACTGCTGTAAGGAGAATTTATGCTTTTTGGTTTGATTTACTTTCACGTTTAATCTTTTTTTCGACGGGTTATTCAAAATAACCGTATGGCAACATATAACTGTATAACTATAACTATATGGAAAGTTGGAAACACAGAAAACATATTTTCTGTGTTTCCCTACAGTTTATAATAATTATAGAAACACTTGTGGAAACACTATTCCGTGTTCCCGTACAATTATAGAAGCACCTGCAATTTATCGTTCTCCCAAGCTTCCACTTGCGTTTCTTTAACTTTATGGAAGCACGGAAAATGTTATCTATTTCATACTCCGCAACGATTTTGACCGTTAGATTGATACCATGCATGCATGCATCGGCGCCGCAATATGCTTCGTGCAACTTGCCTCGCAACATTGTAACAATATATCTGAGTGCCGTTGCAAGTCAAGTTGCATGCAAAACGTCACCATCCATGCAATGGATCCATTTTACTATATTATTTCAAAGTCTTTCGTCGGGTTAGACCTTCAGGAAAAATAAAACATCCCATCAGTGATTATAATAGTATAAACCGACTAGTAAACTTTTACAAACCCTGCATTCTGATTGACTGAGCTACTCACTGGTGACAGACTATCACTAGCGAAAGAACCAAGTTTTAAAATGATAAATAATGAAAGAAAACTCGCGTTTTTCTGAGACTGAGGTTTTAGTTGTTTTTTTTTACAATAATAGTTTGTCCAACTAGTTAGTTTATACTAAAACTGGGACTGCATACTCGTCCTTGTTGCCTATAACTCGGCTGCGCCTCGTCGACTATCAACTCGTCGACAGGGCTCGTTGTTTAATTGTTAATAAAAGTAGCGTGCTGCGTAGGCAGTGTAGAAACAACAATCGAAATATAGTAAGGTTAGATATTCTGCCGAAACAGAGAACGTAGGAGTCTAACGTTTCGAGCGAAGGGCCTTCGCTCGAAACGTTAGACTCCTACGTTATCTGTTTTCGATAATTGTTAATAATCCTTGATAGTAACAAAATGCTAAATACTTGTCTTCAGGCTTCAAAGTGTTCAAAGATCTTATAACCAGTTCCCCTGTTTAATCAAACGTTTTTAAAACATGTTTTTCTGCTTGTAAAGTTCAAGCATGATCTAAGTGTTGTAGTGCCAGGCCGCTGAAGGGTTGAGTAGTCTTCTTTAACAGTATCGTCAGAAACTACTTCATTGCTGGGATATTTGTACCGACCGTCGGCGTCAAATTTCACACAAGAAGAATTAGCGCATTTTATGTCGTCTTTTTTCTTCCTGTGTCGCCATAATAAAGCTGCTGACTTATTTAACTCTTGCACATCATTGCTTTGCTTTTGATCGTAAATTTTCATCAATCTATCGACATCAACCTTCAAATAATCTTCGTCCACATCAACGCGATGTTCGCTATTATCTTTTGCCAAACTCTTGTATCGTTTTGTGTAACGTAATTTATGAACTCTGGTATAATGTCCATACGACGACCAATCCTTAGATTGAACTTGTGTCAATCGTTTTAGATCAATATGCAGAACACCTTTTCCTAGTTGATTTTGTTTAACAAAATCTTGATGTTCAGGGTTAAGTTGACATAATTTACAAATCTTATTAGTTGGGCACATCATGGGTTGCGCAACCGCCGCAACGTTGTTTGGAGGCATTAATTTTTTGTTAATTTTCTCGTTGAGGTAGTTCCACCAATGTTTGGGGGCCATGCATCTTGGCTGGACAGTTCGGGGTGATGTGACGTAATTATAAGGAGTTGCTTGCGGAGTTGTTAAACCTAATCGCTGAGATAAAACCTTTCCGTTTACTTTGAATGCTTCTCCAGGCTTAAAAATGAATTCCTTTGCAAATCCTGAGTGACAAGGACGTATTTGCTGCAAGGTTTTCATTTTAAACATTAGTGGTTCCGAGACACATGACTCATCTTTCATTGCTGGGATATTATCGGACGACTTTCTAGCCAGAGAACATGAATCCAAATGCTTTATTCCACTTCTTACGATGCTATCATTTACAAAATTGCTTGAAAATTGAAGAGCAGAAGAACTCAGGGTGCTACCTTTTACGGTAGTGTTTTCGAACCAGGGCTGTTTCTCGACGCACGAAAGAATCTGCGGGCAATTCCCAACTTTTCTTTCGACGCTTCGTGCCCGCTTTAGCGGAATTTCTCGTTCTATGGGTGTACTATAGAGTTTTAAGATTTTGTCGGTTAACTTGAATTTTTTCTTGGTTATTCGCTCTTCTTTAAGACCATTATCAAGTCCGTTAAGTATAGCCGTATTTTGATATTCTCGATATCTCTGCGTTGGCAGTTGATATTCCTCGCTCTTTGTAGATTGTGTCAAAGGACATTCTCCTCTCAGTTCAAGATCATTGGTGATATTCTCAAAACCCGTTCTCTTGTCTTTAATGTACATTGGGATTCTACAGAAAGGTTGTAGTAAATCTTTCTTATCTTAGAGTTAATTTATTATACTGTGATATTTCCATTTCTACTATATATATATTGCTATGAATATGACAGTTGCCTTGTTGCTTGACCTTGCTCTTGTGTTATAAAAGTTCCCATGACTATCAATGTCACAATATACTATTGTAAAGGAACCCCTCAACGGGAGTAAAAACAACCAAGTATTCAGTTGCATTTAATTCTCAATCACGACAGTATTTATTTTGGAATTACAGTTTCCCCAGGTTGCCTTCACTTCATTGGCTGCATTACATTTTAGATTAATGAAATATGACTGAACGCTTCTTTTGTTCAATGGCTAATACGATAATAAACATTCACTAATCAGAGGGACGCATGAAGCTCGCTGGAAATGAAAACAATTGTGAAACTATAATGCATATTCACCGTGTTGTTGTATTCAAGCAGTTGTAATGGCCCCAAACCGAGAACTAAACATATCAAACGTGTTCCCTGCCACGCTCGTGTTGACAGCCAACATTTCAGAACTTTCTTTTGCTGTCGTTATCATACAAAAGAGAAACTTATGGGTGTTATAACGTTTACACACGAAATCTCAGTAGACATAAGAGTTTACACATCACCTGCTCTTTATTTCATTATCACATTTGATATCAACCTCACACCCATGCAGCCTCTTTTCTTGACCGGGAGGGAGCGAACATTTAAAGCCCTACAAGGTCGATGTGGCTCTTCTTTCCCAACAAGTCTTCTCGCTTCTCGTCGGTGGGTTGTGATTAGGTTTAGGGTTGCTGGGGAATTGTGATTAGCTTTAGGGTCAGGATCAGAATCAGAGGTAGGGTTAGGATTAGGGTTGGGTTTTGGTTTCAATTTATTTAGAACTCAGGATTATAATTCTGAATTCTAGATGAGAATCACAGTTGGGGTTACGATTAGGGTTAAGATTAGGAATTTGGTTTTGGTTTACTGTCGTGGTAACAGAAGCGTTCCTAAAATATCGTTACAATATATTCCTCAAGTCGACCAATTAATTTTCATTTGATGAAAATTATTGCTAGCTTCCTGTTTTGAATTTGGTTGGTTTCTGGTTTTTAAACAACCAATAAGAAACAGGATTATTTCCCAAACACCAGTACCAATGAAATTCAAAACAGGAAGTTGTCAACGAATCATCTCAAACTCATTAATAATTCATGAGGAAAACACAATGGAAATCAGTTACCGAGACGTTGTTGTGAAATGTGGTAATAAACGCCCATAAATTAAGACAAGTTTTACCTCAAATTTCTCTTTAAATACTGATTTGTTTGAGATGTTATACCATACACTCGAAAGCCGTTTATTATCTGATTTAAAAACACCTCGAAGTGAGTTAAAAAACTCGGCTATCGCCTCGTTTTTCAACACACTTCTCGGTGTTTTCAAATCAGATAATAAACGGCTTCTCGTGTATGATATATTACTTATCAAATCAATTGTTCAACTTGAGGAATATGTCTGTTCCATTACACCAAGCTCGCAAACGTACCACATGCACCACATGTATACGTACAACTTATCATAATGAGCAATATATTGCAACAATATTTTACGGACACGACAGTAAATTCGGGATAATTCTGTGAAAGCTTTGTCAGAAACTATACATACAGTATATACTTCATTCGGTTATCAATGATTCTACAGTATTTTTGGCTTTCTGCATAGATCATATCACCATAGCATACCCTGGATTGCCTATATTAATAAGATCCATCTATCTATCTAAAAATAATAACCATTGACACAAAGGCTCTGATAGAGACCTGAGAAGAACGGTGATGTTTAAATATTATGAAAATTTCTGACTGTCCTGACCGTGTCTCAGTCGCTCATGCATGCAGTGTGCAGAGTGGCATGAGTTGATTCGGAGACCTTCGGTTCGTTTCGCAGTTGGGACAGTCAGATTTTTCAGTCATAATAATAATAATAATATTTAATCAGGAAACTAAGTAAAATTAGGAACAAATAACAATAACAAAAACAAATAAAATACAAGTAAGTGTAAAAAAATACAATTTGAGAATAATCAAGAATGTCGTAGAAAGTTCAAAATTATAATAGTTCTAATAACTTTATTTAACGTATTTCAGTCGATAATTGCTTGATATAGCGCGTTTTCTGCTTGCTCCAGTTTCTTATAACGTGCGGTATAGTCTCAGCTTATCCTTATTTCGAGTATTGTAGTTATGTACGTCTCCATGTGTTGACAGTTCCATTATTGTAACCGACGCACAGCGTAGATGTAAATTATTATTCATATTATTATTATTATTATTATTATTATCATCATCATCATCAGTGTATTAAATTTTTTCTTAATTCGAAATATATATACGTATATATACCTATCAATATATCTGTACGTGATGTGTATATGAAATGTGAAAGTCCGTTTTTCGGATTGGGCGCGCACGAGGTCATTGTGCATAGCAGTTTGAAAATCGTGATGTGTTCACCACGTAAGCTATCAATGCAATGCAATGCAATGCAATGCAATGCAATGCAATGCAATGCAATGCAATGCAATGCAATGCCATGCCATGCCATGCCATGCCATGCCATGCCATGCCATGCCATGCCATGCCATGCCATGCCATGCAATGCAATGCAATGCAATGCAATGCAATGCAATGCAACATTACTTTTGATTTATTCTTTTTTGATTTATTCTTCTATTAACGATGATCAAGTTTACATTAACGACTATGTCTATACAAATGACTTAAACAATAAGATTACAAATAATTAATTTAAAACGACAAAGGATAATCTGCGAGATGAATTTTATAAATTGAATAACTTTTTTGATTGTTATTTTAATCCAGCTTCGTGCATTATCTCCTTAATGTTTCCAAGGTTGCAGGGAATGTGCGAGAGCGAGTATGAGTTAGATAGTTTAGTTTCATTTCTTCACTAGAATGTCGTGTACGCTGGAGACGACTACGAAAGACAAATTCTTCCCTGGCAGGAAATGGAGGAACATTAAAACGTAACTGGGGAAAAGACTTGTCCCCAGGCCACGATGTGCTTCTTTGTGCGAGTTTAATGTGTTCAACTTTTCGGCATATTAATATTAAATCATCTGAGTTCTTGTCGGTTCTTTGAGTTCTTGTCTCTGGCAATGTCATGTGGGGTAATGTCGTACGGTCGTTGTGTTTTAGATTTAGTTCACCAACAGTTGGTTTTCCGTACCGTATGTGATGAGAACCTTTGGGTAAACGGAAGGTATTTGAACGTCTTTTATGCACCATTAGTGAGTTTTCATAAGAACTCTTTCTGTACTGGGACGAACTTCCAAAACAGATGCAAGGTAGTTGGTGTACTACTCTCTTCTTTTTATGTGTTCGTTTATACATAGCGTTATCATCGCGAGTTAAAGCTTTTTGTCTTTTTGAAACTGGATGCATCTCGATCACTATCATTGACAGTCAGTCTATATATTCTGCCAAGAACTAGAACAGCAAGAAATTAATATAGACCATATATATTCTTCCCAAATTACCAATCATAAGTTATCACTTTAATAATCTTGTTGTGGTGTAGAACGCCCATGCTAGAAGGTGTTAAGTTGAGGAGTATTTACCAATAACTTGTTAAGGCTCCACTTTGTCACCCTGTCTGGTTTGAGGTGAATATTTGTCTTGCCGCCCTCCTTGCTTTACTGATACATGAAAAGATTAAAGTGATTAATCACAATAAGAGCATGAGATTAGTTGCGTAAATTCGTCGTACAAGACTAATCATATAGTATATATGCATGTCAAACGTATGAAACAATTGAATAATATATAATTATGGTAATCTAGATACACTTGTCACTCACCAGTATATAGTTTAACTTATTTTCACAATTGCAGCACCATTTAGCATCAAATTTGAATTTTTAGCAAAAAAAAATTCATTAGTAGTATCCAAATTAGTCTTTTTACTACATAAGTGAACAAAATGTTATTTGGCAGACTAGAACGAATTTTAATTGATTATTCTACTTGACTTTAGTCCCAGTATATCCTTACTGGACGTATTAAAGCGTACCTCAGACTCAGCATTGCATACTTAGCATTTTTGTCATTTAAAAATTCTTGATGTCCAGAGACGCCAATGCACAAAATAAAAAAGTACAAATGTAACTGCATGTAAATTTTGTGTGTTACTAGACCGGCTTTGTAAATTAAAACATCGTGAAGAGCCTTAAAACAATAATTTATCATACTTTTTAGCTCTGTGTTTTCAATAAACACAACAATACATCAGCATGTATTAGGTATTTGCAAAACTCAACATTGTTCCTAGGGCCCTTTTGAAATTGGGAGGGCGGGCAAAGGCCCTGGCATCGGCTGGTCACAGCACCCAAAAATACTGGGTGTAATAAATTAGAAACTTAGTGTAGTATGCAAAATCATTCTGAGTAAGGCAGTCCCGTGGGAGAGGTTTATTGTAATGGTCCCATTGGTCCTATTGGCGGTCTTGTTGAAGCTACCATCAGTGACAAAATACCTTGGGACACTTCGTGTTTGTAGGTTAACTTAATATATTTTATATTTTTTCTCGTGATAGAGTTTATCCCTCCCTCCCCCTCCCTTTACAATATTGACTTGGAAATAAGGGATGCTGTGAACGTGAAAATGAGCGCTTAAATAGTCACCAACATTGAACAGGGGGGCCGGGGGAACATAAAACAGAAAATGTTGCTTTTTAAGTTGAAGTGTCCCAACACTTTTGTCACTGATTGTATTTGACCATAACTGGCACAAAACTATGCATAAATTGTTTCGTGAGGAATGTTTAAGAAAAGCAATCAGCCAATGAAAATACAGAGTCCACCAGCCGATGCCATGCCAGGGCCTTTTTCCGCCCTACCAATTTCAAAAAAACCTAGCAGACGCATAATTTCTGCTGCTGAAATTAGACACTAAATATTTTATAATAAACTCTAACTTTCATTAATGTAATACAAATAGAGTGTCAGTGTCAGGTTTTTATAAAAAAACCTAATTTATTAATTAGTTGCAGTGCTAGTTCCAAGCACAAATTCCGAAACTATGTGTAATACTAGTTGTAACAAGAGGGCACTTGGAGACTGCATCAGTATATACCTCCGCCAGCGGGTTATCAGTTAGAGATGTTTAAAAAGAAAACGAGCCATCCCGCTAACCAGGTGCTTCAATGGATCTCAAATAGCCTTCACGATCGAGAAGCTCGTACTCGTGCTGATTAATTGATTTGCATATATCGGTATTCTTTAGGTGCTATTCGTATGTGGGACGAACAGGTGGTAGGCAAACTATTTCTTTGGGCAGCGGTTGTGAAGATAAAGGTGTTGCGTTGCACGAAATAATGCACACACTGGGCTTCTTTCATACTAGTTCCAGGACAGATAGAGACTCGTACGTGATTGTTTATGATAACAATGTGGCAACAGGTTGGTCGCTTTATAATTATAATGTTGCCTGATTTGTGAGGGTTAATAGGCGAATTTCAGGGTGTTGCGCGCGCATCATTTCGCAAAGGAATTGGCGGGCTCTTGGTGGGCTCCCCACAAAGTAAGCAATGGCAAACAGACTTGCTAGCGAGCCAACAACAGCAGAATAACAGTGTTAAACATCCAGAAACTGTATCTATACTTTATTGATATTAACAGTATGTTTACTCTGAGTGGAGCTTACCTTGTTTTTTTGAAAAATAATGCGCGCACAACACCCTGAAACCCGCCTATAGTCACGAGTGTGATAAAGGATTTATCATCGCGAGTGAAGCTTAAAGCCGGTTTTCCACTTGTGACTTAGCTCAAAATGCGCAGTATATTGCGAATTTTATTAACTACAACTCAGTTCTTTACACAGTAATTATACATAATTACACCTAATTATTGCATGGTTTAAAATATGATCTCCCATGCCATGTGCAGGAACAACCGACAAGGTCAAAATACAATTTTTTAAAAAAAATCTGATTTACGCCATAAGCTCTTGACTAATCAGAGGCTGAGATAGCCTAGCCTCCACCAGAGCCATTTGTTCCCACCATCTTGGCCCAGTTCCCTACAAATGACCCTGGGTACGAAGTTGTGATTAACCGTCTTATCATTTTGTTCTTTACTTAATTTACCGAGAAAGGAAAAACAGTGCATGGCAAGTAGTTATCACACTCTTTTCCATTTAAGATATTGTGTATGCATACTAATCAGTTGTATGCATACTAATCAGTTGAATAAAGGATTTAACCGGGTCTGGTTAATATTGTTGAAAATATTGAAACATTTGTCATGCAAGCTCAAATAGAAAATCGCTTGCGTGTCTCTGTACTGTGATACAAACACGAATGACATGATTTCAACCGGAAAAAATGCCTAGTGGAAACACGAGGCGAAGCCGAGTGTTTTCACACATTTTTTCCGGTTGAAATTGCGTCATTCGTGTTTGTATCACAGTACAGAGTCACAAAAGCGATTTTCTATTTGTTTTATAAAATAACTAACCGTTTTACGAGGTAAAAAACCAAGGAGAAGCCACCAAAGTGACTGAGACTCAGCTGACGAATGATGGCGTAATCAAATAAATACGCCAGTGATTACGTGAGATTTAACCAAACATCCAGGTGATCTGAAAACACGGAAAAGGACTGGGACTAGTTGTCAAATAGAAATCCATTTTTCGAATTAAACTATTTAATATCTCGTGAAATATACTTTATTTTGTTCCCAAATTTAGCATAGACTTATCATTTTCAACACTGAACATAAATACAAAGTTTCAACCAGTTTGATAAAGGAAAATGAAAGAAATAAGTTATTCAATACAGCAAAATGGATTTCTATTAGGTTGCTAGTTCCAGGCCTTTCCCTCACGGTCAGATCACCTGGATAGCATGCGTTGCACAATATAAAATGAAAATGACGTCAAACGTGTCTCTGTACTCTGAGTGAAAATGGCTTTCGTCCAATCAGAGCGTGCGTAGCATACCTGTTATTTTATAATACTATATAAGAACATGTTTCTATGCTATTCGGTAACCTTTCGATGATATAGGTTGTAAGCTGTTCACATGAGGCTAGCTAGCCCACTTACTGGGCTGATTTTATGTCGCAAAAATCCTTTTATGATTGTTAAAAGGAATTAGAATACCCTGCGTGCTATACAGAAAAACTAAATCAATTTTGCTTTGTCATGTCATTCATCCTGTGGCGGCGCCACGGGATCGATTTCTCAATTTTTCCAAATCCGTGGAGAAAACATTGGGGGAGCGGGGGGGGGGGGGGGGGGGCGAAGTAGTATTGAGACTTTTTGTCAGTAGCGCTCACGGCTGATAATCCCTCCGGCGTTGGTAGGAGAACCGAGAACGGTCAGCGTACTATTGCATTTCATGAAGGGTTACATAAAGTACGCTCGGTCGGCGGTCGCTTTTATAATTATTATGAAAAATTCTATGAAAAATAATAAAATATATATTCAAAGTCCTAAAATGTGTTTTCTTTTGTGCATTTTTTATGACGGTTTATAACCTTCAGAATTCTGTAAAATCGCCCCTCAAAGTCCGGGAAATGGCGTTTCAGGGACTCTAGATTCCAAAATTTTCAGGGGGAGCATACCCCGGACTCCCTCCGTACTCCCTCCGTACAGGTTTGTCCACCCCAGTTGTATCACCCTGGCGCCGCTACTGCATTCAGCTTTTCTCAAATAGTCGTAATAAGATTTTCATGACATAAAATCAGCCCACCTTACCATTTTCACCACAGAACGTTAAAATGTTAAAACGAGGGGACCGCTTTGTCGAGATCTCGCTTATGCTATTATTCCTTATTAATGTTCATCTTGTGTTTATATTTGAACCGAGCCAGCCCGCTTTGTCGAGATCTCGCTTATGCTATTATTCCTTAGCATATACCTCGCAGGTGAATAGTGCTTTTCGCGAAATCTGATTGGTTCCTCTAGCTCGGGATATCCTGCACTATTCACCTGCGGGCAAAACAAGATGGCGGCCAGTTTTGCTTTGTTTACCGAGGCAGGAGATTTTGTTGATAAACAAGGGTGATGTAGTAGAATAACGAGAAAAGTTAACAAAATTAAGTAGAAGAGTGTCCACAGGTATGTTTCTTTACAATTTTCTAGCCATTAATATATTCAAAAGCTGTAAAAACTGTTTTGTCGACAAATAATCGAATACGCCGAGTTGCTAGCGGCCGACGGCGACGGCCGTGTCTTGTTTATACTCTTGTATAAAAATACCGAAAAATATAAGAATGTTAAACTTGTTATTTCATTTATGAGGTATATGCTAAAACAATTATTCACCTCAGTGTCGGTGAATAGTGTGGATATTCACCTCGCCGAAGCGGCTCGGTGAATATCCAGCACTATTCGCCTCCACTTCGGTGAATAATTGTTAATTATTAATGTTCATCTTGTGTTTATATTTGAACCGAGCCAGCTCTCGCTTTCTTTGACCGTGATCTCGGTTACCTGGCCTGGGTTTTTCCCATATAGAAAGACGATTTACTGGGCCGGCTCGCCTACCCGGGCTGGCCTAAAAGCTTCCTACATGCACGCGACAAAAATTGTTTTTATCAGCTTTTTTCGACATATTATTAACAATTTATAAGTTCTGTTTGTTCATGTACAGTTCATATTTAAAACAATGAGAGTTCGTGTCTTGCCTGAACTGATAAAACGCGCAAGCCAGCCCGGCTATGCGAACCCTTCTCATGTAAATACGAATGAAAATCATCTCGGCAAAGCAGGCTATGACGTATAATCACTCTTGAATTTTACGCCCCATTTTAAGTTTGGATAATGGTTGAATTTCGATGTAGCGAAATTTTCTTTTCAATTCTGACGTCTTATCTTCAATATCAAGTCAAAATTAACGATATGACGTCACAATTGAAATGAAAACTCTGCTGTACATGCAAAATTGGTATCTTTATCATAAAGGTACGTGTACTTTATCATAAGACATTTGTCCGTCACCGTTATTCTACCGGTAACGAAAAATTATCAACAAACGCCATTTATTTTCAGTATTGGAATGTTATATTACACAATTATTAAAAATAGGCCTTACAACACAATTGACCGTACCGAAAAAGATGGCGACTTGTACATTTAACCACAATCCTTTGCATGCAGTAAATATTGTTTCTTGCAGAACTATTAGAAGATATGGTTTTAGAACGATTAACTTTGGTAAGAATGAAGTTCTTGCTTACTTAATCCATCTTAGTATGATAAATGATGTTTAGTTGTCCTTTGAGCTAATTTGAGGTCTCAAAGCATTGCAGTTAAATGTACCGCCGCCATCTTTTTCTGTAACGTTAATTGACATTTCCACTAGAAACATTACAATTATTTTGCGCAACCGAACATATCAATATTCTTGCTTTGCACTTGATGACATGGCGGCCATGTTGGAGGAACTTCAACAAAAGAACCATTAGCAGCTATTGTATTTGGAGTACGTTTTCCTCCAACATGACCGCTGTATCTTTGCCTCACTACAAAACACATCCAACTCACAATTATTTGACTCCGTTTTCCGCTGCTCCATTACCACTACCAACACCGCTGCCAAACCTTTGCACATGCGTGAGTAAACATTGCAAGAGAAGTGGGAACTAGCCGTGGCGACAACAACCAGTCAGTGAAGACTAAGTAAGACTCGACTATTCATTTGTGTTTTAAAAAAAGGGTACTAAGAAAATTACGAAGGGGTAAATTCAGAATATGTTACAATATTGACAAAGAAGCCATGCACAAATTACCTACCTTATCTTTTTGGTAGTATGCTTATAATTTTAACTTGTGTCGGACTCTTGGAAGTACAAGTCCAAATTATTTCAGTGTTTTCCCACTCTTTTTCTGAGGACGAGCCTGGGACGAGCTCGGACGTCGCGCATGCGCAAAACATTTGGCAGCGGTGTTGGCATGGGCTGGTCACGTGCCTCCCAGAATCTGGGTATACTAAGAGGCGGAGAGGGGGGGGGGGGGGTGTCGTTTACACGTCCGTGTTTTCTATCTGACGTCATGTTTTTATCGTGTCTGGATTCCGCTATATCAAAAAGAGTATTTAGAAAAATGTTAATTTAAAGCCAAAGCAAGTTACCTGCTTAGATTCTCTTTTTAATCGAAGAGATGCAGTCGCTGTATTGCCTACAGGATGTGGGAAATCGCTGATTTACCAACTGTTTCCTTCCTTGCTCACTCAGAGTAATTTATACCTGCAGAGGCATGCGCAATCATGTCGAAGCTCGTCAATCATTCCTTCTGCTGTTGTGCTCGTCGTTTCGCCGCTGAACTCGCTCATTGATGATCAGCTCAGGTAACCGAAACTATACGTTTGATGATAACACCACAAGACAATACGTACTTACCATCCCTTCCGTAATAACGTAACGGTATTTTAAAACCTGCCAGATGCTGGGAGGCACGTGACCAGCCCATGCCAGGGTTTTTGCTCGACGAGTTCGCGAGGGCGGGAGCGAAAAGCCTGGGCACGAGGTTGCCTAGACAGACTTGGCTCACTTGCAGCGTTTCAAACTTTGATGCATATCTTGTACTTGGAGCAGCAGAATGTACTCGGAAGAACCGAACCCTGAATCAATTCCCATTCTTCGGCGCTTCTAGCACTCCTCAATCGAGCCATCACCATGAGCACAAAAAATGTTCAAATTTGAATATGGGAAACCCAATTTATATGCGTCTGTACCATTACCATTATCTAACTATCAACTTATCACCGTGTAATAACAATAAGAATATTGTAATATTCAAGTCCCGTGCTTTATATAAAGGGGATATTACACGGTGGCGAGAAGATATGGATTTTATGTTCGAGTGGCAAGGACAATATCTCACGCGAGTGAGCGTAGCGAACGAGTGAGATATTGCTCTTGCCACAAGAACATAAAATCCATATCTTTGAGCAACCGTGTAATGTTCTATTTATTATATGGACAATGAAATAAAATTATACGTGGAAGTGATGTTGATAAACTGGGTTTAACGCAAAAACTACAACCGCTTGACGCCACTCGGTTCCCGGATGTAGTGAAATATGGATTCTACGAGTGTTTTAGTTGCCAGTAAAATACTCTTCTCCATATAATAAACAGTGATAACGCACTCTAACTCGGTTTTTAAATGACTTCTAAAATTCACTTTTTGTTTCATGAGTACATGTTGAACTTGAATATTACAATACTCTTATTTTTATTACACGGTAAAGTGATCTGTCAATAAGTTGATGGTTAGATCATGGTAATGGTACGGATGCATAATTTCTATATAAATTGGGTTCCCATATTTAAATTTGAACTGATTTTTTGTGCTCATGGTGATGGCTCGATTTAGGAGTGCTAGAAGCGCCGAAAAATGGAGATTGATTCAGGGTTCGGTACAAGATATGCATCAAAGTGAAGATTTTTAACGAATGGAGGGTAGTTGTAGTGGAGCAGAGGAAAACAGAATCAAATGGTAATGGTACGGATGCATAATTTGTATATAAATTCGGTTCCCATATTCAAATTTGAACCGATTTTTTGTGCTCATGGTGATGGCTCGATTTAGGAGTGCTAGAAGCGCCGAAGCGGCGCCAATCTTGAATTCACCAATAGCGGCGCCATCTTGAATTCGCAATGCATTATGGTCTATCCATGGTAGCAAGCGCCATTAAAAGGGCGATTGCGTAGTTTTGAGACACAATGCGGTAATTTTTTGTTTATAAATACTTATATCTAAATATACTAATTGTCATATTGGTAAAAGCAACAATTCTCGGACGTGTAAGGATAGATTCATGACAAATGTGTCCTTATAAAGAAAAAATTACCGCATTGTGTCTCAACACTACGCAATTGCCCTTTTAATGGAGCTTGCTACCCTGGATAGACCATGATGCATTGCGAATTCAAGATGGCGCCGTTGTTGGTGAAAAGGTCTATTGTGAGTTGATGTGTTTTGTAGTGATGTATCAGATGATGTTTTGGCCAATCTCTTGAAATTTAGGAGACAAAGATACGGCGGCCATGTTGGAGGAAAACATACTCCTAAAATACAATAGCTGCTAACGAGATTCTTTTGTTGAAGTTCCTCCAAGTTCACTTCACTTCACTTCACTTCACTTCACTCCACTTCACTTCACTTCACTTCACTTCACTTCACTTCACTTCACTTCACTTCACTTCACTTCACTTCACTTCACTTCACTTCACTTCACTTCACTTCACTTCACTTCACTTCACTTCACTTCACTTCACTTCACTTCACTTCACTTCACTTCACTCCACTTCACTTCACTTTTTTTCAATCGCATTGTTTGACCCTGGAATAACTTACCACTTGTAATTCGTCAATCAGATACTTTCTCCTCCTTTAAATCTCAGTTGTACAATTTCTATTTTACTAAGCTAGAAACTGTCTTCGATAGTGATAGAGTGGGAACATGGAAGACTGTGTGTCCTAATTGTAGAAGTACTGGCAGACCTTTCTGCTGCTGAGAATCTGTATTCTCGCAAATTTCTAATTTTATGTCAATTTCTTTATTTCAGTAGTGTATACGGGGGTTGGCCTAGTTGGGACTTAGAGTCCGCTCGCTAGCCCCTTATCTAACTCACTTATCACTTTTGTTGTTTGTAACGTATTTGTACCTTGTCTTTTTTTTATTGTATTGTATTGTATTGTATTGTATTGTATTGTATTGTATTGTATTGTATTGTATTGTATTGTATTGTATTGTATTGTATTGTATTGTATTGTATTGTATTGTATTGTACTGTATTGTATTGTATTGTATTGTATTGTATTGTATTGTATTGTATTGTATTGTATTGTATTCAGTGAGTTTGATTAAAGTTTCTGAATGGCCGCCATGACATCAAGTGCAAGCCAAGAATATTGATATGTGTTCGGTCGCGCAAAGTAATTGTAATGTTTCTAGTGGAAATGTCAATTGTGTTGTAAAGCCTGTCTTCAATAATTGTGTAATATAATATTCCAATATTAAAAATAAATGGTGTTTGCTTGTTGATTAATTTTTGTTCCCGGTAGAATAACAGTGACGGACAAATGTCTTATGATAAAGTACACGTACCTTTATGATAATGATACAATAATGAGGACAGGCAGAGTATATCGGAGTATAAAGCGATCATCTCGTGATGTGTTTTACTGCATATGATTTGATAATTATATCTCATGTATATATTCAATAGCTGTGATAAATATTTTTTGCATGAAATATATAATATCAATTATAATGGTATTAATAAGTGCATTTTCTGTTGTATTTTTCTTCTAGGGTACTTAAATAACTTCCGCAAGTATTCTCACGGTCAAATTGACCACCTTGGTTCACCTTATGACATTACCTCTATCATGCACCTTCCCAAAGACGCATTTGCTAAAGCTAGAGGTTTATATACTATTGTAGCCCGAGCTGGAAGCAATATAATTCTTGGCCAAAAACGGGGTCTCTCAAAAGCTGACAACTATCAAGTTAATACTCTTTACAAATGCCCCTCCACGTCCAGCTGCTTGAGTGCACAAGGAATGGAGAGTAGGGTAATTCATGACAAGGCATTGCAGGCTAGTACTTCAATTTCTCGCAGCTATTACCCAGGTCAAGCACGACTACATAACGTTGCAAGTTCACGTGGATATGGTGCTTGGTGTGCTAGGAGCGATGATCAAAGTCCGTGGATTCAAGTATGGGAGTCCTATATTACACACATAAAGCATAATAAACAAAGTTTAAACGTATTGTGTTGTGTTGGTCTCCTTCGCAGAGGTTCTTTTGGAGATTTTGGAGATCGTCCCAGATGTGTCAGAATCGTCAGCTAGACATAAAGGAGTATGGTGTCCAGGCGACGATTCCGACACATTTCCGATGATCTCCGATCTCCAAAAGAACTTCTGAGGAGAAGATGTACATGTTGTTGAGCGCTGGGCCTACCCGGGGGGTCTGACCTTAGGGAGTGAATACTAATGTGGGTTAAGGTAGGCAGCATATTCTCTCCAGTGAACTCGATGTAAGTTAAAATCTGATAGCTGGAACGCTAACGCGTATAAACCAAAAGTGACGTTTAGCAAAGCGTGATAAAATTGTTCAATAAATATTTTTTAAAACCTTTTTGAGCCTTCGCGGTAACACCGTTGCCAGGCGTTTGCGCATGGGTGAATTCGCTGAGTAAACATTGCAAGAGAAGTGGGAACTAGCCGTGGCGACAACAACCAGACAGTGAAGACTAAGTAAGACTCAACTATTCATTTTTTTTTAAAAAAAGGGTAAAGAAAATTACGAAGGGGTAAATTCAGAATATGTTACAATATTGACAAAGAAGCCATACACAAATTACCTACCTTATCTTTTTGGTAGTATGCTTATAATTTTAACTTTTGTGTCGGACTCTCGGACCAGTCCAAATATTTCAGCGTTTTCCCGCACTTTTTTTGAGGACGAGCTCGGACGTCGCGCATGCGCAAAACGTTTGGCAGCGGTGTTCTTCGCGGTTCGCTCAAGACTGTTGGCCGTGTAAAAAAACAGTTTGTAAGAGACTGAAACCTACCTACAAACCGCGCAGGGGCCTAGGACTGCCTCACTTTTTGCCAGTGCCCACGTTCCACTTACCCAGCGGGCGGGAAACGAGAGGCTCTGGGATAATCCATTCACGCCATCACAGGATTCTTGTTATCCGGAAGAAGAGTAATCATGTTCATCAGCCAATGAAATATCGATGTGAAACGGATTATCCCAGAGTCTCTCGTTTCCCAAGTGGGGAACGTGGGCTCTGGGAACGAGATTGCCCCTAGCGTTCCAGGTATCAGATTTTAACTTACATCGAGTTCACTGATTCTCTCATCTAGAATTCATGATTATCCTGAATTATCAAATGGCCTAGAATTTAGAATAATCCTGAAACCCAACCCCAACCCCCACCCTGATCCTAACTCCACATATAATCCTGGCCCTACACCTAAACCTAATCACAAACCCCCGGCAACCCTAAAACCTAACCACAACCCCCAGCAACCCTAAACCTAAGCACAACCTTCCGGAAAGAAAGTCCCACTTCTCAGTCTCCAAACAACAACACCCCTACTCTATCTTTAGTTATATGCTTTTCAGTTTAACACACCGCATGTGGTACAGGGAAGTCCCCTAGGATTCGGGATAATCCTGAATTCTAAGTAAGAGGATGCGTTATGTTAGGAGATCTGAAAGGGTCCGGGTCTGAAAGAGTGACGGATGTATAAATTTAACGAGATGCTGGCGAAATCAGGAGCTTTGACCTGTTCTGCTGCGCAATCCAAGAAATCCCAGTGTCCAAGATTCTTTATAGATGCAACACTAATACTATAAGTTCACTCTTGAAAATGTTGGGTTGATATAAAGACTGAAGAGAATAACATCCTATTCGTAGATATAGACACATCAATATACAGTAACGCCTTCCACCAATGCAAGGTCAATATCTCAATTTCTGAATTTGTACATTCGAAGATTACCTGGCTATTTTAAGGTCAAATCAATAATACTGTAAATTTGTGAAAACATCGCTTTTATTATTTCTTGCTGTGATTCTCTCGTCTGTATTTTCTATATTTTATATAAGCTTTATATTTGATTTGTAGATAGATCTTGGCAAAATGATCAGAGTTACGGGAATCGCCACTCAAGGATTAATGAGTTACTCATCTAAACCTTCGTACATTGTGGAATATGAAGTGAAGTACTGGGCGTACCAGTTCTGGAAACCGTACCGCTCCACATCCAAAGCATATGGACTTAATACACAGGTTACAATGCACCTATATTAATCAACCAAGGTTTTACAAAATCTCGGTCGCCTTTGTCAGTGGCCCTAAAGGCTGTTTTCCATTGCGTCCACTTTGCCCGCGCGGGCGGGGTGTGCATTGTTCAGTTTGCTTTGAAGTCGAAAATTTCCATCTTTCAAAGCCCGCTCTGCCCGCGCGAGCAACGCGGACTGAATTGAGAACCCATTTTACCAGCGGCCTCCTCTGGGTTCAACAAGTAAAAATTGGTTGAATCTCGAACTTTTTTGGTTGCAGTCCTTCGAAAATGGGAGCTTATCGTATTTTAAAACACTCTGGCTTAGACTCAATGTACATATTAGAGATGGTAAACAAGTATAAGATTAGGTATACTAGGAAAGAACTGGGAAAGTCTATCTGCTTGCGGGCCGCAAAGAAGACCCGATATTTAGTAAAATCTTGTTATAATAATAAAACATTACTAACGCTTATTTGGCTATTATTCCGTTATTCTTTAGTTAATGAAAGTTTAAATGTTACTAACTTTTTTAATCTTTATCTTCATTAATATTTATACGGTCGATTGAACTAATTAAATATTGCTATTGGCTGATCACTTCATACAACATTTGCATTATATGAGTTACATGAACAAGCATTTCCAGATCTGACTTTATTCTAGAGCGGGCTATTAGGCGAATTTCAGGGTATCGCGCGCGCATCATTTTGCAAAGGAATTGGCAGGCTCTTGGTATGGCAAACAGAATTGCTAGCGAACCAACAACAGCAGAATAACAGTGTTAAACATCCAGAAAATGTATCTATACTTTGGTTATTACTCTCCCTCCGTCCCAGCTCCCCGAGTTGCCTGCGGAGGAGGCTACCGATTCCTTTGTGTTTTCCTCAAGAATTATTAATAAGTTTTTTAAATAGATTTATAAGTCACTATGAACTATGAAGTAAGTTACGACAATAAAATCAAGTTTTATTGTACGTTGCAGAGGTTACCTGGGAACTGGGACAGAAATTCAGTTCAGTACAACGCTCTGACACCAACTTTTCAAGCCAGACATGTACGAGTCATACCTCGTTCTTGGAATAATTACCCGTGTCTTCGCGTTGAAGTTTATGGCTGCAAAGGTATATTGTCTTTCCAAGATGAGATTTATAGCACCGAGCCGTACTATTGTACTATTGTATTGTTGTATTACTTATTAATTAATAATAAATTTTTACTAGTATAGTATTGCCAATGCTGCATGGGGCGAGTCAGTCAGGTTTCGCACTGGTCAAACAAGTTCTAGTTTGCGCACCCGCAAGCAGGAAAATAGCAAGTAACGCGTTAGAGCCTGGGCCGAAAATAGTATCTTGGCAACCGTTCACGCATGCTCAAAAAGAAATATTGAGTTTGTTGGCCGACTGGGCGAGCCTACCACCTTCCCAGTAAAAGTCAAAACTGTATGCTATGTGTGGGAACTGTTTGTTCGCTGTGACGTGGCAGAAGCACCGAAAAATAGAAGCTTTTTGTTTTGCACAATAAAATATTGATTTTTCAAACGCAACATGAATGCTTAAGAGACTCCACTGCGTAAATGTCTATCATTTGATAAAATTTGTTTACTGAATCTTCGCAGTTTACCCTATTTTCTTGCGTCAATGACTCACATACATGTATTACATCACCATATTATGTCAATAGAAGTGTTCCTAAAATATTGTTGCAATACAATTCCTCAACCTTATCAATTCATTTGAGGAAATTTGTTGGAAACTCTGTTTTGAATTTGATTCGTTTTTGGTTTTTGAATAACCAGTAGGAAATATAACTAAAAGCCTGTCCAAACGCTTTCAACATTTCATTCAACATCGTTCAACATTGTTGAATTCAACATGTTGAAAGCGTTTGGCCACCCTGTTGAATGATGTTGAACGTTGTTGAATGGTGTTTAATGATGTTGAACGAAATTTGAACATGTTCAAATTTTCGTTCAACATGCGTTCAACAATGTTGAACGATGTTGCATGAAATGTTGAAAGCGTTTGGCCAGTCAAACACCAATCAAATTCAAAAGCAGGAAATTGTTCAACGACCTTATCAAATGAATTGGTCAGGCAGAGCCAATGAATTGCAACAATATTTTAGGAACACTTGTATTGCCACGACAGGTAAAAGGATAAAGACCACCTTAAAGTGCCCATGAAACGAAAATTAAGTTTGTCTTATTTGAAAGATAGAGTAATTTAATTATTTTGCAGTTTTACGTTTCTTTGCTTCGTTCTTGAGATATTTCAGTTTGTTTGAAATGCAAATTTAACATTTTGACGTCACACGTGCATAAGGAGTCATCGAAAAAGTTATATATCTTTGCTATTATCACTTGAAAATGTACATGTTTAGTGTTGTGGGCGAAACACATCCATGCTTCATTCAAATTAATTTGGGAAGGTTTGATAATAGAAAAGATATCTAACCTTCTCCGATAGCTATATGCCCCTACGACGTCAAAATGTTTAATTTGCTTATCAATCTAAAATATCTCAAGAACAAAGCAACGAAACGAAAACTGCAAAAGACGTTACTCTATAATTTTAAGTTTTCTTTCAAATAAGACAAACTTAATTTTCGTTTCATAGGCACTTTAACATTTGATCTCTACTATAGACCCTTTTAATAAGTATAGAATACAGAATTTTCACCCTATGACGTGATTCTTTTCAATTTTTCTTTTGAATTCTTTTCAATTTCGTTTATTGTCTTAGCTTTTGTATATTTCCAATATAATTCAAAAGGCTGAAAATGACGTCAAAGCGCGGAAATTAAGTATAGGTTATTTTGAGGCCACGAGGGGATATGTGATTTATTCACCGAGGACGAAGCCCGAGGTGAATAAACACATAATCCTCGAGGGGCCTCAAAATAACGTACTTATTTTTCACATGGCGAGGTTGACAGGATTTCATAAGATAAGGAGTGGTACGGGGGATATTAGACGGGAAGATTAGAGGAGAATATTATAGCGAGGAATGGTAGAGGGGAATATTAGAGCCTCAGAGGGGAATATTAGAGGGGAATATTAGAGGGGAATATTAATCTATTGTTTTGCCAGGGGCTATTGATTAAAGGAAACCGAGGCATGTGAAAAATAACAACTGTTAAAATCTGAGTCAGCCATATATTTTTTTTTCTTCTGTAGTTTGAATCTCAAGGTTTCAAAACTTGGACGACCGCACAGCAAGTTATCTAATAATGTTATGCCAATGGTATAGAAACGATCTATATGATGTAAAAAGAAAATAATGTAAACATCTCTGAATCCTATTAAATCAAGAAAATACAATGCACGTGACCAGTATTTTGTGATTTCTCATCCTTAACCTTGTTTGTGTACATGCACAACAATCTCAAGTTGTTGCCAAGGTTGTTGACCAAAGAATGTCGTTGACATTGTTAGGGGGTGATTACATGGACCGGGCTAGCCCGGTAAACCGAGATGAGTTTTGAATTGACGTCGTGGATGACTTCAGGCTGAAATTTGCAATTATCAAGTAAATAAGGGCAAAGTTACGTTAGTTTTACTTCAGTTTTACACTAATTAATCTATTATTTATGTCGACGCAATCTTTTGTAAGCCCATCGTTAATATGGTGTCGTTACGCGTATTTTCTTTTGTAAATCAGCGTTCTCGTGCTACCCAAATGTTGATGCCAAGCCGATCTTCTTGTGTTTTTCGAGTGTCCCCTCCTTCAGCACTCTGAAAAAACATTTTAAAAAGAATATTGCGCCGTTCCGAAGACACACGTGCAGCAAGCCTTCTATATAGTGAAGTGAAATAAAAGTAGCGTTCTGTGTAGGCAGTGTAGAAACAACAATCGAAATATAGTAAGGTTAGATATACTGCCGAAACAGAGAACGTAGGAGTCTAACGTTTCGAGCGAAGGTCCTTCGTTAGAGTGAAACGTAAAGAGTGTAAACAAACGATGAGCTTGTATACGAAAGGTAATCATGTGACAAAAAATAAGCCAATCAGATAAAAATGACAATAACAAATTGATATAACGAGATGCGAAAAATTAGCCAAGCAAATCAAAATAACAATAACATCATCATCATCATCATCATCATCATAATCTTTATTTAATAAACACGGTATCGCTTCATTTTACATAAATGGTCTTCCAGAGAGCCGTGTTACAAAATTAAAATAAGAAATATATATATAAATATATATATATATATATATATATATATATATATATATATATATATATATATATATATATATATATATATATATATATAAAGTATATAAAAACTTAACTAAACTATATTAAACTAACAATAAATTTAAAGTGAAGAATATTTACAGATTATTTTCAATTTTTGTCAAACCCAGTTTAAATGAGCGTAGGTTAGTTTGATCTCTAACCTCAACAGGGATTTTATTCCAAAGGACAGAGCCCCTATATTGAAGGCTACATTTTCCTTTTTCGGATTTATATCTAGGAATGTGCAGATTTTTTTCAGAATTTCTCACATTGTAAGAATGTACATTATTTCGATAATGAGATGCGAAAGACATTTTGCTATTCATACGGTCAATGAGCAAGAAGGAGGGGGTGTAAAAAGGATGAGCGAGAGCAAAAATAGATAAATATATAAAGTGAAAACGCTGTTATGTCCGCAGTATATCTAACCATATATAGTGAAGTGGTGTGATTTATCAGTGTCGAAGATTGTGGATCGGAAACAACGTCCGGTCGGAAAATACGTTCGAGTCCTGGTGCGGTCGAGCCTTTTAGTTTTCAACAGAGTTGCCACCACTGAATGAACATGAAATTTAACGAACTTTTCAAGGACATACAATTTTTAGGTAAATGTGAAAATCCAAATTCAGACTTTTTCAATCAAGATTCTTTAGGATCGCGGGAACCCTGTTTAGAACTTTTTTGTTTTACTCAACTGGAATTTTTTCCAGGCTAGGTCGAATATTAGTGCCTCGTGAAGTACTAAACCTCACTATTTATATTTAACAAATGTACACGCTATTTTTAGTAGCCAATCAACGTTTCTCTTTTTTCATCCTGTTGGAATTGGTTCCGCACACTTAAACCCCGCACAGACGACCAAGTTTTCCTATAGACAAAGTTTTTCCTTGACAAGTTCTATTTATTCGTATGTACGACACAAATTGACAAATTGAACAAGGAAATTGTTCGTGTGTATAGTGGACCGCTGTGCGTCTGGAACTGGACTAAGTGGACGTCATAAAACAAAACAAAAAAGTATTCTTATTCACAATACATTGAATGGAACCTCTGCTTCCTACATTCGAGGACTTCTAATTGTCGGATTGGAACTCCGATGTCACTCAAGAAACAGTCGATATAGTAACATTAACTTAACGTGCCCCTCCTATACAAACGTGAAAGCGAGAGGGTCAGACATTTCCTATCTCAAGTACTAAACGTTGGAATAGCAATTACACAAAAAAGAATCAGTAAAATCTTTTAAGGTAGCGCTTAGACAATTTTTCTTTGAGAAGTATTCCAACTTAGACAATTTTGAACTCTTACAGTAATATAACTTTTGCTAGTCATGTTTTAATCTATTCTTAACTTTCATTTAATTTATGCATGTTAGTTTCTCTTTCCTTCTGTATATTGTGTCTGAATTTCTACGTAATACATGTAAACATATATCTTAATTAAGTATTTATATTCGAGGGTCACAAGTTTATCAGTTTACTACTAAACTGTTACGTGTTATTATACTCTCGTTAAATAATTAACAATTATTCACCGAAGTGGAGGTGAATAGTATACGCTTAATGTTTTCTCCCGAGGGAAACAGTTAGTTTTGTTTTCCCGAGAGTCTTGCTATTTCCACGACGTCGAGGGAAACATCGAGAATCGAGGGGAAACAAAACTAACTGTTTCCCGAGGGAGCAGACATTAAGTGTTTTGTTATATAGCTTGAGTTCGCTGAATAATTTCGACGTTTATCAAGGGAAAGTACACAAAAGACAATGGCTAAGACTTACCAAAACATTTCGCCTGGCTCCGTAATTTCACTTCAACCAAATAAATATAAGTCTCAGAACAAAAGAACAACAATACATTTCTCCAGTTAATCTTCACACATGCTTTGAAGACCTATAAATATTCTTTTTTTTTCGTACCAACTACAAGCTTTTGTTTATAGGATGCCGTGAAGAGTTCAAAGTTCTAGCGGGCAACAATTGAAAACTTATTGACCGAGCAGGCAATAAGTTCTCAATTATTGCCCGCTTTCCCGCTCGGTAGGCATTGAAATTTAGCTAAGGTCATGTGACCACAAACCAACCAATGACAGTCATCGTTGTATCCAGCGAAACACTAGCTATATAACAATGCTGGATATTCACCGAGCCGCTTCGGATATTCACCGACACTGAGGTGAATAATTGTTTTAGCATATACCTCATAAATGAAATAACAAGTTTAACATTCTTAACTTATATTTTTCGGTATTTTATACAAGACACGGCCGCTAGGAGATTTTGTTGATAAACAAGGCTGATGAGTGATGTTGTAGAATAGTGAGAAAAGTCAACAAAATTAAGTAGGAGAGTGTCCACAGGTATTTTTCTTTACAATTTTCTACCCATTAATATATTCAAAAGTTGTATTAAAAGACTGTTTCGTCGACAAATATCGAGTACGCCAAGTGTCCAAGCTGCTGCGTTGGTAAACAAAGCAAAACTGGCCGCCATTTTGTTTTGCTCGCAGGTAAACAGTGCAGGATATCCCGAGCTAGAGGAACCAATCAGATTGCGTGAAAAGCACTATTCACCTGCGAGGTATATGCTAAAATTGATTATTATTGTTATATAGAGCCCATTTTATATGGGCCAAAACCTCAAGATACCAAAGGTTTGTCCATTAATATATGGTCTTTTGCATTTCTTTTAGTACCCACTTCTGTTGGGATTTCTCTTTTATCATCTTCTCTATCTCTTCTTCCAATTTCTCCAACCCTCCTAAGCATCCAGCTACCAAAGGTATACTATTTCAACCAAAAAGCCTGGACGCCTCTCGCGCATTTCAAATGACATGCCATGTCTACTATCCAAATTTTACCTTCCTCGATGTCTTCCAGAATCAGATCAGGTCTTGCTGTTGTCTTTCTCATCTTGTATTCAAAAGTCCCACACAAGCTTTTTATCCGGCTTTTCAATAATTGTTCCTTTCTTTCATGCTGTTTTGTACCACACTGCACTCTCTTCAAGCAAACCTGCCTCTTCCCATTGTTATGCCTTCTCATGTACTCATTACCAGCAAGAACCTTACATCCAGCCAACAAATGATGTACGATTTCTCTCCTATCAGAACACAATCTGCAATTCTCCGATTCTATCTCTATTCCCCTCAAGGCCTTCCAAGCTCTGGTCTCGACCATCTCCTCTAACATCCCCACCACTGCTGCCGTCTCTAGGTTGCACTCCAACCACTGGTTACATTTCTTTTCTTGACCCATGAAAACCTCACTTTGTAACTTCTTCTCTCGACATTGCATGATTGATGTCCTTCTTCCGTCTTCGATTTCAGCAAGGTTTTCAACCTCCTCCAGGCATCCTTCCAAGTTCCACACATCTTTTCGCCATTCATGCAAGTATATCTCTCCTATCCCGAAACTAATTTCTTCTCCAACCATCTCCAGTGCCTCTTCTGCTTCTCTCTTTATCGAACAATACTCATTTTTATGCTCCCGTCTCCAGGCAACTTTTATCCATCGACATCTTGATAGTGACATATAACAAGCTATTCTGACCTTTTTCTTTGTACAGATCCCTTACTCTTCACCCCTCTGCCTCCTTTGCCACGAGCCAGATACAACCCTTCATCGCTTGCTTGCCTCCCATGCATTTTTCTCTCTCTACGTTCCCTCTTCACAATCATGTCCATTTCAACCAAATCTTCCTTGCTCATTCTGCAAACATTCATCACATATCCTGCTACAGGTATATTACTCTACAGTTCACAGCTCTGTACTAACCTAACTTTCTCGTCATGGTACCATATAGAGTTGACACCACATCTTTCGGGTTCTTCTTGTGAGTCAGTAGAAGACCTTACACTCATTATTATTATTATTACTCACCGTAGCTTTCCTTGTTCGTGTGTCCGACGAACAAGTTTTTTTTCCCAACAAATGCAATTTTCCTTGACAAGTTATAATTACGTGTGTATGGTTGGACAAGTTTTCTTTGAGGGCAAAGATCACGTATGATAAATCATAGTTAATAGAAAATATACATGGTTTGGAAGCTCACAAAAGTCATTGTTTTATGTTTTTGTTCAGGTTTATGGAAATTTTTGCACTTTCATGGTTACTGAACATATTGTGTTTTCTGTATAATGAAGCAATCATCCAATAGCAACGTTTGGCTTCAATCACTCAACCGTACTGTTTAAATATTAATAAACCTAAAACAAAGGATTTGGCAGCTTGATTGTTAACCGCTTTGAAGTTTGCCGGGTTTCCAAACCATGTATATTTTCTATTAACTATGGATAAATAATACGCGATCATTGCCCTCAAACTCAAAGAAAACTTGCCCAACCATACAAGTAATTATAACTTGGCGAGAGCTAAATATAAACATCTTTAAGCCTAGTTCATGTCGCCAATGATCGGCGATTTATGATTTAGATTGCATGTTCAAGCCTGGTTTTCATTTGTCGCATTTCATCGCCGATGCTCACATTTGCGACGATCGCAGACAGTCGCCGTCGATAACCGATCAATGCGGGAAAATAATATTTTTTTGTCAAAATGGGCGCCCCTAACAACAGATTATTACTCTATACGTATAGCTTTCACTCGTCATAACCCTGTGTAAGAAATATAGAAAGAAGAGTTTCTGGTAGACTTGCTACAAGTCGACCTCTTGTTTGCTTGACCTCTTGTTTGCTTGACCTCGCGCGCTCGCTGCGTCAAGCAAACAAGAGGTCAAGCAAACAAGAGGTCAAGCAAACAAGAGGTCAAGCAAACAAGAGGTCGACTTGTAGCAAGTCTAAGTTTCTGGATGCGAAAAATATTTGAGACAAGGGAAGAACCGAAGAATCATGGCAATTTCATTGCATGTTTGAAGTGCTTGGTTTTCTTCCAGAGACTGGGTCCTAATTTGTCTTATTTCATCGGATTTCGGTTTTCATTTGTTTTGCTTGTCTTAATTCATCGGCGACAGTCGGCGATCATCGGGGGAAACAAATTTTAAAGAAAATATATTAAAGACTTATTAACCGAGTGCGAGGTCTGTATGGGAAAGTATTTGCCGGAGGTTTTCGTACAGACCGAGCGACGAAGGAGCGAGGTTTGTGATAAAACCAAGGGCAAATACTTTCCCGTACAGACCGAGCAAACGAGGTTAATAAGGAATTTATTATATGGCTAGTGGCTCATTTTATTTTTAAGTTTCAAGCGTTGTTTTCGTCTTCGGAGTATGCTGTTTACCTTTAACTTTTTCGTGTCGCTACTTGGCCTTCTTGTTTACACCAGTTCGGCCTTTATTTGTCGTGTTTTTAGATAAACAGCTTTAAAAAAACCCAGCAATGTTCTAGCACATTTTATTGTTCAAAATATTTGAATAAAGATACCTATTTCTCTTTTATTTGTATTCAAATGAACTCAACTCAGAAATGTTCCCGCCAAAACTTGCAGGGCCGAGAAAAAAGCGTATTGACCGGTCAGTCAATATCGTAAAATCCCGACCTCTCAGGAACCGATCAGCGCGCGTCGTTTGGCGTACGGACCGGAAATCAAACCCAGCCATAAAATAAACAGCGATACTACACACCAAAACATCATATAAGAGATTTATTATACAACTGCTCTGATCAACAAATTTTTATGGAAAAAGAAAGCTCTAAAAAGGCCAGAGAAGTAGCGTGACTTGCACCAAGACAAAATAATAAGCATACATGAAGTAGTCTCCCGTGTGATAAATTTGATTGGCTAATAATCCAAAGATCAGTGCAAATAACTAACTATCCAAATATCGCTATATATTTGCACTCATTTTTAGCGTTATTTGGGCAGTTTTTAATGTAGTTGTATAACAAGGCGGGATATTCTCACGTCTGGAGCAATGTACTTACCAAAGCCTCGCTTTCACGCTAATTATTTACTATCTTGGGAAACGTCAGGGAAACCCCTCGTTTAACTCATTCCTGTCCGGGGGCTTCCCCAGAGGTGAATAAAATCGTCTGGCGTTAGCCAGAATAAAATACTAAAGACCAATTCGGACAAGAAAGAGTTAAAGAGATAGTTTATAACTCATTCCTGTCCGGGGGCTTCCCCAGAGGTGAATAAAATCGTCTGGCGTTAGCCAGAATAAAATACTAAAGACCAATTCGGACAAGAAAGAGTTAAAGAGATAGTTTATAACTCATTCCTGTCCGGGGGCTTCCCCAGAGGTGAATAAAATCGTCTGGCGTTAGCCAGAATAAAATACTAAAGACCAATTCGGACAAGAAAGAGTTAAGGGTTAATAAAACAAGTATTGTGACTAATAAGATAAAAAGAGTAAACTAGACAGTGACGCGGTGAGAAATAAACGTTAAAATATTTATTCAAGTATTTTAAATCAAGCAAACATAGTACTAGGTTGATGTAAGAATATAGCTAAAAACAATTAAATTTCCGACATAAATAAATAGTCAATAATAAATCTGACGTCACCAAAGACAGCCGCGACTGCGTGAAGAAGGGATATTTTGGTTTACACGATTAGGTTAGTTTAACAAAGTGTTAAACTGAATTTTTTTTATTAAGTCACTACTATCTTTCAAACATGCTATTGTTCATAAGAATAAAATGATTTATAACAGATTTGTAAGCAGGAACGCCACCCACAAAACGCCGTCCGTCACTGTAACTAATTGATCTGCTGCGAGGTTAATCACTTACATATTCAGATGGTGAAACTCGCAGGATATGTCGGACTTACGTCAAGAGAAAGATTCATTATTAAATAATAAAAAAGAGGGATAATGAATCAAAGTGTAGTAACATAGCAGCATAAAGAAACTAAAACATTTCAAAACATTATAATATAGAAGATCAAAATTTAAAGGACAAAGCCGTATACGCTAATAGTAAGTTTCTTGGTCAAGCCAGCCTGTTGCAAAAAAAGAGTAGGAAGAGTAGGTTAAACAGAGAATTCGAGAAATGGAATAAATATACGCAAAAACGAGACGAACAGAAAAAAGGGGAGAAAAAGTACAAAGAAACAAAAGGTGAGAGAAAAAAAGGCGGAAAAGACAAGTAAAAAAAGAAAAGAATAAGGAAAAAAAGAAAGAAAAAAGGAAACAAAAGAGGAAACAAACAAGAAAGAAAGGAAAGAGAAAGCAAAGCGGAAAGAATGAAAGTGAAAATAAGAAAGGGGGACAAAAAGAAGAGAAAAGGAAAAGCGATAGAAAATTTAAGGAAGACGACGAGATGGTGTAAAACAAAAAAAGAGAGAATGCCTAGCTTAAAATTATTAAAAACAAGGTCGAAAGCAATCACTTACAGCCTTTGTATTTACGTAGGATTGTTTTCCTACACTCGTCGTAAACAAAGATGACAAAGCTGAAAGGCAGGGCCAACAACCACCATGTGAACCTTAAAGCAAACAAATAACAAATAGGATTTACTTACACGGCTTAATTGATAGAAAACAACCAGTTAATGCAACCAAGCAACAGCGATAGTAGACTTGCTCCAAGTCCGCCTCTTAGCGCTAGTTTTGCGGGCGGGTGGAAAGGCGGGAGGGCGGAAAAGCAGGAGGAAAGAGGCAGACTTGTTTCGCCTGCAGGTTTTTGAATCTAATTAAATATTCTGGCGGGAAATCGCTGAAATGTACATCACCCTGTTTTGACGTGTTTCGGGTTGTCGTACATGCAATGGAAAGTGGTTCTACCCCTACTAAAACGTTTTCAAGAGTCTGTTTAACTCCAACTTCCAAAGAATGTTAAATCACGGATATTAGATACTGTGATCCGAATTACGTCACCGGTCGAAAAATTCACGGGTGAATTTTGGCGCGCTGCAGGTGGGAAAAGTCCTTTTCAACGAGGAACCGAAGGTCAAAAATGTCGAAAGGTCAAAAATGTTTGAAAAGGACTTTGAGAAAGTCTACAGCGATAGCTAAGTAATAGTTGTAAGTACTTTCAATCATAATTTGCGTAGATTTAAGATGCATGAAGCAGCGTTTAGAGGAAGTGCATCTGGATAGCACCTAAATGTTTTTAACATACAAGTACACCATGGAAGACAGTTCACTGCAAACTATAAAATTTCGGAAATCATATAGTTTAACTTACCGTAACGGATACATACGCAGACCTTGGTCCATTCCAGGGCAATAAGAAAGAAATGCCGCTAAGGTTGTCTCGAAGAATAGACCAAATGTAAGCATGTGATTCCTAAAACACAAATTTAGAAAAAATTAGGATCAACTCAATATTAACAAACTCCGTTATTTAGCCTCGATTGTATTTCGTTCAACTTTCAATATCATGCTGCTGAAGGGTGATGTTTTACTATGTACCACCCCCACGCAGTTAGGCCCGTGGCTGCACTGCAATTCTCTTAGGCTTCGTTGGACACATGTATAACAAAACGTTGGACACAAAAATAACATTTCTGTCTTGAACTGCAATGCCGAAAATAAGGTTGACACAATAACCGCAAGCTAGATCTGGGTGATGGACAAGAAACTAAATTGGACGGCTTACTTTTTTTGTCATTCGTTACGAATAACCTTTTATTTGTATTTATTTTTAATGGTCGGGCGTGTGAAACACGAGCCTCTGGCTCGGGAGGATGGGCAACCACTCCCCACGTCCATCGACAATAAATAAGTATTGTAATTGTAATTGTACTGTAATTGTATTGTAATTGTATTGTAATTGTATTGTTGAGTAAGCCCTTTTTGTCTTAATGATTTCCACTCCGGCAATAGACCATTTTCATGTGACTACAACTACCAGAATGCTTTGCCACCATCTTTGTGCTAAGAAATAGAGGACACAGACACAGCATTCTGGTATAGTTGTAATCACATAACGCTATTGAACTTCATCGTGCAAATGCCCTACTGACCGCACCGAAGACGACTTAACCATGGACATTTCTTCGCACGTTGTAAATTTTGTTTCCGCACGTTGTAAATTTTGTTTCCGCACGTTGAAAATTTTGTTTCTTGTACAATTGTCGGAGTATAGAGCTTTAAAACGATCAATTTTGGTAAGAAACAAAGCTTTGCCAATAGGCGAGTTTCAGGGTGTTGCGCGCGCATCATTTTTCAAAATAACTGGCAAGCTCCACTCAAAGTAAACAAACTGTTTAAAATAAACAAAGTGTAGATACAGTTTCTGGATATAAAACATTGTTATTCTGCTGTTGTTGGCTCACTAGCACGTCTGTTCGTCATTGCTTACTTTGTGGGGAGCCCACCAAGAGCCCGCCAATTCCTTTCCAAAACGATGCGCACGCAACACCCTGAAACTCGTCTATTGAACTCGTCTTTGAATGATAAACCATGTTTAGCTGTTATTTAAGCTGAGTTAAGGTCGCAAAACATTATAGTTATATTCAGTTTCAGCTTGCTTTAGAAATTCGTTTGTCAACATTTGTTGGAAGGTTGGAAACTAGGTACGGAAATTTGCGAAGTTCATTGTGAAGTTCGAATTTAGTAAGCTTTGAATTGAATTCTTTTGGCGAAATCACGGAGTAGACTATTTGTTGTATAGTGTTTGATAGAAATGAAGAATAATAGACTTGGTTAAACAGAAACAAATTGTACACAAATTGAAACGCAATGTAGTTCTGAACATTGCAACGTAAGTTCGGAATGTTCATTTCAATTACACGTTTCGGATTTCAAAAGCAAGCTGAAACTGACTGTAAATGTACAACCGCACTATTTTTAGGTACCGTCTTCATCTAAAGAAAAGTGAGGAAAGAACAAACTTACTTCATTCCCTGCTGGAACAATGACAAACGTCTCGTCTTACAGATAATAACATCAGCCCACTGCACAATGACAATACTAACGAAGAAGGCTGTATGGCAAGTAAATTCCAGCTTTTTTCGTTCCATGTAACTCTAAAGTAAGAAGACAACAGCAACAATAAAAAGGCGTGTATAACAGTGATGAAAATACAAGTGCTGAAATACTATATACGAACTATAAAGAGTACGGAAAGCTTCGAAAGAGGTTTTGAAAGCGGTCAGATGTGGTTTATAATAGCACTTAGCATAAATTTACAAGTTTATATCGCAAATCCTTGAATTTCATTGGCTATGCGTATCACCGAGTTACTATCCGCTGTTAGTATAATTTCATAGTGGAAAAGAGACTAGCGCGGTGACTATTGCATCAAAAGAAATTGTTCTTCAAAAGTAGTTTTGGAAAAGATCCTGGTACTTATTCAACACTGCACTGACTTTACTCGTTTCAGTCTCCCCCTCGGAGTTGTCATTTTGAAGTATGAGATTTTAGAATTTGTTGATTCATTGAACTGTTAATTTATTTTTCAAAATGGGGTCCAGTTTTTGAGACAAACAAAAGAGCATAATACTGAAAACATTTATCACTGAGATGTTGAACATATCAAATGTCGTAAAAACAAAACTTTATAATGGTAAGGAAATATATTTTCTATAATTCTTCGTATTTTTGTATGTTTTGGCGAGGTTTTGGTCGTAGCGATGTTTTCGAAAACTTCGTCATGAGTGAAGAACATATTGAACATGAATTAAGTGCAAAAAAGCCGTAATACAGGATCCAAAACACCAGAATAAAAGTCGTTTTCGCATATATTTGAAAGTATGTACAAGTTCAATTCCAAAGTAGGATGTTGTTTACTCTTTTTTTAAAATTATTTGCTGACAAGGACTGTGGCATCATCTGCGAATAAACAGAATCACCACTGTTAAAATGTTTAAAAGCAGTTCTTTCAACGTTATTGGTTTTTTATCAACCTCTGAAATTATACTAAAACAATTAGCCACCTCAGTCTCGGTGACTATCGGTGTATTTACCTCGGTGACTATCGGTATATTCACCGATAGTCACCGAGACTGGGGTGACTAATTGTTAAATAGAAACCTCTGGCCTTCTTTTAACGAAATTGACCAATCACAAAATGCGTAGTTTGTCACGAGCAATGATCAGCAGAGCCAGGGGTTGTTATGCTGAGCAACAATGGCGCCGAAATTATAATGGTGGGCAAATGACAGAAGAAATTGAACATTTACGCGAAGGAATAAGTTCTATACAGAAAACAAAAACGGCTACAAAGTGGTTAAAATGCAAATTATTAATGGTAAGAAGGTTAAATTGTTTATCTATTCGTTTACATGCAACGAAATAACTGCAAACAAAACACATTTCAAAATTTCGTTTGCTATTGACAAGATTTCGTGACGTAAACTACAGGCTAAAATGAATGTTTCTCTCAACTTTTTGTCATTTTTGCATATTACATGAGTGGAAATATATGTTTCAACTTTCAATATTGTACATGAAAACCCATGCCAAATTATGCAAAAAACTTTACTTTTCCATCCGTTACAGTACGGAACCAAGGAAATGTACGGAACCAAGGAAATGACTGTTGAACGTTTGTTGTTGGCAGTTGAAATGTATTAAAACGAGCCTCAAAGAATATGTTATGGTCGAGAACATATTTAACGACTTTTGTGGTAAATTTATACTAAAACAATTAGACAACACGCCCTCGTTTTCTTAGGCTCGTTATATAATGATTTAGTTGACAGCTATTCTTGGCAATGCACTTGACGTAATGGCGGCCATGTTGGAGGAACTTTAACAAAATAATCTCATTAGCAGCTATTGTATTTGGAGTACGTTTTCCTCCAACATGGCCGCTGTTTCTTTGTCTTCTAAATCTCAAGGGATTGATTGCAAACCACCAATACGCGATAACAATCGCTTATACGTAAATAGCCATTGACTCATTCCTGACCAAATTGGTCCTTATTATTTAATTGTGACTAACACCAGACGATTTTTTATCGCTATAGGAAACATCACATAGGAACAAAAAATTTTATACATACCCACTCTTGATTGTAACTATCAACTAGGGCAAAATTATCTCTGTCATCCCAATCACTTCTTATCCCAAAGAGTCGACTAGGAAGAAATCCATTTTCAGCCATAATGACAAAATATGCAAAGAAACCAGCACAAGCCTAAAAAGAACAAGTTGAAACGTTTTGGTTCGTTTCTGAACGGTAGGTACTGACCTGGAAACATAGAAAACATCTGATCATCTAACATTCTACAAGATATTTTCTTTCTTAAACCATGCAGCCCTTACCTGGATCATTCCAATCTGCCCATATGCCATAGCAATCAGCCTGTAATTGTAATCGTAGAAAAACAATAAACGAAATTTACACAACTTGTAGCTTGTTGACAAATGGTTAACATGCAGTGTTACAGTCAAATCGGAGGTTCTTTACCGCACGACCTTGCAATATTGACAGCAACAATGCAATGTTGACTTGCAAACGGTACACGGCGATTTCTTACCAAGTTCCTAAAAATCCCCATTTTAAATATCGAACTTCACATAATATGAAGTTCTATTGAAAGTCAGAACAATAAACTCTAAGTAAACTTCATGTTATGAAATTCGCTATTTAAATTGGAAGATCTCGTGGGAAAGAACATCCGGTTTAACTGTAATAGTTACATGAAATAAATATCCTATCCCAATGGTTTACTGAGAACTATCTAAGAGTTAATTCTCGAAGACACAAGCAATTGCACTGGGAAAGTCTCAGTACACTTATAATTTAGCCATAGGAACTAATTTGATCAAACTAGAGCCTATCCTAAAGATATTAGGGGTTACCCTTGATCAGAATTTATCTTTCAAACCTCATGTGGAAAAATGCTTAAGAAAGCTTATGCCAAAACAGCAGCGCTACGCAAACTCAAACGGTTTCTGCCTATTGACACCCTAATCGCATTATATAAGGCTTATGTCTTGCCTAACTTAGAGTACTGCAGCCCTATATTGCTAGGTATTTCGAAATCTCTTAATAAGAAGCTCGAAAACGCAAATCATTATGCTATAAGATCCTTGTGCAACCTAGAGAAAACTATCACCTATGAACATTGTCCAAAGATTCATTAGAACAGAGACGATTTATCCAGGCTCTTATTGTATTTTTTAAAAGCTTTACATTGCATGGTCCCACATATATATCTAACCTCTTTGAACCTCGAGTAACCCCATATAACTTAAGGGGCAACGGAACCAAAGCAAGTCTTCCTTTCAACACAAGCTCTTTTATTCCCATTTCCTTCTCTTATCCTATCTCGCACATTTGGAACCAATTACCTAGTACTGCCAAAACATCACCTACTCTGGCACAATTTTGTAGGCGCAAACTAGTGAGGTTCCCCACAAAGGGATGTCAGTGTAATAAATGTATATAACTTTCAAACAACTTTTTTATTGACTTTATCCTGTTATTATTAATTGTATTATTAATAGGTATTACTAAATTTGTAATATATTAAGTTTTTTACCATTAATTTTGTAATATTTAGAATTAGTCAAGCGTTTGTAACATGAGCCATTGTGCTCGGGAGATTGGGCAACTACCCCCAAATAAATTATTGTATTGTATTGTATTGTATTGTATTGTATTGTATTGTATTGTATTGTAAATAACTTGAAAATAAATCAGAATAAATGAAGACTTGCAGCCATTTTAAGTAATTTTTAGCCCTGTTGTCAGAGCAACTGCTAAAACACTTTATCATCAACAGCACTTGATGCCCTGCAAAATATCTAGGAGCATTTCTCCACTTTTCAAGAAACAGTAGGAAGCCGCCTTAAGACGCAGGCGGTCCAAATTTCAGGAGAGGCATGTCCTCTGACCCCACCTCAAATACTGGCCGGTTTTGCCTGCCAAAATTTTAGCTCTAAAAACCAGGGGCCCTGCTTAAGCCTGGTTCTCATATGTCGCCGACCGATGATTTAGATGCATGTTAAGTTAAAGAATAAAATCACTGCTTTTCTGAATTGTTCTTTATTACTTAACATGCTGCTGCACTTCCCGTTTTAACATGCATCTAAATCACAAATCCCCGACGATCGGCGACATATGAGAACCAGGCTTAAACCCACTTCATCATGAGCTTTCAAAAAACGACCCATCTATTATTTTACTGTCTAACGTCAGACAATTTTACTGGTCAACCAGCCGATGCAGGTTAAAATTGAACTTAGAGCACTATTTTCATTTCACTACAACACCATCCGTACCGTTGACGTTTCTCTCAAAGATAAAGTTGATTGTTACTAAACAATCAAGATCGTTACTACGCCTTTCAAAGTCATTACCGTTGGTTCACGAGTCTGTCATGCTGTGGATCTCTTGGAAGCCTTTTCATAATATCGTTCTCGGCTTTCTCATAGGCAAGAGAAATAGCTGGAACCTACATGATGGAAGAAACATAGCGTAATTACATATCTGATAGCAAAACATCGCAAAACTAATTTAGCAAAACTAAGAAAAGCTTATCAGAAAATCCGTTCAAATTGGGTTGGTCTTTACCGTGAACTTTTGCGCGTAGCAACGACTCCGGCTTTCCTCACGCGTCATGTGATGAGTTAACGTCAACGATTACAATAGTATATGATAAATCAGACCAAAGTTCAAGTAAGCTTCTTTCACTTGGCAGGTGAAGGGAACTACGTGATGCGCAAACAAGCAAGTTTACAGTCAAAGCGGATGTTCTCTTGCGTGCTATCTAGCAACAATGCTCCGCAACATTGCAATGTTGATTGTCAATTTGGCTTATAGTCAATCGAGAAATGGTCTGGAAACTCGGCAAACTTCAAAGCGCCAATACGAGCAGTGATTTTATGTTGGATTATTATAAGACACAAGTTACTTCCGTTGAAATCGTGCACATGTGTTCTCACTGACTGAGACACGTCACGTGCCGGTCGATAATTTTCCGTAACGACCGCGGTCATTACGGATTTTGTCAGCCATTTCGTTTGCAACTAAACAACGAAAGAAAACCGCAAACATTTTGTGAATTCAACAACCTGAGGACTAAATTATGTACGAGTGGGACGATGAGCAATCTGGAAGTGAATTTTAGGATTCCGAAAGCGCTGACAACCAAAGCAACAACATTAAAAACGATGAGTTTATGTCACACGCTCGAGGTCACACTAAACTGACTAAAGTACGTATCGTGACAAGGTATAAATGTAAGGTATGTTGTTTCAAAATGCCATATAATAAACTTCTTATTAACCTCGTCCACTTGGTCATTACGGAAAAATATCAGACCTCGGTCTTTATGCACAGACCTTGCCGAACGGGCTCGGTCCATACTGTCAAGACTTGGTCAGATATTTTTCCGTAATGACCGCGCTCTCGGTTAATAAGAAGTTATTATTATATGGCAAGCGTCACTTCCGGTGAAATAGCGCGCTGTGATTGGCTTAGAAACATTTTTAGCGGTCCATTACTTTCCCGTAATGGACCAGCGGTCCATTACGGAAAAAAGTCAAAAAACCCAACAAATTTCTTATCAGCCATGTTGTTTGCAACTAAACAACGAAAGAAAACCGCAAGAATTTTGTGAATTCAACAACCTGAGGACTAAGTTATGTATGATTGGGACGAGAGCAATTTGGAAGTGAGTTTAGGAGTCCGAAAGCGACGACAACAAAAGCAACAACATTGAATAACGATGAGTTTATGTCACACGCTCGAGGTCACACTAAACTGACTAAAGTACGTATCATGACAAGGTATAAATGTAAGGTTTGTTGTTTCAAAATGCCATATAATAAACTTTTTATTAACCTCGCTTGCTCGGTCTTTACAGAGAAATATCAGACCTCGGTCTTTGTGTACAAACCTCGCCCTACGGGCTCGGTCTGTACCAAAAAGACCTCGGTCCGATATTTCTCTGTAAAGACCTCGCGTTCGGTTAATAAGAAGTTATTAATCCTAACCGTGCACAAACCTTTTATAATGATTAAAAGGAGGATTCAATCACTTATATCCAATTACAATAAAAAAATATATGTATATATAATTTAAACAAATTTATACCAAGTAAAATACAAAGATAAAATCGCTTATTAATATCAAAATGACATGGTTGAGACTAAGTGATTGAACCCAGACGTTGTACTGAATGATTGCATCATCATACCAAAAATACATTGTACTGACCGTGTACACGTTTGCATAAACGTGAACAAAATAAATTACTAAGTTTTGCTTGAGAAACATGCAAACACTTAGTGAAGATTTGAGAACGCTCAAGAGGATACGCCTGTTTGAGTGTAAAATGTTCATGTTCTTGCTTACCAGATCGGTTCCCAAATCGATACAAAGGATAGTAACAACACCAAGAGGAAGAGGTACGTTTGCGATGATGTAGAACAGGAAAGGAGAGATCTCAGGTATATTACTAGTTAACGTATACGCGATTGATTTCTTAAGGTTATCAAAAATCAAACGACCTAAAACATAGAAATCGGAAAAGTTTAGAACCCTCTACATGTAGCACCTAAAAAAGAAACAAAATATGAAATCTCCTTCACCAACAATATGATTACCATGCACCAAAAATGTCACTTCCACCACCAATATTACCCCAACTACCAATATTACCACCGTACACCAACAATGTTACTCCACCTACAATATTACCACCACCATCAATATTACCACCAATATTACCACCACCATTACCTCCACCAACAACATTACCACCATGCACCAACAATGTTACCTCCATCACCAATTTACGACCACCACCAATATTACCAGCACTATTACCTCCACCTACAATATCACCACAACCACCACCAATATTACCACCACCACCACCAATATTACCACCACAACCACCAATATTACCACCACCACCAATATTACTACAACCACCAATATTACCAACACCACCAATATTACTACCACTATTACCTCCACCAACAACATTACCACCAAGCACCAACAATGTTACCTCCATCACCAATTTACCACCACCACAAATATTACCACCGTGCACCAACAATGTTACTGAACCTACAATATTACCACCGCCACCACCACCAATATTACCACCACTATTACCTCCACCACCAACATTACCACCATGCACCACCAATATTAACTTCCACCATTAATATTACCACCACCACCAATATTACCTCCACCATCACCACCACCATTACCAAATCTAAAGCTACCACTATCAATTGTCGAAAATTGTTAAGAAATGGCAAATCAGTGGATTGTGTAATATTCGTTACATAAAAAAATAGTGCCAAGTAACATCACCATTTAATAAAAATTTAATAAAACAACAAAGAGCCAAGGTACCAACAAAAAGGACATACCTTCCTCAACTCCAGTAACAATAGATGCAAAGTTGTCATCCAACAAAATCATATCTGCAGCTTGTTTAGACACATCTGATCCAGCAATACCCATGGCAACACCTTCATCAAAGAGAAAAGAGCATGCATTTTCAGCCGTGTAAGATTTCTATGTAAAATTGTCAAAAATAAGGAACCATGCAAGCCAAGCATGACATACCAATATCTGCTTTCTTTAATGCAGGAGAATCGTTGACGCCATCTCCAGTTACAGCAACAATTTGATGTTGACGTTGGAACGCCTCGACAATCACAAGTTTTTGTTGTGGTGACGTTCTTGCAAATACAACTTCAGCGTGGTCACTGATGAGCGCATCAAGGTCTTCTGCCGTCATGTCCTAGCAACGACAGAAAAATAGATAACGGTACATTTTCTCTATTAAAAGTGAAATTATCAATGATACTGTCGGAAATGAATGATCATGAAAGAAAAGTAAAAGTTGACGATATCAGACTGATTAAAACTCGACGATAAGTTTTTTTTTTAAATACTACAATTCGTGTTATAAAAAGAGCAATTGATTTTACTATTCTTTTTACTGTTCGGAAATTAACCGTTTCATTCTCTCCACACTTCCAAGACGTCTCCCCTTGGTCTTGACGAGTAAAAGCATCTGGCGTGTGTTTGCTAGAGTAGAATAATCTGACGTTTGACAGACATAACCCTAACCCTAATTAGTAACGAGCTGCCTCGTACCAAGGCGTCTTTTTGGGGAGGAGGGTGTCGCGCGAAGGGGCTAATGGGAAGAGTGCACTTCAAATGGGAACGCCTGGCCGATTTTGTGCAGTTTCTTGCAAGAAAGTTCGTTTTCTTGCAACTTCCAATATTTGGCCACTTTCTTGCTATTTGTGTCCACTTTTTCGTTTCGATTTGGTTAAATACCACTTTGCCGTTTATCTGAGCATTTATTCGTGCACGTATTATCGGATTAACTCTGACATTTGAGAATTTTAACGCGGCCAGTGTAACATAATATTTGGAACGGAGAAGAGTGACGACTGTGACCTTTGGTAAATGTGAGTAAGAGTTTGAATCTGAATTTCTACATAACCGAAATAGTGTTTGTATTTACCGAAATACATTAACTTGGTTGTTATTTTAGAGAGGGTTGTGATATTTAAATGCCGTTCGAATTTCGTAGAGTTTTCGTCAGTGTTTACCCGTTGGCAGTTGTGCAAGAAATAAACATTTAAGCTCCGCACGTTAGTTGACCAAATTTACCTGACGAAATCCTAACTTTTATTTATTATAACTTTTATTTGATTGGCGAAGTTATTCCTTCGCCACAGAGTTCGAATTTGAGTCGAATTAGTTTGCTATTATTAAGTATAATTTGTGGCAGTCGGCGTGAAATATAATGTGCGGTTTCAAATTTCACTGGCACAGTTTAAACTCTTGACTAAATTATCAGAATATTAAATTTGAAACGGTGGAACAGTCTGGAAGATTAAATAATTTAACCGGGGAATAACAAGAGGATAAAAATTCCTTCATTGTTCAACGCTTGTGTTTAAAATGTAAACCTATCCAAATTCAGCGCACAAACTTGATCTGATTTCCAAATACCATTCCTCAGACATGCCGTGAAATAAAAACCAAGAAAAGAAGTATTCTAGAATATCAATAAAAGGCAATTCACGAAGTTTCCGTTCACTAGCTTCGCGAATACTCTTCGTTGTCGACCATGATGTCTGCAAGATCTGCCAGGCGCTCCCCAAAGCGCTCCTATCCCATCACTCCTTGCGCACTCCCGAACTCCCCCCTCAATCGCGCCTGGGTACGAGGCAGAGTAACGAGCATGAAAACGAATATTTAACAAATAGATCGTTTTCATCTGACGTCACGGCGGCCATATTGGTGTACCAAAACAATGAAATGGCGGCCATATTGGTGTACGGTATGGGAATTAGCTCTTTCTTATTCAAATATTTCGTATTGTTTCACCACCCCAGTGGGGCCACCGATCACGTGAGTGAAAACGATCTATAGATTCATTTTGCCGTTGTCTGTTCAGTTATAGATGCACAGATGACGTCACAACGTGGTAAGAACAAAAAAGTGGCCAACGAGACGCAGTCCAGTAAAATTACGAGTAAAATAGAAAAATTATGTTTCAACGGACTTATTAAATTTTCCCGGCGTATTTCTGGGGCATTGAAAAAGATAAATCACTTCATCTGACGTGATCCATGATCTATACAAATCAAGCAACGTCATTGGCTCATGATGTTGCAGTGAGATCCGTGATTGGTTTAGAGAAATCAGACCACGTCAGTGACGTAATCTGTGCCTCTGTCCTTTTATAGATCATGGCTATCGACCAATAAAAACGCACCACGTACTATTCAAATTATTGTATATTTAGTAATTGACAATGTGATTTGTTACGCCCATCAGAAAACTCGCTCATATTAGGTAGCTCTTTAGACCATGGAGTAGATTAATTTGGCGTTTACCAGAGGAGAATAACCTGGCGTAAGCTACAGTAAATCAATAAAGGAAATGAAAATAGAGATGACAGAGTTAAACTAATCCCTAAATGTATTTTGGCCCCTGATCATCTACATTATTTTATTTCTTTATTGAGTCACATTTCAAATAATTCACAATTCGTCTCGAGATTGTCAGAGTGACTGATAAACTCTAACAGACAATACCTTGAGTTGGGATCCATGCACTACGGCAGATGCAGCTTTGCCTTTCTCTACTTGTTCGACAGGAATGTTTAGACGAGCAGCAATATCGTCTGCCGTTTCAGAACCTACATGAAATTAATGAAATGTTTCATTGGACAAGTCTAAAGTGCCAAAAATACCAGACAATGTAAGTGTTGATATTCATTCTTGTTTAGCGCAAAGTTAGTCTTAACCAGACTTTGGTAATAGCGGAACCAAGAGATTTTCCACTTCTGAAAGCTGACCTTACGGGCGATGCAAAATTAGACGTGGGAGGAAGAGTCGACGCTTGCATCGACGGAGGGAGTCGACGGGGCGTATTGGTCAAATGATCGCTAAAGGAAGACTGGATCGAAACTCATTGTTCGTCAGGGTCAGAAAATGAAGCTCGCAAAAGGTCGATTTGGTGCTTTGCGCCGATCAGGCAATTGTGTAGGCAGATAGATTAATACGAAGATAGAAAATTGGAGACAGAATGCTGTGTTTTTGGTTGCAAAAAGTGAAAAAAAGAGAGAAAAAGAACAAGAACAAACTCCGTAGCGACATTTTCCAGATGCTGTCGCGGTCCCTTAGCAATGGCTTAATTTTCTAAACTATAGTTCTCGATCCAATCCTCTTTTAGAGATCAGTGGTGTTGATATTGAGTTAGAAATCTAACTATTCGGTCGCTGATGTTCAAATCAATTTAAACGAAACAGAGAACCCTAGTGACTTGGACAAGCTTCATCGACTGTGAGAGCAGAACATTGGTACGGGAAAACACTTGGCCAGCCAAACTAAACTAAACTAAACTAAACTAAACTAAACTAAACTAAACTAAACTGAACTGAATTGAACTGAATTGGAACTGAACTGAACTGACTTATATTTATACTGGATAACTCTATCACAAATCTAAACTGTTATCCCTAGAGGTCCATAAAGGGACAACCCTCATTGATCCAGTGTTACTATAGGGGAAACCTGTGGTGTTTGGTAGAGTCAAACTGGAAGCACTCTTCTCACATGCGGCCAAGGTGAAATTTTCAGTCAGATAAACTGCTGAGAGCAGGAATCGAAGAGAGCTTCTGTTTACAAAGAAAAACGAATCTTAGGATAAAAACCAAGGACGAGTTTGTTTTAGACTTTTGTACGTAGTTTACTTCTAACTAACTACTGTACTAATGTTTATTACCTTCGGAAATAATTCCGACGCCTCTTGCGATAGCTTTGGCAGTAATGGGGTGGTCTCCGGTAACCATGACAACCTTAATTCCAGCACTGCGGCATTTGTTAACAGCATCAGGAACGGCGGCTCGAGGAGGATCAATCATGGACATTAACCCGACAAAACAGAGATCAGTCAGTGGAAAATTAGGTTCCTGTGATAAGGAGAAATAAAGTGTTACAAAAACGCAAAATCACAACTATTTTAAAATACAAACCTTGCCATTTTCTATATTTTTGACAAGAAGAAATAGCTGTTTTCATCTCAAAAATAATGAAATTATCCTTTGTTATTTGACCACGGAGTGAGTGACTGCAGATCGTGGAACACGCGCGCCAAACCAGCCACAAGGTCACGTGGGAAATTTAAAAATTATCTACGGAACCATAAAAGACCTTGTCTGGAGGCGTGGCAAGACGGTCGTTGCCACCACTTACGTACCCAGTGTTCTTGCGTTCCCTAAGTGTACCTTCAAGCTTAGCACCGTTACTAAAATCCGGTCTAATCAACAAAAAATACACTGAGAATAACAATTTTCGTCGTTTAGGAGTTTTTACCTGGACTTTAACCCAAAGTCTGAATATGTGTGTCACTTTATAACTCCAACAAAAAACTTGATTATGACCGACTAGCGTGTTTACCATCTATAGCTTATTATAGCTTGTTATTGACTCACAACTCAAGTGGCTTTCTAACCCTAACCCTGATCACAAACCACGTTTACCGCCAAGCTTATACACTGACCCGACCTCACCTATTATAAATAGCGTCTTTACCGTCTATGGCTAGTACGCTAACCTAACCCACAAGTCGCAATCTAATACTCTAGTCTAACGTTTTGACTAAACGTTCTAAACCCAAAAAAGATCAAGAACAACAAAGAAGAAACAAAAAACGTGGTTATTCGTTCTACATCGGATTCCAATGTCCAAACGCTATTCGTCCGACATTACAAAACTTGAGGAAAGATTCACAAAAGCCGATCTAAAATTCTAACAATTATATAAGACTTATGTTTAGTATTATGACTGATGCACAAAAGAAAAGGCTTTAAAAATTAAACCAAAACAAATCGGAGGTAAAACTTGAAGACTGAAAAAAAAAGAAGCAAGTTACCGACAGGATTTGAACCTGCGTATATCACGTTGCGACAAGGCTGTTAACTAGACCATTCGGCCACTGAAACCAACTGCTGAACCTCCAGGAAAATTTTGTACTTAAAACAATTCCTGCGTTTTACCAATAGTTTGGCAAACCCTGAAACCGAATCCTTATTACTTTAGTTTCTTCTTTGTAGTCCTTGATCTTTTTCGAATTAACATTTAGTCAAAATGTTAGAATATAAAGGTTAGGTAACACAACTAATTCGGGCTTTTGGTTCAAGTCGAGGTAAAAACACGTAAACGACAAAAAAGTATTATTTTCAGTGTATTTTGTTGATCAGACTGAGTTTTGGTCAAAGGACCGAATTAGGTATACTTAGGGAACGCAAGGACACTGGGTACGTAAATGGTGGTGTAGCAACGACCGTTTACGAAACGGCAAATTGCGGAGGCGTGACATATTAAAAGCGCCCACGCTCCAATAAGGCGGTCAAATTACCAGAAGTCTATAGTACCGTTTTGAGCTACAGGTACGTTGAAAAACATTTTAAGCCGGAGTAGCATTAAACTGCAGTACATGTAAGTCAAATGCTGATAATGTTGTTAATATGGTGCTCGGTATAACACATGTAGCCAAAAAATAGTTAAACACTTACGTCCTCGGCGTCAAATTTGAAACCCTTTGGAAATTGGTCCTCAGGTAGAAAATAATGACAGAAACCTAAGACACGCTCACCCAAGCCGCCAAGCTCCATATAGGCCTGTTGGAAGGAATCTCTAAGTTCGTCAGTTAATGGAATCTCGCCGTCGTTCATAACGATTGTGCTACAACGATCTAAAATTCTCTCCGGAGCACCTTTCATGACGAGCAGGTATCTTGGATCATCGGAGATTTCATGAACAGACACTTGATACTTATTAGTTGAATTGAAAGGAATCTCAGAAAGTTTTTTGTTTTCCTGTCGTAGCTTTTCCACACTACCGACTGACAACTCAATGCACTTGAGTAAAGCTGATTCCGATGCATCTCCCGTACACTCCCTATGAAATAAAATTATGCATTGTCACACGACAGTCACAAACGATGGTTTTCGAACGTGCAGATGCATAGCAATAAAGTAATCTGATCTAAAAGAAATTGATCAAAATGGGCAAAACAGAAATCCACTGTAGTACTGTACACGTTTCCACTTTAAACTATTATAGCAGACGTTTGTTGGACGTTCGTCAAGCTCAACTACTCAGAAAAGATTTCTGAGCCCCAGACAGGATATCTACCGAACGCCTACTACATTACACCAAGCTCGCAAACGTACCACATGCACTGTCACGTTTCCACTTTAAAACTGTTATATCGACGGTTTCCATTTTTTAAACCAGATCTTCTGCAATTCACCACAGCAAAAATATGGCGGCTGTAGATTTCATGTCTCAATAAACTCAAATGCGTTCTGATAACAATTAAAGGTTGTTTCGCGTGTCAACATGGAATGGGATGATATACATATATATACATATATATATATATATATATATATATATATATATATATATATATATATATATGTGTGTGTGTGTGTGTGTGTGTGTGTGTGTGTGTGTGTGTGTGTGTGTGTGTGTGTGTGTGTGTGTGTGTGTGTGTGTGTGTGTGTGTGTGTGTGTGGTGCGGTGAGGTCTTCACCATTGAGATAAACTGAAATGAAGTCACTTGAAGTGAAAATGTTTTGCTCGGACAAGACTACAGTAAGATCATAGTCAGTCGAGAAATGGTCTGGAAACTCGGCAAACTTCAAAGCACCTATGAGCTGTGATTTTATGTTGAACCGTACCTTACACCGTGCACATCCTTTGTTTTAGGTCTATTAATATTTAAATAGCACGGTTGAGTGATTGAACTGAAACGTTGCTATTGGACAATTCGATCATTATACTAAAATACAATGTGTTCAGTGATCGTGCACAAAAATGCATAAAGGCGAACAAAAAGATAGGCCAGAGACTTTAGCTGAGTTTCCAGACCATATCTCGATTGACTATGGTAAGATGAACTATTGTTTTTGCGACTAGAAAAATGTCCACGATGGTACTAGTCGGAATTGTTGACAATAGATTTTACGACAACACAACGGCAACCATGCAAACACTTTAGGCAATCTGGAAATCACAATTTTTATCATCATAGAACGTTTCACAGCGTAGCTTTGCAAAATACATATTTTGTTGGCGAAACCCTGCCAAAAAATTGACCTATATAGAAACACAAAGACAAGTTGCACACACAATCATTCTCACCTCTTTAGGACTGGTACTTCTTCTTGGTTAATCTTAAACTCAGCTCGATTACACAACGCAGCAATCCTTGCAAGATATTTCCACGTGGTAGAAGACATCTTGATAATAAAAAAAAATAAAACGTGTTAGCATTCTTCTATATATTTCACTTCGAACAGAGCGAATTATTAACTACTTAATAACCGAGAGTGAGGTCTTTATGGTAAAATATCAAACCGAGGTCTTGCTGTATTGACCGAGCGATAGCGAGGCACTTTTTATTCAAAAATCAATCAGGTATTTCCAGGTCCCACTTCCTTTAACTTCGTTGAAATGCAAGACTAGGGTTATTTCCTGCTGTTTATTTCTAATCTGAATACTAAAATTCTCTATTGGAATATTAGACATTTATTTCAGATATTTTTATCGTTTTGGGCTAAGTTTTTTAAGCTGTCTTTTTCATGTTGTTGTTTGTTTTCAATCGAGGGGCATTAACAATTTCCGTAATGCCAGCGGGCGTTACGGGAAAATCTTGCCACGTCAACAACCAATCACAACGTACGATTTCACCAGAAGTAAACTGTGTCATATAATTTACAATGGTTTGTATGTACAAAATTATAAAGATCCAAAAACCTATCAGGCACTTATTCCTTCCGCTTCCAACACCCCCTCCCCCCAATTCTGGACCAAAATCTTGATTAAAACTCTTGATAACGAATCCAGTAGGCAAAATCGCGAATACCTATTCCCACAACCCCTGACAACATTCAGAACAGAAAGTTGCCAGGCCTGTGTTAACGTGTGTGTGTTCCAGTCACGCTCACTCTTTTCTGATGCGGTTGTTTGATCGACTAATCATACAAAAAGTTTTTCTACATGCTTCTCATCGAGAGATTCAATCAGGCACTTGTTCCAAAACTCAGGTTAAAGGTCAAATGACATTACCGACACGGAAGAAAACCTATACTGTACACGTCAAGTGCCTGATTGCTTAAAACACGTGCGATAAGAGAATGTGAAATAAAATAAAATAAAGTATGATACCTAACAATGAATTGTCAGAGTTGAAATCTAAATAGTGATAGGATTTGTTTACTTCCGTGTCGATAGGTCTTGGTATGTTATTGTATATTCACTGTGTCTGAAGACGACTGCGTCTGCGTGATAAAGTCAAAATATTACAGTTTCGTTAAGGTGAGGTAATACGGGCAACATTTTTCTTCAACTTTCAACGCAACTTTGTTGCGTTGCAAGTCGAAAAGCGTTGTTGCACGTGTTACCACCCACACCTTAAACATTGTCACACAACAATGATTTTGTTGTAAGTTGAAAAAAATTGTTAGTTTCAGAAATTGCAGCTTGATGTTAGTAATAATTGTTAGTTGGTTGCTGTACAAGCTGTGTTAGTTAGTAATACTCAGAAAAACTCTGAGCTCTGAGCGGGAATCGAACCCACAAACTTCTGAATGCTAGCCAGACGGTCTAACCATGCTCCGCCATGTGAGTTCTGGTGGCTCAATGGTTAGAGCGTCTGGCTAGCATTCAGAAGGTTGTGGGTTCGATTTCCGCTCAGAGCTCAGAGTTTTTCTGAGTATTACTAACTAACACAGCTTGTACAGCAAACAACTAACAATTATTATTTGAAAAAAATTGTTGAAAAAAGTAGACTCCAGTTCTACTTGCTGCAACATGCTGTTTCAACTTGCAACAACGAAATTGTGTTGCGTGACAATGTTTGAGGTGGGTGGTAATACGTGCAACAACGCAAAAATTCAACTTGCAACGCAACAAAGTTGCAGCAAATTGTTGCTCGTATTACTTCATCTTTATAGCCTCGTCTGATATTAAATATCATTAACTCATATCTTGAGTTTTCAGAATGGTATTATTCTTTGGGATATGCATGTTCCATCTGTATATTACTTTACCTTAGCATGTTTCGTTCCCGATTGATCTTCTGTAGTATCGGCATCGACAATAATACCATCGAACCACATATGAGCTATAGACCAAATATCAGTAACATTGTATTTTATTATAAAGACATGTGACTAGTGAGACAAAGTAACATACTATTAAATTAACAAAATATCGCAAAGGAACAGAGGGAATAGTGGTAGCGGTGATGGTGACGACGACGATGATCATGATAATGGTGGTGGTAGTAGTGGTGGTGGTGGTGATATTAGCGAGGTTCAGATCACACTTCCTCTACCGCTACCGCTACCGCTACCGTAAATGTGGTTAAACTGATGTAATGTTCGTTTTTTCGTCTTGTAGTCGCAGTTGGTTTTAATCCTAGTACCGTAAAACGCTTTCTTTTTGCACTAGGTTCGAGACCTGCGACCATTACTGAACGTAAAAACAATATTTGACATGCTTAATTATATTTACGGTAGCGGTAGCGGTAGTGGAAGTGTGATCTGAACCTCACTAATGACGACGACGACGACGATGATGATGATGATGATGATGATGATGATGATGATGATGATGATGATGATGATGACATGGTAATGGTGGTAGTGGTGGTGATAATGACGACGATGATGATGATGATGATGATGATGACGACGATGATGACGACGACGACGACGACGACGACGACGACGACGACGACGACGACGATGATGATGATGATGATGATGATGATGATGACATGGTAATGGTGGTAGTGGTGGTGATAATGACGACGATGATGATGGTGAAGGTGGTGGTAGTGGTCAAGATGATGATATTCACAGCATCTTTTTGTTGTGTTTTGCATATATATGGGGTGCACTGTCTCAATACAGTATGGTATCGAGCGGACCAATCTAATTGGCCATTTCCCAAAAGAGTTGAAGACTGGTGTTCTAGGGATCATTGGGGACAGTTTCATTGTGCTTACGCTACCAAGCATGAAATATGTCCCTCCAAACGATCCCAAGTACCCTAGCGTTCCTAACCCGTCACCAGTCTTCAACTCTTTGGGGAAATGGCCAATATAAACAAGACGCCTGGGTCAGGTGTTCACTCGGGCTACTGGCAAAGTGCGGAGGTCTCTATACCGCGCGACCAAAGAGGTGGGAGTGGGCCGAGGAAGAACAGATCGAAGGCGGAATGTGGTGTACTTAAATATGTTCACCAATGTACTTCACATTGGTGAACATATTTACGATTAAGCCAGTCAATTTCGAAATCTACCAACAATGTGCAAGAATACCTTGATCAAAAGGTAAAGCTGTTCAACTTTTTGTCCAACTCCAAAAGCGAAAGGAGCAAAGAACTTACAACATGCCTCACAGCCTCACTCCATCACACGGCTAACAACTCACCTTACTTACTTGGGATCAAGTACGAATAGTAGCGAAAGTAAAAAGTGCAAACATGCAAAATCGTGACACCCAAAAAAAGAAGGGGAAAAAACTCGAGCCGAAACCTAGACTCGGCCTACCAGTTGGTACGAGTAATTCAAACGATAAGCTCAACACAAATTCCACGTTAAACTTACCGACAGTCATACGATTTTGAGTAAGCGTGCCAGTCTTGTCGGAACATATGGTTGAAGTACTTCCCAGAGTTTCGACAGCTTCAAGATTTTTAACGAGACAATTTTTCGAAGCCATACGTTTAGCCGTCAAAGTAAGACAAACCTAAATGATAAATTTAATTACATGTAATGAATAAGATTATATCAACATCGGTGTCAAGGCATTACGTCACATTTATATCCGAGCATAACAGCGTAAAAGAAGTTCAGATTCGAAAGAACAACAACCAGAAGGATCTCGTCAGTAGATAGCCCTCTGTAGTAGTATGTTATAGTATTGTAAATAGAAAAAAAAACAACTTCTGGAATTGGAGCATTTAGGGTAAACGTTTCTGTATTAATATACCTTGTTCAGTAATGTACCAATGTAATACACTGTACCAAACTGATGGCACATTGTCGAAGGTATTTGTAACTAAACGTTTGCATGACTCCAAGTCTAGAAGCCGTTGCTCTCTCCATGTCTCTTTTACTACATGTCTAGTCTACATTGTCGTCTAGACTCATATATATAGAGGCTTATTTATTTTCGGAAATGATTCTTGCGTCTAATTAATATTCCGCGCACGAGCTTACTATCGAATGTAAAAAAAAAAAGCTCCGCTAGAAACGTCCGTATTCGTTATCAAAACTTTTAAACTAATCTCCGCAGTTTAACACAATTTCACCTTGCTCACGATTTTAATATTAACAAGTTGAATGTATAAATCTTACCGTTACTGTAGCCAAAAGGCCTTCTGGCACATTAGCAACAATAATACCAATCAAAAACACGACAGCCTCCAACCAGGTATAACCCAAAATCAAAGAGATGATGAAAAACGAAACGCCCAAGAATACGGCTACTCCAGTAATGATATGAATGAAATGTTCGATCTCTTTAGCAATTGGCGTTTTACCAGACCCCAAACCACTAGCTAAGTTTGCAATACGACCCATAACTGTCAGGTCTCCCGTGCAAACGACAACACCGACACATGTTCCTTCCACTGCATTGGTGGAGAAAAAGGCAAGGTTCTTGGTTTCTAGTGGGTTTTCATGAGTGCAATCTGGACCTCTAGCTTGAGGTTCAGATTCTCCTGTCAACGATGAATTATCCACCTACATGAGAGAGAAATGTACATGTAAAAACTTTATAATCTAGTCCCAGGGTACAGAGAAAAATAAGCACGCGAACATGCCAAGTTGTTATTCTACACAACAGCAGTCGTTTACTGTATGTACGGACGCTGAGGTCGGGGGCGGTGTGTTCTTGAAATATGATCTTCCGTTCGTAAAACAAATATATAAAATTCTTAGTTCTTAGATATGAGATATGATAACTTTACATTGCAGCCTAAATTGGGTGAATTGCGTAAAATTTACAACAGAATTACTAAAATTCATTCCTTTAAATATCATGCACTAATTAAAAATACATAAAATAAGATACAATGGAGTTATCTATTCCTATCAAACTGGCTGCATTCTGCACATTGCTGGTATAAAAGTATTCTGAAAACGACTTGTACGTATGTGTGTGTGTGGGACATTAAAATCCCCATTTGCGTCTTAAATTATACTTTGGGACATGCCTAGGGGGTAGCAGATAGTGGAGTTTATGAAACGGATCAGACACTACAGATTCAAATAGCTTTCTACACAGTTCCTGACGTCTGTCACTAAGTTAAGAGTACTAAGATTGAGTAATTCGAGATTGCGATGGTAGGATACTCCTGGAGAAATAACAGAAAGAGCTCGCTTTTGTACATGCTCAATATCATCACTCAAATAAGCTGGAATTGAGTGATGAAAAAATATTCTTGACTTCAAGGAACGTCTCTAAATTTATTCTTGTCCAAACCCAATAACGACCATTTTTATTATTTTACTGTTAACGCCCTTTTTTATCAATTTAATGTTTAGGCCAAAAAAGAAATACCTGGGTTTCCTATTTCTCTTTACAAGGGGTAGGTCGGATTTTTTTAAACTTTTTTTAGTGCCCAGGAATGACAATATTCTTTTTTCCAAAACCAAATGTCAATTACGGTAGCACATCTATTAAAGCTAATTTTCAGCACACTACTTAAGGTTCTGACGCCAAACTTGCTTATCCCAAGGTGCAAATCATGCGGCAAGTCGGGCCCGTGCTCCTCATAAATTCAATAAAAAGATTAGGGTCGGCATTTTGCTTGCCAAGAACTAGCTAGGGCCAGGAAACCCTTTCTTATATAAACTATACATATACAAATTTTCAGATAGTTTTACCTTTTTGTTTGCAGTAGTCTCCCCATTCAAAATATAGAGTAAGTTCGATAGCACATGATAAACAATCGCTCACAAACGAGATTGTAATTACTTTGCTTTAAATTTGGTGTTGACATACTCCATAGACATAAGCGAATTCATTTTCTTATTCGAAAATGTCAAATTGAACAATTTTCCAGGTTTTGCTCGCAGCGTGAATATGCCGTAGCTTCTGATTGGTCAGAATAGGAGTATTCCAGGTATAAGAAGGTTTATCACTGGATAACGCTACTATGGTCTATCAACAATAAACCACTAGTAGCTCAGCCAATCAGAAAGCCGGATTTGTATATATATATATATATATATATATATATATATATATATGATATATATATATATAATAATCACGAGCCCCTTCGCCATAAAGTTAGACACATTTACAAAACATCAAATATATAACTTTATTTCTTGTACATACGTACGTTTCGGGGCACTGCCCCTTCTTCAAATCATAATATTCGAGTCACAAATTAGAGTTCCTTTATACCTACTGTAAGATTACCATACAATTAAATATTCATTCAATCTCTAAAGCGTTAAGTCCCAGCGGTATATTGCTGTTCAATTTTCCAATCCAAAAAGCTTCTCTACAAGTCGGATCTCTTACATCTGTAACATCTATAACCTGTACCATCACATCATCCAAACCCCTATGACCCTCTTTCCAAAAATGAGCATAAAGATGTTCTCCACACATCCCCCTCTGGCCTGGCTTAACGCTTTAGAGATTGAATGAATATTTAATTGTATGGTAATCTTACAGTAGGTATAAAGGAACTCTAATTTGTGACTCGAATATTATGATTTGAAGAAGGGGCAGTGCCCCGAAACGTACGTATGTACAAGAAATAAAGTTATATATTTGATGTTTTATATATATATATATATATATATTTTTATATATATATATATATATATATATATATATATATATATATATATATATATACAGTATATATAGGCTTTACTTGTTAAAGCCAGTCTAGGCATAAATGGATCAGTTTCTCATGGGGGGTCCCTCTGATAAGAAAGCAATCTAGCTCTGTCAATCTTGTGGAGTTTTCCATCAGGATGCTGTATTCAAGTGTGAGATTACTATTTGAAGCACACTACGGTATGCACACACTGCCTCTATATTAATGCGTGGGTTGTGAAAAAAACTGGCAAGTGTTCCTCGTATTTGGCAACTGCAGAAACATCATACTACAGTACGGTGAACAGAGCATTTCTAAAGAGACGAGGATGTTCCAAGGTACAGTATGTAATCATTGCACAGGAGCTCAACATTGCAAAGTACTCAAATGTGTATATTACCCTTCCTGATCAGGGTGCCTTCGTTTGAGACCACTTCGGAACAGAAATGACGTACTGTCCGCGAGCGCTAGGTTAAAAGTACTTTTTAATTTGGAATACCCAGAATATCACCATTAATATGATCATAGTCAATCGAGATATGGTCTGGAACTTAGCTAAAGTCTTTGGTCTATCTTTTTGTTTGCCTTTATGCATTTTTGTGCACGGTGCACGGTCACTGAACACATTGCATTTTAGTGAACGAATTGTCCAACAGCAATGTTTCAGTTCAATCACTCAACCGTGCTATTTAAATATTAACCACAGTAGAAATACATCAACGCAACAACCTCTCGCCCACTTTTAATTTACATGGTTTGTTTTTTTTTGAAACACCCACCACCCAATGATTGAAATACCCCCTGACTGAAATATGAAAGCACTATTCATATACAGCCAATGTAAAAAACAAACAGATATAAACCTCAGGATAATTATAAAATTTATAGATAGGAAAGCAAAACTTAGATTTCATTAAATTCTTGTTGTAAAAAAATATTGTTCTTATGAGGTTTCAAAAGGGTTTAATATTTTTAGCAAGCCTTTAAATGGCTTCCCTATCCATACATGTTTTGTACTTTTGTAAAGGCAGAATTAAACGTTAATAGCTCAAAAATAACATTTTGCATGTATCATGTATGCAGTGTGCTCATTTACTTATCAAACAAATAGTAAGATCTCAAGAATGAAATAAGATATGGAAAAACTGTAGAAGATTTTACTTTACAAAATCAAGAGTTCTTTCAAATAAGACAAACTTAATTTTCATTTCATATACACTTTAACCAGAACAAACTAAATTACTATTGATTCCCAAACGATAGATCAGGTTATTCCGAAATGTTTTAGAAATTAGTCTTATTCCTGAGTAGTATACAGAGTGGGGAGTATACGGCGGGTGGATCTTTTGATCCACCCACGGCGTCACCATTTTACGGGTGGAGGTCTTTGCTCCACCCATGACGTCGCTATTTATGGTCTTATTCCGAAGTTCTGGGTTACGTCATTATCAGAAGGCATTTGACTTATATCCTTATAAGTATTAGTAATTACCTTTTCATTTATACACTTTAGCCTACTGTCAAAGGAAGGAAAAAGGGGGTTGGGCGAACGCGAAAATGTATACATTTTTAGAGAAAAACATGGAAACGAGGCAAAGTGCAGTGAAACAAGAAATCTAATTAGGCTAAGACTTTGTCAACCTCGTTCCCAGGGCCCTTATCTCCACTCCCCACTCGCTGCGAAAAGTACCCTGGTATGGGCTGGTCACGTGTCACCCAGATTCTGGGTGATAGCAAAAGATAATCTAATGGGAGGGGATGGGAGGGATTAGGGAATTTAGAGGTGAGACGACAATCACAATTGAGAAAATATACGAATCACCTACTTGGTCAAGATATGCTCAATAATCTCTTTCAGTTTCTTCCAAAACAACAAAGCAGGCAGCACATGGAAGATTAAGGACTTTCCATAGCCCGTCGATAGAACAGCAAGTAAGTCTCTACCCAAGAACAAACTTTCCAAGCAAATCACCTGTTTTGGTTGTAAAACTTTGTCCCAAGTATGGACTATTTATAATAGCAAAATTAAGACACGAAACGAAGGTGTATTAAACACTTCGAAGACTTCAACATGGCATCTGGTCGAGCATAAAAATAAGCAAATTAATAGGACCCCTCCCACAATGATAATTTTTGTTCAGCGACACGTGACCAGCCCATGCCAGGGTACTTTTCGCAGCGAGCAGGGAGCGGACATAAGGGCCTGGGAACGAGGTTGAGACTTTGTTTGTTTTATCTAGCATATAAATTATGTAGAATACCCGACAGATGGCGATAAATATGACTTAGGTTACTTTAAAGTATGCCAATGACTTTAGTTTGCCCACATGTTAACTTCCTTGCCCTTTAATAAGACATACAAGCACATTATAATAGTTCTTTGTAGTTTATTTTTATATTTATAACAAATTACAGCGTACATATTGATAGCTAATTATTAGAAGGCTATAGTCCTAACACTATAGTCCTAAGACTAAGACTATAGTCCTAAGACTAAGAATATAGTCCTAAGACTATAGGACTAAGACTATATAGTCCTCTATAGTCCTAAGACTATAGTCCTAAGACTAAGACTGTAGTCCTACGACTATAGTCCCTATAGTCCCTATAGTCCTAAGACTATGGTCCCTATAGTCCTAAGACTATAGTCCCTATAGTCCTAAGACTATACTCCCTATAGTCCTAAGACTATAGTTCCTATAGTCCTAAGACTATAGTCCCTATAGTCCTAAGACTATAGTCCCTATAGTCCTAAGACTATAGTCCCTATAGTCCTAAGACTGTAGTCCATATAGTCCTAAGACTATAGTCCCTATAGTCCTAAGACTATACAATGTAGTCCTAAGACTAAGACTATAGGTTTGGACTTGGACTATAGTCGTAAGACTAAGACTATAGTCCTAAGACTAAAAGACTAACTATAGTCCTATAGTCTTAGCCCTATAGTCTTAGAACTATAGTCTTAGGACTATAGTCTTAGTCTTAGGATAGTCTTAGTCTAATAATTAGCTGTCAATATGTACGCTGTAATTTGCTATAAATATAAAAATAAACTACAAAGAACTATTATAATGTGCTTGTATGTCTTTATTAAAGGACAAGAAAGTTAACATGTGGGCAAACTAAAGTCAATGGTGTACTTTAAAGTAACCTAAATCATATTTATCGCCATCCGTTGGGTATTATACATAACTTATACACTAGATAAAATAAACAAAGTCTTAGCCTAATTAGATTTCTTTTCCTCGTTTCCATGTTTTTCTCTAAAAATGTATACATTTTCGCGTTCACCTAACCCCCTTTTTCCTTCCTTTGATAGAAGGGTAAAGTGTATAAATGAAAAGGTAATTACTAATACTTATAACAATACTGTACAAATCTACCGTTAATCAGCTATATAGAACAAAATTGGATAAAATAGTTTTAATTAGTGGTTATAGGTAATTATCAAATAAATAATGTTTATACTGCACCTTGAAGCCTTTTGCCTCAATCACCCTTACATCTGCAGGCAATCGATCACCAAATTTTACAAACACAATGTCACCAACAACAAGCTGCTCAGCATTCAATGGAATCTTTTTACCATCTCTCATAGCAAGAGCTTCCTGAATTTTGACAAATAATAAAATAGTATCACTCAGTGATCGAGGTCATATTAATGTGACCACAGTATTATCATACACCAATTTAAAACTACTTGATCATAGAAGATTGTTAATTGAAATCTAATTTTAGAAGAAAAAATTGGTCAAAGTTCTGTTTTATTTACAAAAAGAAAAACTAAGAGTGTTACAGTATTATACTGTACACTTGTTGACTGGCGCCGAGGGGAACATCGAGTTTTACGGACCCGAAGGCTTCAATGTCACCCAAGGGCTATAGCCCGAGGGTGACATTAAAGCCTGAGGGACCGTAAAACTCAATGTTTCTCGAGGCAAAAGTCAACAAGCATTTTGTTATATACCAAAGACTTTTAAAATACAAAATACAAAACTGCCTTGAAACTTGCAAACGGCGAAAAGCCTTACAAAACACTTTGACTTTGTCTTCGTAATTTCAATTCAAGTCTCAACTAAACAAATACACCACACTCAACACTAAGAACAGCTTTAAATTTTTCCAAGTGTTTTTCAGAACTTCTTTGAAGATATGTGTAGAAATTCTTTCTTTCAGAAAATGGACTATTTCGTACCAAAGAAGCTCGAAACAAGCTCTTGTTTTCAAAATGCCCGAAGACTCCAAAGTTCTTGATCTGATGCAATCGTGTATTCACGTGAACTACGCATGATTAAAGCGACGTCAGAGGGAAACATTGCACTGTTTCCCTCTTCATTGTTGACGTCAGAGGGAAACAGTGTAATGCTTCCCTCGGCAGAAAGAAACATTGAGTTTGTTAACCCTTTCGTGACCATGATTTGACCAATAGGATTTCATCTTTGGCAAACGAAAGTCTTTGGTATATAACAAAGTAACTTATGTCACCTAAATGTCCTAAAAAGTTTGCTGAGCTCAATCTAGTTTTTCTTTGAAGAAACAAAACCTAAACTCTGTAGTAAAACAGAACAGCAACATTAAATGTGTATAAGATGTGTATAGACCCTTTTAATATACAATATGTAATTTTCACCCTATGACATCAAATTCTTTTAAATTTCATTTTTTTGTCTTAACTTGTGCTTTTTTAACAGGCTGCCATCTCAACTGTCATCTTAGAAAAAAATGCCAAGAGGTCTCAACCTGGATCGGATTTCGGTTCGCAGTTTTTTCACTTTTTTCAAGAGCTGCACAAGCAGTAACATTACATAAAGTTATAGAAACCCTTGTGGTAGTGTGGAAGAACTCGAAACTCCCCAGTGGGCTTGTGTTACCACTGCAATTGTTCTTTCAAGCTTCCACTCATGTTTCTATAACTATAAGGAAACATAAAAAATGTTTTCTATTTCTTAAATACTTAACAGTCTAGCACAGAGTATTAATTTGAATCACATACAGTATGCACGGATCCAACTTCTGACATAGTGTACATGTAGCAAATACATCAACTTTGGCAGGGGGAAAGACAAATAAGTTTTAGTGAAAACCTGATACTTACCTGAGGTATCATTTTCTTAAAACTTTCCATAATCCGAGAACTTTTTGATTCCTAAAATTAAAAAACTTGTCATTCTAGTGGCAACAAATCCTATTACAGTACTGCATACTATACTTCTGTAAGCCACACCTTTCTTTATCTGTTTTTGGTCAAAAAAGGGTGTGATGTGAGACACAGGATAAATAAAAAATATAGTAATTTGCATATAAATTAATGTACAACTTTTACAAAATCTGCAGTATTTGTTACAAAATGTAATTAAAAAACTAATTAATGTTTAAATAGCACACAGGTTACTTGCCTGATAATATGAGAAACATCCAGTGATAATAACAACTGCAGCCAAAACTATACCCAAATATAACTATGGAATTGAAATGAAATAAAATATCTCAATATAAACTAAAATATTTTGTACAGTAGTTTCTAATGGTTTCTAATCAGACAAGTGTAAGATATACTGTAGTAAGGAAGGAAGGAAGGATTTATTTTGTGTGAAAAAATGAAAGAAAACAATGTTACAAAAAAATTTGTTAATAGGCAAGCTTCAGGGTGTTGCGTGCGCACATTTTTCAAAAAAAACTGGCAAGCTCCACTCAAAGTAAACATACTATTTAAAAAAAAAAGTATAGATACAGTTTTTGGATATTCAACACTGTTATTCTGCTGTTGTTGGCTTGTGAGGAAGTCTGTTTGCCATTGCTTACTTTGTAGAGAGCCCACCAAGAGCACCAATTCCTTTCCAAAACGATGCATGCACAACACCCTTGAAACTCACCTATTGTCTTATGTAGCACGTGTTGGTCTAGAATAACTACTGCATATGTAGCTAAATGAACTAGACCACCAAAATTAATTTAATTTAAAAATAACTAAGTCAGAAAGAAGAGGAATTTTGTCACAAAACGTATGGATTTTAAGAGTTTGTGACGAACAATACTTACTGTAAATGTTTGATTTAGCGCCGCGGCGCTTATTAGAATTTGCAATCTTTTGGTGCAGCGCTTAATCGAGAGCGGCGCTTAATCGAGAGTGGCGCTTATTAAAAAAGTTGAAAAAATGCTCATAATACAACTTTAATTATCCATAGAAAAACCCAATAAATTTAACCCAATAATTTTCATAATACCCAATAGCACAATAAATTAAAAAGAGCGTCAACGTCCTGGTCACACCTTCTTCATCGTCGTCTATCCATACACGTGGATCAGAGGCATCTTTGACATCTGAATCAGAGACTTCAAAGGGATTTGTGTCCGGCTCTTTTAGCGAAAAAAGCTTGACCAGTGAAAAACTCCAGTGATGTATTAAATATATGTTGATATATGGTGCAGCGCTTAATCGAGAGTGGTGCTTATTAAATTATCCTGCTTCTGGATGCGGCGCTTAATCAAGAGCAGCACTTAATCGAGAGAGGCACTAAATCAAACATTTACGGTATAATAAATAGCACACATGTATACATTTTTATACACATTATACATATGCACAGATATAAATAGTAAATTATTAATTACAATTGTATAATTTACAAGGTCTAATTTTTACAAGGAAAAGCAGCTGAACCAATGCAGTCGTGATCTATACTTTTAGTTAACGTGCTTACACAGCAGAGCTTAACAAAACATCAAAAGCTCAAATTCAGAGTTCAGACTGCCGAGTGCTGAACGTGATGGTTTCACAGTTCAACTTATTGAAATGCTAGGAAATTAAATTGCATAGTCAACTAACTTGTATTAAAACAGCAAAGAACAGTGTGTATGCATGCAGAGTTGCAATATCGACTAAAGTGTGTGCAGTTTAGTGAAATTTCTACCAAGACCTTGAAAAAAGTCTAATTTCCTGGCATTAGATCTAGCCACTACGATTAAATAGAATTACATTGTATACTGTAGTTCATGTTCTGGCTTGGGTGAGCAATTTCTGTGTGATTCTAAAGAGCTTTCAATTAACTTATAATTTTCATATATTAACTCTTTCAGAGTTTCAAGCTTTTGGGTCCTTATAAGATCCCGCAGAATTTACCAGACAGACAATTTTACACTTGGTCTTGAAATTTGCTTTGACAAAATGGTGGGGGAAATCTATGAGTGATAGATAGTCTACTCAGCTGCAACTTATCGACTACAGCATCTTTTCAAAGACAACTCAGACTAATTAATTGTTGTCTACCGAAATTGTTAGATGAATAGACATACAGTACATTACGGTACTTACATTGTCATTAGCTGGTTCTTCTTTTGATACTGCTTCAAGGGTGTAAGAAAAGAAACAAAGTATAGAGCCAATCCATAGTAGTAAGGCAAATCCTCCAAACAACTGTTGACAAAATTTTACCCATTCTGGAGTAGTTTTAGGAGGAGTTAAGGCATTAGGGCCATCCCTTTCCATAACTTCTGCTGCTTTTTGAGTAGTTAGTCCCTTTATAAACATAAACAACATTTATAGAAATTAGTTTTCTAAAATAAATTGAGGTTCATTATACTTGAATAACATAACACAAAGCCCAGTGCTCTACCAACTGAGCTACAGGTCAAGTTGGGAGCTGAAGGTCAAATGATAGTACTTACAGTAGGCTATTTGATATTTTGAAACAAACTAGTTTCTTCAATATCTACTGTAGACATTACAGTTGCGGGTTCGAATCCCAGCTGGGCCAAGTAGAGTTTTCTCTACTTATCTGGTATGGTTTATCACTTGTGGTACGTAACACCTTTAGTTAATATTATTCTCCACCTGAGTTCACTGTCCCACAATAATCATTTGAGATACTGGAACACAAAGAACTAACACTGTTACCACTAATTGTTATAACTCATAGATTTAACCACTCTGCAAAACTATGCCAGAACAAGATTGGAGGCATAAGAAGCAATAAGTCTGGTAATGGTTTGAATCATTTGTAGGAGCTATATATATATAGTATAGTACATGCATGTAGATGCTTGTAAAAGTTGCTTGTCTAAGTTAGTGTTTATATATGTACAGTAAGTCTGAAGAAAGACTGTTTGTGATATTTCAATGACCTCAGTGGCAGTCATCCTCAAAAGTCAAGTCAAATGTTTCTGCAGATGAGTTAAATAGTTAAATGTTAATTGCAGCAATTATTACGGTTTTCATCTCACTACCACTACTAGCCTGAGAATACAGCCGCCTCACATCGGGCACCATGGTGCACATTATTCCACAATACAATACATGTACAGTACAGTATTAGTATAAAACACCATTAATATTTTGAGTTTTTAGTGCCTTTGGTCAAAAATGTTAGACTAGGGACAGGTGGTATACTGTAGGTATATCAATATTACAGTGTATCTCAATATTTTCACTCATGATTATCACATCTCTGGGGAAAATGATTTTATAAAATAACTTGTATACTATGTGAGCCCTGATTGGTCAGTTGCCGTGTTTTGTTTGGATCAGAGTATCCAAACATGGAAAGTTCCTGCCAAAACTATTTTTTGAAAATGTCGGACAGTATATCATATTCACTTGTGATTATTTTATAAAAGAAATACCAAATGGTTTTTTCTGTGTTTGTTGACTCTTATCCAAACACTTGGGAAATTGCTCGACTTTCGAAAAGCTAAAAATACCCACCTATGGCTCATGTTTTGTTACACTTTTCTCCCGTCTTGCAATTTTCCGGTGTTTGGATCAGAGTATCCAAACATGGAAAACCATTTGGTATTTCTTTAATCTTTTGCAATTTGTGTTCACAACTGTCATGCGAGAAAACTGCATTTAAAGTGTAGTGTCAAATAGAATGATAATTTCTAATACGAAAATCATTGAGTTTTTCCCTTTTAGTGTTTTACTTTCACTGGCTAATGCCAGACAATTTTACTCATCATTGGTAGGTAGAATATTGCCCAACCGATACAATTTAAATCCCAGGACTACACACAACAATTAGTAATATTTCAGAACACTAATAACCGACCTTTATATTTTCTACATTACAGTGTGCTGTACATATTGCTCTCACAGGTAATTCTAGCCATAGGCGCAGCTAGCAGGTGGGTGGGTGGGGGGGGGGGGTACAGGGGGCGGCAATTGCCCTCCCAAAATATTTAAAAAAGAAAAAATTGGGCAATTTCTGCTAGGAATTTTGACATGTATTGCTGTGGAATGTTCACGAAAAATTCATACATTAAGCTAAGACTGAAAAATACAACTTAAAAATCAATATTTAGCCTGAAATTTTTTTGGCAAAAATCTTTGCCCCCCCCCCCCCCAGAACTAATGAACTAATAATAACAAGACACCTGCTTAGGCATACACTCGGGCTACTGAGTGATTGCAGCAACCTGCTGAACCTTGGCATACCACAATCCCACCCAGAGCCCACACCCCCCACCCGGGAAATGAGAGACTCTGGGACAATCAGTTTCACATCGATATTTCATTGGCTGATGAACATGATTACTCTTCTTCTGGATAACAAGAATCCTGTGATGGCATGGGCCCCAGGAACGAGATTGGGCATGCCATACACAAACATTTGTTTAAATGTAATGTAGATCTGTAAAATTTAAAATTACGACAATAGACCTTATTCCAAAATGGCAAACATTTTAAAATTCTTTAAGGTGCATATCAAATAGCCATTATCACCTCGTTTTAAAGTAAAAATTATTTTGAATTTCCCACATGAAAACAAGTTCATATAATAAGGACAGGGTGCATAAAGTGTTGGCTGATGGCATGATGCATGTAAGCAAGTCCATTTTCCTGAATAACAATGGCGATCTAAATACTTTCAGTAACAAAACATACAGTGCTGGATTCAGGACATTCAAGCGATCATTTTGATATAAAATTTGTTTATTGGAGCAAACAGAAAAGATTTAAACATGTTTTGAAACACACGTTTCCAAATCACTGTCAAATGTAATACGACACCTACATGAAATCTAGACATACAAACAGTTCAACATGTTCATATTTTGCATTATTCCGTGATTATTACTGGTGTTTTGTAGTTGTTATTACTCAGTAAAAAGTATATACGTTTTTGATGTACTGTGGCATTTGTTTCTTGTACCTCTTCAGGTCAACTTGATGTAAACATAGCATGTGTATTCCCGTGGCTTTTGCAACTCGGTCGTCCATTCTGTCTTCATGAACTAACCTTCTTTGTGTTTGTTAATATCGATAGTTTGCATAATTATTTGGAAGTCTTAAATAAACGTTTCACTGTGATTCAATGACACGACGACTCCAGTTTCAAAATCGCTTCCAATGAGGCATCTTTCTTATGCTTTACGCTGTCGATGTTCCATGGCAATCCGTGCTTGATTTTGCGAGTTCTTTCTTTTAAACCAGCTTCGCCTTTGGCCAAAGTGTTGGTAGGTTTTCCCAGTAAATTGCTTACATGGTTGATTAGTGATGTGCTTGACACAACCACAGAAAGGAACATAATTTATTTACATGATTATTGTTCAGTTTCGAAGTGATCGAAGTCTCGCCTCCATATATGGGAAGTATTGTGCAATTTTGTCATTTTGTGGCCCCCCCCCCCCCCCCCCCCAAAAAAAAAAAAATAAATAAAGCCGAAACCTAGACTCAGCCTACCATAGGTAGCCCGAGTAATAATAATTAGCATTTAGAGACCTGGAGCAAGGGGAATTCAATGAAATATTACCCCGATATATCATCCCAAGGGGTAATATTTCATCAAATTCCGTGAGTGAAAGGTCTATAAATGATATTATATCGAAAGATATTAATCTTTCCAAGAAAAGCTTAAATAATGGTACTAAAGTTCGCTTAGCTTAACTTTTGTCCACTTCTCATTGTCTGTTTCCATTCTGTTGTCATCTCAAGGCTTCTGGATGCATTGTTTGTTGCTTTCTTTGTATTCCCTGAATCCTTATTTTCTTGTAACCTAACAATCTTCTTGTCAACATCTGAATGCTCAGTGAAACATTTTCTTGTCTCGCCAAACTCTGCCATTGTTGACAGCTTCGTGAATTGTGCATGACATTCATGCGTGGTACACAAACTCAAATATCCAACTCGAATACCCCACCACAGCGGGGTATTCAAGGTTATACCCCGCTGTGGTGGTAATTCTACGATAAATTAACTGGTCACATGGTACAAATCAAGCTCTCTGACTGGACAATTTACAGTTGAGATATAATAATAATAATAATAATAATAATAATAATAATAATAATATTTAATTTAATATTTAATTTTTTAATAATATTTTAACAGGGAACCCATGTCACTGAAGTGTTTTTCAATGGGGCCCTGTATACTGTAACTGGTGTAACATAAAATACTGTTGTTATTAGTGAATTGGGCTGCTGTGCCTATGATTCTACAGTAGCCATTTCAGGTTTTAGTTGCTCTGAATTCAAATAAATTGGACTGGTCCAAAACTTAAATCAAATACATGTATATATTTTGCAGTATAAGCACTAAGCGCATTATGTATTTCAGCAATGAAAGTAAAATTTCTCGATACAGGATATGAAAAAACAAGAGCAGTACTGCACAGGGCTCTCAAGGAAAGGCGCGCTAGCGCCCGCGCGCCTGGAAAACGCGCCTCAAAACGGTTGGCGAGCTCGAAAAATCAAGCGCCTTAAATAGAATATCTTACAAAAAAAACCTACCAAGTAGTATTGAATATACTGTCAGTGGGAACTTGAAGTGAACAACAAAACACTATAAAGTTTGGATTTTATCAATCAATTTTGCAAGCTTTAAGTTTTCTTTAATTGCTGGCAATCTCGTTCCCAAAACGTGCGTATCAGTGCTTGAGAAGGAGAATTGCTGGCATGACAGTTTGTGGCCGAGTATTAGTACTGGAACTAGGATGTTACCATGCTCTCAAAATCTAAAAATGGCGTCGATTGAATATATGAATAGTCAATCTGTCAATGATGATGGTGGCATTAAATTCAAAAGGGGTCAAAGTTAAACTTCAAGTCGTGGGGGAAAGAAGACAAACAACTTGGGTGTCAAAACCGAAGAAGTCGAAGGTGCAACTTCAGTAGTGTCGATATGGTGCAAAGTTTGCAGTCGAAATCCAACTTCAATCTTACAGCACCCCACATGTCGAGGAAACGCAAAAAAGGCGATGAAATATTTATCGACGGCACAAACAAAGTGACGAAACACAATGTGGATCGTCATTTTAAGGGAAAAGCCCATGAAATAGGCAGCGATACCAGCAGCGCCTGCAGCAACAGTAGTGATGAATTTGATGAAAAAATCTGATAATCTGAATATCTGATTGCATTTGCATCGATGTGAATTAGCACTCTGCACTGAGTAGTTTGAGTGACACTGTTACGTACTAATATATACAGCAGTTATAAGTTATAGTATGTACTGCAGTTACAGTCTTACTGTCTTACAGAGTTACTGAGTGAGAAACATGTAAAATTGTAAATAAGGATAATCTGTCAATGGCTCAATGTATTCACTTAGTCACTATGTCACAGTATGTCTATGGACATCTCTAACTTTTCCCTGTTTTGTGATATTGATAATTTGCTTTTCATCATTTTCATGTTATTTTTGTTTAGAAATTAAAATGTTTAACATAATTTTATTTACTGTAATAAAATTGTTACTATATTCTTCTATAAAGTATAAACTATCCACTGTGCAAGGACTGCAGTGCTAACTCATTCTCAAATAATCTCAATGTCATTAATTATGCTAGTAGACCCATCCACTACCCAGTTTCTGTATAATTCCCAGGGGCTCTAAAAAGAGCCCCTTACCACTTTGGCGAGCTCTTTTTGTCAGGCTCCTCTTGTTTCTTCCCGGAGAGCCCTGGTACTGCAGCTGTGTCAGAAATTAGTCAGAAATTGAACAGTTATAATTCTTAACACATTTTTCATGTTCATGAACTATACAGACAATATTGTAGATTGTGTTACTAGGTTTCACATGTACTGCTGTAAATATTGTACTCTCAGTTTTTAAAATGCTATATATATTATTTTTAGATATTCATATATTAAACTAAAAGACAAAGCAATGTTTTTTCCCAAAGATGTACATACAGTACAGGAACATGTAGTTCTAACTACATTTGGAACTGTGAGAGATAAACGTGTAAGGATAGAAGAGCTGTTAAATTTTCTTTTCATAAAGAATTCGTTTCTTTTTCATCATTAGAGTTAAAGTGTAAATTATGAAACAAAATACAAATCAAAGTGAAACAACCTCTTTGTTTTATATTAATTATTTATTTAAAATTAATCATTGAGCTTGGCCATGACCTTTTTTTCTGGTCAATGGTATTACTGTATACCATTTTATGCAGCATAGGAAAAGTTCTGAACTAAAAGAGTTAAACATCTCCTTAAGCTTTAAAGTTCAGTTGGCCACCTACATGTAGTTTTATTCTGGCTAATAATGCCAAACACTCAGACAGTGTTATTCAGCATGAAGGAAAGTCTGGGCTATAAAAAGCTAAAACAGCACTGGCCTTTATAAATTTCTATAAAGATATTGTTAGCAAAAAACTTAATAAGCCAACAAATTTGAGAAACAAAAAACTGAAGATGCACAACTGTATGCATAAAGATGCTACAGACTGCAAAAAGTAACATTTTGTAAACTACAGTATATAAAACATTTCTAAATGCTTAATGCTTTTAATATTACTGTCTCTTCTATCTTAACTATACACTGTACAGTATATACAATGTAATAAATTACTATTTTGGTTTAGAATTGATGTCTCCTAGAGATGTGAGTAAGAGTTATAAAATTGCAATGACAAGTTTTGTACAATTGGTAGAGGCTCCATTAAGTGATACGCAATGCACCTTGTATAACAAGACATTTATGTAAGAAAAGTTGACTTAACCCTTTAATGCCCAAGAGTCCTTTTAGTATTTTACTCTGGCTAATACCAGACAATTTTACTTATCAATTGGAGACCTCCTGGGTCATAAAGGGTTAAAACGTTAGGCAACTACAATTTACTAGAATTTAGCAATTTATCTTTGTCTGCTAATCACCTGATATCCTGAGTTAGGGTTTATAAGGTCAAGCCTGGAAATGTTGACATTTGACCTTTCTTATTTGTGTTCACTAAACTGCAGTAATCCCAGATTTTACAAATTAAAAGTGCATATGTATGGTAATGCAATATACAGTAATAACCTTTCTCCCCAAAGTAGTTTTGTATATTCACAAGCCATTATTTTCCATTTTATTTATTTTTTACAGTGTAACATATTTTAAGACTCAACACTTTCCTAAAACTAATATTTGTTTAGTTTTGAAAGATGTTTATCATTTTGTAACCCACTGATAAGCACACCTAAGTGATCAAAGCCCAAGAGATGCCATTGGTTTCTATAGACACAAAATGTCTGCCCCAAGTTAGGGGCTGTTCATATGAGCTGGGCTAGCCCGGTTACTGGCTAATTTTATGTCACGAAAATCTTATTACGGCTATTTGAGAAGGGCAGAATGATACAACAAAGCAATATTGGCTTCGTTTTTTCCATAAGCATAACACACAGGGTATTCTAATACATTTTTGCAGTTATAGAAATATTTTTGTGACATAAAATCAGCTCAGCAACCAGGCACCTCATAATTTATTATGAATCTTAGTCACAGGTACTGTAAATTCAGCCAAATTTGATGATACTGTATTTGTGGTTGGATCTAGTCACACAATAAAATATTATTTCAAGACAGACCTCATTCATAGTTAATCAACCTCAAGAATATCTTGAAACACCTGTTTTACTAACTATATTGCTGTCATATGCCAGATCTATATAAGGTACTGCACATGACTTAGCATAATTTTAACTTTTTTCTGGCTTCAGCATCTCTCACACCCCATTTAAGACGAAGAGAGGATTAAAATATCAATAGTAGTTTGCAAGGTTTTGAAAATTTCACATATTATTCTCATTTATGAATTATAAATGATAAAATTCAGAAACATTTATTATAGAGGACTATGCGGTTAAAATGAGGAAACGCTTCTCATTCCGAGTTATATAATTGAGTATACAAAAAAACAGGAAGTTTACAACGTTGTAAAATGCCAAACGACAGCAGCAACCATGCTGGTGCCTTAGTGGTTTTCCCAGAGAAATGGTCTCTCCTTTGCCTAAAATATACTGTAATTGTAATTCAAATTAGTTTGTGTCGAATGGAGGCATGAAGCGTTTTGTCAGATTTCAAATCATGAATGGGACATAATAATGAATTCGATATCATTTGTCATTAACGTAAAACAGACTCGAATGGCTTTCTCAGTTTCTTGTCTTGCATAATCCAAGCAGTACACGATTGTGCCTATACAGCAAGGCGTGCTAGTTTTCACTGAGTACAACTTATATAAATAAATATATTACTCCATGCAACATAAAGACAGTATTCCCTTTCAGCAACAAATTTATTAAGTGAGCTAGTTCACCCGAGTTCACCTTCCCAAGTGACACAATATTTGCAGCACATCTATAAAATAAACCTACGAATGTAGATGTATTTTGCGTATATCGGTAGTTTCTTTCCGCCAGTTGTGTTAACAGTTGCTTGCAAAATACGCCATCGCCTAGCATCTGATCTGAACTCTCATTCAAATCAAACGTCTGGCTAATACAACAACCTCCCATAAAAGACTTACTTACATAGACTTAAAGAAAGCCTTTTAAACGTTAGTACTAAACACATTAAAACGTCAACTTACCGTATCGGGATTTGTTTCAAGCCTCCTATAGCACTCCTCCATAGGTATCGTATGCCAATCCTGTTTAACAGATTAAACACAAATGAAGAGAAACATTAAGGGTAGCATACGGAGGAAATAAAACGTAGAAGACAAAATTAAAATGTGGTCCATACTAGTTCTAATTCTTTCTTCAGGTCATCTAATTCTGCTTTCTTCTTTCCTTTTTTTGATAATTTACTAGAAGACTTTTGTCGCTTGGCATCGGTGGCATCGGCATCTCCATGATCTAACATTGGGGTCGAGGCAACTTCGTAGCTATCTTTACGGCCAAACTATTAAACAAGAAAACTACAGATAAGAATACAACTTATTCGTAAAATTAAAATTACAACAAATCGAAAAAACAGAGAATCGTACATCTTCTTTCGACGCCATATTTCGCAACAACTCACTTGCCCACCGGTTGGCGACCTGTAAGGCGTTTCACCTCAAAACACCTCAACATGCCATGCACTCAAACCCAGGCCCCTTCATCAACCGTACAAAGTACAACCAAGTTGTCAATCATTTTCCCTGAAGGTTTTGCCGGTTTAGATATTTTAAAGTGCTCATATCACTTGTTTGTGGGGGTTTTATGTATTTGAATAGAGCAAAAAAAAGTTAGTTATTTGCCGTTTTTGATTTAGACAATAGTTCCTGACATAATTCTCAGTTGTTTGCTGTACAAGCTGTGTTAGTTAGTAATATTCAGAAAAACTCTGAGCTCTAAGCGTTTTACTCAGAGCTTTTCTGAGTATTACTAACTAACACAGCTTGTACTGCAAACAACTGACAATTATCACTAACATCAAGCTGCAATTTCTGAAACTAAGTTCCTGGCATATTGGCATCTGAACATGCCAATTTTCAAAAATTTCCGTCGTTCACCTTGGAGGCCTGGGACTCAGGAATGAGTCAATAGGCGAGTTTCAGCGTGTTGCGCGCGCATCATTTTTCAAAGAAACTGGCAAGCTCCACTCAAAGTAAACATACTGTTTAAAATAAACAAAGTGTAGATACAGTTTCTGGATATAAAACATTGTTATTCTGCTGTTGTTGGCTCGCTAGCAAGTCTGCCAAGAGCCCGCCAATTCCTTTCCAAAACGATGCGCACGCAACACGCTGAAACTCGTCTATTCAAAACAACTACGTTTCGGCTTATTGATTCACAAAAACACATATATTTCACTGAAATATCGAAGTGTCGACCTCACACCAACATAGCCTGGTACCCTGGCCCAATCAAAGAATATGGGCCAGGAAACCACTAAAAACGTCTGCTTTCTTATTCGTTGAAATTTCGCGCGTTTTTAGTGGCTATGAGTAAAACTGCCATCGTCATAAGTGGATTTAGCCCTGATGACGCGAGAATGAGATTAGTGGTTACCTGGCCCATATTTCTTTTGAAATTAGGCCAGGGTAGCCAAACATTTTGCGCGTGCGCGACGTCCGAGCCCGTCCCAGGCTCGTCCTCAGGAAAAGAGCGGGAAAACACTGAAATATTTGGACTTGTCCAAGAATCCGACACAAAAGTTAAAATTATAAGCATACTACCAAAAAGATAAGGTATGTAATTTGTGCATGGCTTCTTTGTCAATATTGCAACGTATTCTGAATTTACCCCTTCATAATTTTCTTTACCCTTTTTTTTAAAACACAATTGAATAGTCGAGTCTTACTTAGTCTTCACTGTCTGGTTGTTGTCGCCACGACTGGTTCCCACTTCTCTTGCAATTAATGTTTACTCAGCGAATTCACGCATGCGCATACATTTGGCAGCGGTGTTGCTCACACCCATTTTCCAGTAGGCCCTTGTGCTTAAGCATGAACGACGGAAATTTTTGGCGAAAGGCCCAAATTGGCATATGTTTAAAGGCCTATATCTCAGAAACTATTAAAACTAAATCAAAAACGGCAAAACAACTTATTAACTAACTTTTTTGATCTATTTAAATATGTTAAAACCCCACAAGTGATATAAGCACTTTAAGCATTTTTTTAAAAGAATTTTGAAAAAATACACCAATAAGCTTAAAATTTCGATTCTCATTCTTTGAGGGCCGCTGTCAGTGTGACGTTATTCCAGGATCTTACGCCCTACGGAAACTATACCCGGATACAACTGTCAAGGTTTCAGCATATTATATAACCTTTATAAAATGGGTGTAACACATCCTTATAACATATTGTCTTACTTAAATAATTATATAAAATGAACGTTGCTAACTCCGAGTTTCACGCGTTAGGCGATCATCAGGCAACTGAAAAAGTTTCACTTTGGTTTCTGTTTATACTAAATTTAAAGACCAATTCAGATCATAAAAAACAATACACACTTAAGCTGCTTCAATATATTAAACTAAAGACATTCAATAGTTTATTTATTTATTTATTTATTTATTTATTTATTTATTTATTTATAGGTACGGTATGACGGCCAACACATAAATTGTATTACATGCATAGCTAAATCCTGCCGAAAGGGAAAGGAAAAAAAATGCTACCCCTCTCATTAATTCTACACCCCCCCCCCCCCCCCTCCCCCCCCCAACAACAAAAAATCTTCCAAAAACACAAAAAAAATATTTCCTACATGTCTCTACAATAATTATAATCATGTCAAACTAAAGATGATGTGCCTTGGTGTTGGTGTTGGTAGACGGTAGAATTGTAATGACGATCGATAAAAATGATGATAATTATGATTACAATTATAATGATAGTGGTCATGATGGTGTTGGTGGTCGTTGTGGCGGTGGTTGTAGCGTTGTAGCGATGATAATTACAATAATGTTAATAATGATAATGCTGATATGGCCAGACACTGAGGATGACAGTGATAATGATGATGATGAGGATAATGGTGGTGGTGATGATGATCGTAATGATGATGACAATGATAGTGAAGGTGGCGATGATGTTGGTGGTGGTGGTGGTGTGATGCCGTCACGATGATGGTGACAAGGACAATGATGAAGGTGATAGCGATGCACGGTAGATCTAGATGTAATGACGACGATCATGGTGATAGAGATGAAGATGACGAAGATGCATATACCGATGGTACTATACGTACTTACAATAACGTAATGAATGACAAGATACAAATTTTTGTACAACCGTACCTCAGTTTAGTTTAGTTGCTTCTCACTATACAGAATAGCTGTGAATTACAGTTTATTTACACTGAGACCTGAACCCAACTGATACTGCCAGGATACTAGACTGAATCCATATTTATTTTATCGTTTAATACTATATATTGTAATGTTTGCATTATCTTATCATTTTAGGCCATGCAGACAAAAATGGCGCGTGGATTTCGGTGTCATAATTAATGCGGAATATAGCTACTAGTTGATGGGGAATGCATGCTAGGCATGAATTTCGGCATTACTATTTCATGCTAGTTTTCAGTTGGCTAAAAGTGTATCGTTTAAATACGATTAGAGAACATAGCTCGAAATTGTATACCTCAGTCACACGATTCTATGTTTGATTTGACCGTCGGGAGCTGGGATATACCGTTGCCAAGGGACATATATCTGTTTCAGTATGCATGATGCATTGTAGCGCATGGTATTGATATATTATGTGTATTATATATGGCATAATACAGGCGAATTATCAGTCAGTATTAATTAAAGTCTGCATGTGAATTTGGCCGTTGCCTGGAGCTTAGTCGCGAGTTCAAGAAATATGATGAAGTATAGTAGTGGTATAGTAGTGTCAAAAAAGGAATTGATAGTATATAGAATATTGGGATTGACAGGCATATATAGCTATGCATGACTAAAGGTTACGACATGCAGTCGTGGTGAGGAATTAGTAAATATAATCAGTGTGCATATTGAAGCGTTTAGACCCAATTAATTTTGTTGCAAACAAGCAACAAACCCCCATTAGCAGAGCACATGCTAACCAACGGCCTTGGTTCATTCAGTGATATATTCAGCCCGCCGGTACGACCAGTCGTCTTTGAGCTTGGTCAAGAGTCTATGGTCAAGAGCATAATATATTTGATTCATTGATTGTGCTTGCAAATTCAGTATAGGTATTACTACTATGCATGCGAATATAAAATCCGTCAACCACCATGCACAATCACATACACACGAAATTATACACGGAAAAGCTTGCATGACAACACCTTTGTTGCTCGTCGCTTGTATTTACGTCATAAAGACATCTGATTAGATTTCTATGCAAGGACGGGGGTTCAGTCCTTGCATGCAAATCCTACAAAAAACTCTTTAAAAATGAGTCATCTGGATCTTTGTACATTTTTCTCATGATCAGAGACATTAAATTGCTTCCTAGCTCGCCTTGTCATAATTACCAAGCCGCCTGCTGCAGTGAGCTTCCTCCCAGCTTGCTATGCACACGACAAGAGCATAATGAAGATGGTGCTATGCCAACTAAACAGGCCGTTGCTAAGCAACGTTGCCAATAAGCGCAGCCCAGAAAGGGAACTGCTTGTAATGAAAAAACGATATTATATGTAATGCTTATATATGCTTAATTTTCTGATTGGGCAATATGATCAGTTTTGAAGGTCATACTGTTTATTTGCAGAATGTTTGTGGTGCCCGTAGTAACATTTGAGTGCAAGCAATTAGGAAAGATGGCAGACAAACAGGATCACTAGCTTAAGAAAAATCATGTTAATAGTAATAATAGCATAATATTAACTTTGTTTTATGTAGATAACAATTCCTAAAAGCGGAACAACTACTGGTCTCAATGTATACTACTATCTTTTATATTTTAATATTATGTATTTTCCACTCTCGCTTGGTTTAGATTGGTTGTTGGCATACGGATAATACAATTCTTGCCAAAAATTAAGATGGCGGCCATAGCAGAAGCACGAAATACAAATTTTGCGGTAAAACGAAAAATTGTATAAGAGGGTCCTGAAGAGGAATTCAGTCTAAATCCCATCTCCATACGCACGTAGAGCAATTAGCAAATCCCATACCCTTTGACAACACATCTTCTAATCTTCCAAAATCCCAGTCAGGTCTTCTCATAATTAAAATTGTTTCCCCATTCCCAGCGGTGGCACTTTAATCCCATTCCACAACCATAACTAGGCACCTTCATAGTGGCGACTAATTTAATATTTTTATGTGCATTTTAATGTCTCTCCGTTTCTTGCCTATATAGTTGTGTATATGCAGCCAAATAAGTCGTTTACTTCATAACGAGGCCAGTCTATTCCGAGTTGTCAAAAGCTTTCACAAGTGTTTCTATATAACTTGATGGGAACTATTTTTCTAGTATTTCGTTTAAAGAATAGTTTGAACAAAACAAATAGCCAAACATGCCACAAAATAGCCTTTTATCAAAATGTAAATTCTCTTAACTCACAATAGTCGTACACGTGTTTATATGACCGTGTTTTTAGCGTATTGTATAAATACAGCTTTTCAACCCAAAGCAATCATCTTGCATGTTTCTTGTTATTTTATAAGTAAGAAAGTATGGAAAATGTCTTTATTATTAAAAAATAGTCACAACGAACGTGTGACTTTACAATTAAAAATGCAATAGGGTACAAGTTGATAGCTCCTATATTATTAAGTATAGAAGGTTCCATGTGGCACTATACACAAACTGAAAGAAACATCTATTTACAAAGGATATCCTGACTCTCTTTGTTCTGATCTTAGGTAAGATAAAATCTTTCCTATACCACGCTTTCTGAGTATCCTCGCCTTCTTGGGAGGCAGCAAATCCCATAAAGCATGACAAGTGTTATAAATAAAATGTAAAACACATGCACGATTTCTGCTAATAAATATTGCTTAATATGCACTGGAAAAATAGGAGGACAGTTTAATATTTGGCCTCGTATATGGTAATTCATCTACAATTAATTTTAATAGCTTGTCAGGAAATTACAAGTGCCAATATATATATACTTGAAGTTAAGCACGCCCTCCTACGTGTTTGCTGACTTAACATTGCTGTGGCTTGGCAACATGATCGACCTTCAGCCGCTTTAAACTAACTCTCAATACCTGTTGGACCGTACATATGTGGTCACGTCTGTTATACTATAAAGAGAGAATGTGACAGCAGTAACATTTACTCCCGCTAGCTGTTTAAACGATTCAATTCTATCAATTTGATGACACTTAACTTATTCTCCCACATAAGAAACCTTAATTTTTTTCGATGATTTCTACGTTTCCACAACAAATTTGAAAAAGGGCAGTTCTTCTAAATGTTTCTTATAATTTGCATATTATATAAGGTAAATGCATGAGTGCAACAAAGTATTCTTTGATTATTTTTTTCGACATGCATGGACAAGCTTACGTCCCACGACGCGCGTACTTCTATAACAAAATTTCCCGATCCAATTATTACTGAACCAAATTCAACCAAAATTTAATGGGTTATTCCCTAGACCTCGTTTACACGATGCCGGTACAATTTGAAAACGGAACAAAATCATGCCGTTTAGGCCTTGCGTTTACACGATACCGGCACAAAAATAACATGAAATGTGATATGCTGTATTTGCATACCGGCATGATTTTGTTCCGTTTTCAAATTGTACCGGCATCGTGTAAACGGGGTCTTAGTCTATGAGCAACCCTTCCAACTTACATGACAATCGAGCCAATACGTTTTGAAATATCCTGGCGCAAGACAGACAAACAAATCTGGGTAAAAACATAAAATCTTCTGGCGGCGGCAGTTTATTTACCCTAGCATTACCATATCGCCCTCACAACATCAACTTTCAGTGTATTGCAGTAGTTCCCCAAACTGAAGGTCGTGGTTTTTTTGAAAATCCCAAAAATCTCCTAGCGTGACGCTTTTTTGACTAGATAGACTCCTGTCATACTGAATTTTCAGGAAAGCCACGGCCGACCATCAATATCATATTTGAATTCCGAAGAAATATTTTGAACTAGAAATTACTAGCTAGATAGCCTGTGCTAGATAGCTAGAAGTTGTTTATGGCAAAAGCGCTTGGAAACTACAAAGTTAGAACAAGCCAAGGAAAAGAAGACAAGGGAAAGGAACATGGCGAGATGAAAAAACAACATAAGAGAATAGATGAAGAACGAAGAACATCGAGAAAGAACATGGACATATAGAAACACAACTTGAAAACATAGAGAAGGAACATGGAGAAGAAAAATGAGAACACGGAGTAGGAGCATGAGAACACGAAGAAGGAACATGAGAACACCGAGAAGGAACATGAGACAGGGACGTAGCCAGGATTTTGAAAGAGGGGGAGTCGAAATCAAAACAAATTTTTAGGGAGATCCGGGGGCATGCTCCCCCCCCCCCCCGGGAAATTTTGAAATCGAAATTGCCATTTCCTGGCATTTGGAGGAAGATTTTACAGACTCGAAAGGTTAAAAAACGTCATATAAAATACTCGAAACACGCAAACGTCACATAGATACTCCAAATGCATACACTCAGTGGATTGAATACACTGTTTACAGTTTAGTTTCTGACACAATTCATATTGCATCAGTTTTGTAGTTACGTGTCTATTGTTTTATATCAAAAGGGGGGAACCGCCTCCCCCTGGCTACATCCCTGACCTGAGAACATGGAGAAGGAACATGAAAAGACGGAGAAGAAACATGAGAACATGGAGAACGAACATGAGGACATGGAGAAGGAACATGAGGACATGGAGAAGAAACATGAGAACATGGAGAAGAAACATGAAAACATAGAGAAGAAACATGAAAACAAGGAGAAGAAACATGAGAACATAGAGAAGAAACATGAGAACATAGAGAAGAAATATGAAACCATAGAGAAGAAACATGAGAACATAGAGAAGAAACATGAGAACATAGAGAAGAAATGTAAACAAGGAGAAGAAACATGAAAACATAGAGAAGAAACATGAGAACATAGAGAAGAAATATGAAACCATACAGAAGAAACATGAGAACATAGAGAAGAAACATGAGAACATAGAGAAGAAATGTAAACAAGGAGAAGAAACATGAGAACATAGAGTAGAAACATGAGAACATAGAGAAGAAACATGAAAGCATAGAGAAGAAACATGAGAATATAGAGAAGAAAAATGACAACAAAGAGAAGAAACATGAAAACATAGAGAATAAACATGAGAACATAGAGAAGAAACATGAGAACATAGAGAAGAAATGTAAACAAGGAGAAGAAACATGAAAACATAGAGTAGAGACATGAGAACATAGAGAAGAAACATGAAAACATAGAGAAGAACATGAGAATATAGAGAAGAAAAATGAGAACAAAGAGAAGAAACATGAAAACATAGAGAATAAACATGAGAACATAGAGAAGAAACATGAAAACATGGAGAGGAAACATGAGAACATAGAGAAGAAATATGAAAACATAGAGTAGAAACATTGGACCATAGAGAAGAAACATGAAAACATAGAGAAGAAACATGAGAACATAGAGAAGAAACATGAGAACATAGAGAAGAAACATGAAAACATGGAGAAGAAACATGAGAACATAGAGAAGAAACATGAGAACATAGAGAAGAAACATGAAAACATGGAGAAGAAACATGAGAACATAGAGAAGAAACATGAGAACATAGAGAAGAAATATGAAAACATGGAGAAGAAACATGAGAACATAGAGAAGAAATATGAAAACATAGGGAAGAAACATGAAAAGACGGAGAAGAAACATGCGAACATGGAGAAGGAACATGAGAACATGGAGAAGAAACATGAGGATATGGAGAAGGAACATGAGGACATGGAGAAGAAACATGAGAACATGGAGAAGAAACATGAGAACATGGAGAAGAGACATGAAAAGACGGAGAAGAAACATGAAAACATAGAGAAGGAACATGAGGACATGGAGAAGAGACATGAGGACATGGAGAAGAGACATGAAAAGAAGGAGAAGAAACATGAGAACATGGAGAAGGAACATGAGGACATGCAGAAGAAACATGAGGACATGGAGAAGAAACATGAGAACATAGAGAAGAAACATGAAAACATAGAGAAGAAACATGAGAACATAGAGAAGATACATGAGAACATAGAGAAGAAACATGAAAACAAGGAGAAGAAACATGAGAACATAGACATGAAACATGTAAACAAGGAGAAGAAACATGAAAACATAGAGTAGAAACATGAGAACATAGAGAAGAAACATGAGAACATAGAGAAGAAACATGAGAACATAGAGAAGAAACATGAAAACATAGAGAATAAACATGAGAACATAGAGAAGAAACATGAAAACATGGAGAAGAAACATGAGAACATAGAGAAGAAATATGAAAACATAGAGTAGAAACATTGGAACATAGAGAAGAAACATGAAACATAGAGAAGAAACATGAGAACATAGAGAAGAAATATGAAAACATAGAGAAGAAACATGAAAAGACGGAGAAGAAACATGCGAACATGGAGAAGGAACATGAGAACATGGAGAAGAAACATGAGGATATGGAGAAGGAACATGAGGACATGGAAAAGAAACATGAGAACATGGAGAAGAAACATGAGAACATGGAGAAGAGACATGAAAAGACGGAGAAGAAACATGAAAACATAGGGAAGGAACATGAGGACATGGAGAAGAGACATGAGGACATGGAGAAGAGACATGAAAAGAGGGAAAAGAAACATGAGAACATGGAGAAGGAGCAAGAGGACATGGAGAAGAAACATGAAAAGAAGGAGAAGAAACATGAGAACATGGAGAAGGAACATGAGGACATGCAGAAGAAACATGAGGACATGGAGAAGAAACATGAGAACATAGAGAAGAAACATGAAAACATAGAGAAGAAACATGAGAACATAGAGAAGATACATGAGAACATAGAGAAGAAACATGAAAACAAGGAGAAGAAACATGAGAACATAGAGATGAAACATGTAAACAAGGAGAAGAAACATGAAAACATAGAATAGAAACATGAGAACATAGAGAAGAAACATGAGAACATAGAGAAGAAACATGAGAACATAGAGAAGAAACATGAGAACATAGAGAAGAAACATGAGAACATCGAGAAGAAACAGGAGAACGTAGAGAAGAAACATGAGAACATAGAGAAGAAACATGAGAACATAGAGAAGAAAGATGAGAACATAGAGAAGAAACATGAAAACATCGAGAAGAAACATGAGAACATAGAGAAGAAACATAAGAACATAGAGAAGAAACATGAGAACATAGAGAAGAAACATGAGAACATAGAGAAGAAACATGAGAACATAGAGAAGATACATGAGAACATAGAGAAGATCATGAAAACATCGAGAAGAAACAGGAGAACATAGTGAAGAAACATGAGAACATAGAGAAGAAACATGAGAACATAGAGAGGAAACATGAGAACATAGAGAAGAAACATGAAAACATAGAGAAGAAACACGAGAGCATAAACAAGAAACACGAGAACATGGGGAAGAAACATGAAAACATGGAGAAAAAGATGAGGACATAGAGAAGAAGCATGAGAACATAGAGAAGAAACATGTAAACATGGAGAAAAAAATGAAAACATGGAGAAGAAACATGAGGACACGAAGATGAAACATGATAACATGGAGAAGGAACATGAGAACATGGAGAGGAAACATGAAAACATGAGGAAGTCCAACATGAGGACATGGAGAAGGAACATGAGAACACGGAGAAGAAACATCGCTTTGCAAGAAGCTCCCCCAGAGATTGCTGTTCTGCCCTCTGACGAGCTCTTCAGCTTTAGGGCAGTGACCTGTGCGCGGGGTAATTTCATCCCATCTATCACCTGGACCGGACAAGATTGGCGCGCTGGTCATCAACGACTGTCTTCCTGTCATCCTGGGACCTATTACATAGATAATCAACTGCTCTCTTCTAACTTCTACATTTCTTACTGCATGGAAGGAGGCGGAAGCTATTCCCATCCCCAAAGAGGGAGATCACGAAGTGGCGTGAAACAACCGCCCGTTATCTCTTCTTCCCGTAGCTCCTAAAGTGTGCGAAAAATTGTTCTCTGCAATTTGGCGCCTATCTTGTAGAAAACAATCGGCTGTCTTCCCAACCAAAGTGGAAACAAGAAGCTCCACTCCACAGAGACTCTGAACATTTACATCACAGACACTATCTTAGAGGTCATGGACAAAAAGGAGCTCACCGCTCTAATATTGTTAGACCTCTCGAAAGCCTTCGATAGTATCAGCCATCACAGATTACTTCATAAACTATCAATGTCGGTGCTTCGCCAACAACATTGAACTGGTTTAAGAGCCATCTATCGGATCGCTCCCAGTCAGTGCGCATAGACTCCATCCTATCAGACCCTCTGGGGCAATCACTCATGGAGTACCTCAAGGCGCGATTCTTTCGCCATTATTATTGTGTATCTACATGAATGCGTTGCCTTGCGCACCTCAAGCCTGCTGTCTCGATTCGTACGTTGACGAATTGAAAGTTTACCTGTCCTTTCCTCTGTCGGAGGCGGATGCAGCAGTTAGAAAACTAGACGGCAAGACCTGCAGAGTCGCAACAATACATGGTGTTGTGAAAACCACCTCTTAATCAACCCAGACAAGACGAAGTTCATCGTTATTGGAACCTGGCAACTGATGGGTGACTGCCCGCGCCAACCCGTCTGTGTATGAAACATCGGCAACATTTCTCAAATCACAACATTGAATAAGGACAATAGACCTTATTCAAAAATGGCTACCGAATTAGAATTCTTTTATGTGCATATAAATTGGCCCTGATGACCTCGTTTTAAAGTAAGAATTCTTTTGAATTTCACACATGAAAACGAGTTCATAAGGGCTAATTTATATGTATATAAAAGAATTTTAATTCGGCGGCTGTTTTTGAATAAGGTCTATGAGGGAAGAGGACTGTTGACCATTACGACATAAAATTCACGTCCGACTCTGCTATGATTGTAGTATCAACAGTGGCGTCGCTGGGGGGGGGGGGGGGGACTGGGGGGGGACGCGTCCCCCCAGTTCTCTTCAGGACCAATTTTGAGATTCTTCCAAATCCGGTGAGAAACGGGGGGGGGGATGTAATGATTCCAAGTGCTCAGCTCACACCGCCAGCTGGACAAATAGTTTACAAGTGTGTGAATGTGTTTTTCACATCTTTTCTTGCGTTAGTTCACTCAGGGCCGTATCCAGGCGGTTTGAGACGCCGGTACACCACTTCGGGCGTCCAAACTAGGTGCCCAAAAATATAAACTATGTACTACAATCTGAGAGTTTTTTCAAAAACCGTACAAGAATTTAAAAATCACCCCTCAGAATGTAAAAATTCACATCTCAGAATGTAGGAAATGGCATTTCCGAGACTCTAAATTTCAAAAATTTCCGGGGGGCATGTCCCCCGGACCCCCCTAGAGCGTTTCTACTATGTGTTAGGTCCACACAACAATTTGGGTTAAGTTTACGAATGTTTGGGGGTTAAGGTTAATGCACCCGAAACGATCATATATATTTTAAAATCACAATTATCTATATAAAAACTATTATATAGAATTAACATGAAGTACCAACAATTATGACGTCATATAACGATGACGTCATATAACGATGACGTCCCCCCCCCCCCCCCAACTCTCCCAGGTCTGGCGACGCCACTGAGTATCAAACGAAATCAGGAAATACTATACCTAAATTAAGATAAGGAAATACATGCACACATTTGGCTAGAAGGTAATCGGTTGGACTCGTAGAATCTATATTTCAAATACTAATTTTATTTGCGATCACGGACAATTTAAGATATGAAACCATAGAAAGAAATACGTTTAAGGACTACGTTTCCATAACTGTTGTGAGAGACTCAGGGAGAGTGAACTTGGGTGGAGCTTGGAGAATGATGATATTAGGTGCTACTCTGAGTGACGAACCATACCAGGCAACTGAGCAGTGAAACTCTACTTGGTCCGGCTGGGATTCGAATCGAACCCGCGACCTTCGGTTACCAGTCCAACGCTCAACCGACTGAACTACATAAGGTCAAGTTGGGAGCAGGTCGTTGGAATGATGGTACCTGTGTTTTTGGTGTCTCGAACAGAATCTAGTTTCTTCCATATCGAGGCATTTAAGTCTTCGTTATTCTAACTAAAGTCTGAAGATGGTGACTTAATATTAGATTAGAAGTTTATCTGCTAATTTTGACAATCTTGTAAATATGTTATTTGAGCTGCACTATCCATGCATTTCTTTAATCGGACTAACTGAAACTAAACTAAAATCTGATCAGGATTCTATAATAAATTGTAAATTACCTGGCTATCATTTTGTATCACAATCCAGTTATTCTAATGCTGGAGGTGTTAGTTTATTTATAAAATATAATCTGAAATTTACACTATACGTTTAGATTTAACTATTTCAAAAAATGAATTTGAGGCGTGGTGGATTGAAATACAAAATGACACCCAGCACAATATGTTATTTGCAATATTTATAGACATCCTAGCGGTAATATTGATATATTTCAAACTAAACTCCATTCTTCAGTTGATAAAATACACAGAGAAAATAAGTATTGTATAATTATGGGAGATATAACATTGACCTTTTGAATTTTGAATCTCATCCTGGAACAGATGGATGAATACCTTAGGTCAGTAAGGTTCTTCCATGCAACATATATTTTACAACCGACTAGAATTACTGACCATTCAGCTACTCTCATAGATAACATTTTCTTTAATTCTCTGACTTGAACATTTTGTCATCAGCGGTATTATTATATGATCTCACAGATCATTTACCAAATTTTATAATTCTTAATAAATTTTCCTCACTACCAACTAATGTTAAGATTTTCAAAGAGATTACTCTAAACTTCTTTGATTAACGAACTCCAGTCAGTTGATTGGGAGAGCTTTTCTCATCAAACAATCCCACTTCAACTTCATTATTTCATTCATTTTACACTGAAGTATCAGAAATTATAGACAAGCCTATCCCAAACAATCAATCCGGACAAAAATAAATTATACAAAAAATAACGTAAAACTAAACTCTATATTATTAGGCGAAACACTGCTGTAGAGGAAAGTTTTCTGACTGCCTGAACCAAGAATTGAACCCAAGGTCTCTGGGTTAACGTACCACTCCAGCGCTCTACCACTGAGATATTGGGGCGGGTAAGGCAGTCAGAAATATCCATATATTTATTACAAGTTCCCATATTATTATTATTCTAGATTTAGATTCTATAGAAACAAAATGAATCATCCCTACGATTTATAAGCAAAAGGCAATATTATAATGACTATATTTGATGAAGTAAAGTGCACTTCTGCCTACATGGCGAACATGTGCACGGAACTCTCATGAGCATTGTTATTACTCCAAGGAACCCCACATGATCTGAGCCACATTACTTCATTTGGAATCAAACTTTATTCCCCTGTGGTCAGCTTTCACATACATATGTATTCAAACTTGTATTCCGCACTCAAACAAAGCTGTGGTCAAAAACCCGATTTTGACTACAGCTTTATACAAGTTTGGCGACATTCCTTTTGGACACCCTGTATTTTCCCAAATCTGTAGGTAGCATAGATAATTAATTTGCATAATTTGGACAAGTTCAAGTTGGCGAGTAGATAACTATTTAGCTCTGAAAATTTTAGACAACAAAGACGGAGTGATGGGCTTTCGGCGTGATATAAAAATTTACTTCAGTTGTACCCAAATTAGAGAAGATGCGGTACAAAAACGGACGGGGGGCGGTTTTTTGGGGACACCCTGTATTATAATAAATGATTTCAATAAATGTACTCTAATTCATTTTATAGACATAAAAATCTGTTAAGTCTTCAGTCAATTGTGAATAATGAATTAAACAATATTCATGTTTGGCTGTGTGCAAATAAACTTTCTCTAAATGTAGAAAAGTCAAAATTTAATATATTTCATCCCCCACAAAAGAAACTAAGGTTGGATATCAATTTAAACATCAACGGCAACGAATTAAAAAGAGATTATTCCATTAGATATCTTGGTGTTTTAATTGACCCCCATCTTTAATTGGAAAAGTAAGGTTGATTGTATTGCAAATAAAATAAAAAGAAGTTTAGGTATTATTCTATCTAAACTACGGTATTACGTAAATTTAAATATACTTATAAAGGGATTAGAAGAAGTCTTAAACTCTATATTATGCTTTAATATATCCCTTTCTAATTTACAGGATACTTGCTTGGGGTAACACTTATCCCTCAACTCTTATCCACCACATATTTTACAGAAAAAAGTTACATGCATAATAACCTTGATTCAGTGGCGTAACGCTCACTAGGTAGGGTTAGGGCGAGAACTAAGGGCCCCTGACAGTTGGGGGCCCCGAGGGTCCCCCAGCCCGCCGCAGCCCCAGCACGTCGCAGCCCCGCCCCTACCAAAATTAGAATACGGTATTATAACGACTAAACATAAACAATGCAGGTTAACATTTAACAGCAAGATTAAATTTATTGAGAGCTAAAGAATTTGGCTCCATGACTCCATCGAGGATGGTAGCTGAGTTCTTTAGCTCAGCAAAAACAAAAGTCCTCGTGTGCGAACCAGTTGGCTTCTTATTACATGAAGTTCTTTACTTTTCAATTGATGAATGCAAAACGAAATAGTTTAATTTGGTTTCTTGATATATATATATATATATATATTATATAAAGTAAAAAGACTATGTAAGTAATAAATATTCTCTTCATCTAAAACACATGTATCAAGTAATACAGCTTTCAAACGATGTCAGTCAAATCATGACAACAGGGGCCCCCACACCAAATATGCCTAAGGGCCCCGTCTTCCCTCTAACTACATACGAAATAATATAAATATGTATTTATTCTTTTAATTATGGGTACATATAAATCATGTTTTCTATTTCTTTTATAAAATAACCGGCGTATGATGGCGTATTGGATGGCGTAAGCTTTGCCGTGTTTCCATACAGTTATAGAAACACGGCTTTCAGCCAATCACCGCACTCACTTTCAGAATGTTATGTTTATAAACACTTATTACGCACACGCGTTATACTTGGTTCAAAATAACGTGCGTACTTTTAATACTCGCGCCTGATTCCAGACCACCAAATACGTCATCCGATTTTTTTACCTATACTTGGAAAGCTTATAGTCAAAGCTATTGATGACGAAGACACAAAACTATATATTCTTGGTGATCTGAACTGTGACATGTTAAAAGTAAATTCTGACCAGCCAACTCAGAAACTGAAATCATTATATGAAATGTATCAACTATATCTCAGACCCCGTTTACACGATGCCGGTACAATTTGAATTGAAAACGGAACAAAATCATGCCGGTGTGTAAATACAGGCCAAAAAGTCTTGCGTTTACACGGTGCCAGTATAATTTCATGACGGATTAGCATGTGACTATTCTCTTCCAATGAGAATTGAGAAGACTTTGTGAATACTGCTGACTCAAATACTGTGATCGTATATATCAGGATTAACTGTTACGGCACGCGATACCGGTTGGTCCAATAACCCCTCCAGAAATTGTTAGTCATTAATTTTTTTCATATTCCTAATCTCGATAACATTTTCCTTATGTTTCTCATTGATGTTATTTTTCACTAATTGCAAAGATCAGGCTATGATCACTAATTCCAGGATGGATAACACCAGAATCAAAGAATCTCTCTGGCTTATTTGTAACAAAATGATCGAGGAGGCTGGCAGATTTATAGTTACACGAGTAACTTCATCAATTGACTGAGGCCCCGTTTACACGATGCCGGTACAATTTGAAAATGGAACAAAATCATGCCGTTTAGGCCTTGCGTTTACACAATACCGGCACAAAAATGACATGAAAACGGCACAAAATGAAGACGGGTTCCTTGACGGCATGAAATGAAAACGGAACACTAACCCTAGGAGTACATTTACTTTTTTGGTGATGACCCAAATAGTATGTGGGAAATTTGGAAGCAAATATGAATATTTCTAGAAGTCTTGAATATAAGCATGCACCACTTCAATGTAAAAAGCTTAAATCGAAAAGGGTCCCTTGGATTACAAGTAATATTAAGATGCTGATATATACAAAGGATAAATTAAAAAGAAAAGCCATTATTACAAACCTAGAGACTGATTGGCTAAATTACAAAAAGGCAAGAAACAAAACAAATTATTATTCCGAGAGGATTGCTGGTCAAAAGTTCAATCCAAAAGGGGCTTGGAAAACAATAAATAGTTTGCTAGGCAGGAAAAATAAACCTACAATCTTGAATGAGCTAAATGTGAATGGGACTGATTTAACAAATCCTAAAGATATTGCCGAGGGCTTTAATGATTACTTTTCTAAAATTGGACCCAATTTGCCTGACAAAATTGGTTTGTCCAATTGCAATTTTCAAGAATATATTACTAAAATGCCAAATCCGAATTCACTGTGTTTAAGGCGATTACTGTCAACAACATTTATCATCTCTTATGTGGTCTGTCTAGTCCCAAAGCTACTGGCATTGATAAAATATCTGGCAAAATACTCAAAATGGCATCACCCGTAATTTCAAATTCGCTAACATATATCTTTAATCAAGCTATCCCTTTATGCTCCTTTCCTAATGAGTGGAAAATGGCCAGCCGAGTAACACCACTTTATAAAAGTGGCCATCGTAATTTGCCAGGTAATTACAAGCCTATTTCAGTTTTACCAGCTATATAAGCAAAGTTAAGGAACGAGTGTATGAGCAATTGTATGACTACTTAACCAAAAATAGGTACGCAATGCGTACATGTGATTACCGCTGTAAAGCACAGAAAGAGCTATAGAGACTTAAGAAGCAACACATGAAAATGTGTAAAACGTACACAGACACACACAAAGAAATTGATAGTTATTTTAAATCATCTTACACATGTATTGCTAATTGAACATGGCACATACTATATACATACATCTTTACTGGCTTCTTGCAAAACATAGCATTCAGGGTGTTAGCCAGAAGAAAAGAAAATTCTGCCTTTTCTTTGAAATTGAGAAATGTAGCTGACATTGAAAGATAGTATGCTATACGATTTGTGACTATCGTAATGTGTATTTTGGAATATTAATATTATTGGCGGCCCAATTTGGGAAATTGTGACCTTACGGTAATTGGGAAAACTACGTTTCACAGCAATTTGTTGTTGTAGTTAACACCCTGGCATTATAAACTTGCCCCCAAGTTTCACTTGAGGTGAACTTGTAAAATTCAGATTTTTGCACATGTAGATAAAACATCTGGGGCAAGTTGTATGAAGCCGGATAGCTAATCTGGTGGATAAGTATTAGCTATACAACCACCCTAGTGGTGCTTTGAACAACCCAATTTAAATTTTATCCACTGAACAGCACTATCATATAAATAAGTCGGTATTCAGTTGAAAAAATTTAAATTAGGTTCTTCAAAGCACAATTACTGCTGTTCCTTAGCTAGGACTTATTCACCGGATAAGCTATCCGGCTTTGTACAACCAGCCCAGATCATCAACATTGTGTTTAAACATATGGAAATCTGAAAGTCTTTGTGATTATTGCCAAGGATTGCTAAAACTCAACATCTATAGCTGTCACCAAAAACTAAGGTTAGTGACATTAAGTTAGTGTAAGGTTAGTGTAACTAAGGTTTTATGACTGTTTTAAAAGCGGTTTAAATTTGTAACGCAACAGTTTTATGAATGCAGCAGCAGCAGCAGCAACGTCAATGCAATTTAATATTCATCTTTATTAATGTAAATACCGCAATCATGATCAGAGCTGAAAACCGATTCCTACCGACCTTAACATTATATCATTCACTAGTCTATACATCAATTTCTCTTTGACTAAAAAAAATAAGGTTTTATGAATCGGAGTCATTCCCTAAATGAACCTGTTGTTCGGGCATTGTTTATGTCTTTTGAACCTGAACGTTGTTTTCATTGCGTTGTCTAATTAAATATACACCTGTTCATAGGCATAGAGTAGGGGGGGGGGGGGCTGAGGGGCTTTAGCCCCCGGATAAATCTCAATGGGGGGCTCCCAGCCCCCCCCCACCCCCCCCAGAAATTTTGCAGCAACTAATTCATCAATCACCATTCACAAATTATAGGTTACTCGTTAGGCTACAGTAACTGTTACAGCCTCATTTGTGTCGGCCAAAAGCACCCAAGAGAAAATCTTAGAAAGGCCCTGTTCAACACTTCAGCCCCCCTAGACGAAAACAAAACTCTACGCCTATGCACTTGTTGTTTTAAGAATAGAAATTTGCACATACGCAGTCAGAATATCACTGTTAAAATATAATCAGTAAACGTTGAATAATAAAGTATTTCGTTGTATAACTACTGACATTTGAGCATTTAGCTGTTTACTTCATAAATATACAGCAAAGCCCAAGGTGTCATTATACATTTCGATTGAAACGTCGCTCTCGTCACTTTGACACATTCTTCTATACCTTATAATTCCTAATGTACTCGTAATTTACCAATATTGTCATTGTTATTTAGGTGTAATTTCGTGTGGTAGTTAATTTTGCAACTGGCGCAACAAACGGTTTGAAAACGGTTTAAAAACTAAGACGGTTTGGTGAAGCAAACTTCAAATAATACAATGGAAGGAGCTATATATAAATCAACTAATAAAAGAAATTAACATTTGAAACATTGTATCTGTGCGATTTATTTCGCCATCTTCTAGTTCCTACGAAAACTAGTATAAATCCTACTAGCCCACCCCCCAGTAAGTCTATGGTACACGTGACCAGCCCTGACCAATTAAGGGTCTTTTCGTAGTGGCGGGCGGGGGCGAGCGGAGATAAAACCCAGGGTACGAGTTTGGACGTAAGTGCGGTCCAAGACTCAAGATCGAAGAAAAATACTCTAAGTTAACACCGCTGCCAAACGTTTTGCGCATGTGCGACGTCCAAGCTCGTCCTCGGAAAAAGAGCGGGAAAACACTGAAATATTTGGACGGGTCCGAGAGTCCGACACAAAAGTTAAAATTATAAGCATACCACCAAAAAGATAAGGTAGGTAATTTGTGCATGGCTTCCTTGTCAATATTGTAAGTCTTACTTAGTGTTCACTGTCTGGTTGTTGTCACCATGGCTAATTCCCACTTCTCTTGCAATGTTTACTCAGCGAATTCACGCATGCGCAAACGTTTGGCAGCGGTGCTAGTATCACTGATCTCTATTTTAACTGTATGGGGCATGAGACTGGATTTTGCGTGCCAGTTGTATGATGATTTGAACTACCCGAGATGGCCGCCACTGAAGTTAGTAAGCTTTCATATATTGAAAACAGACAAAAAGAGTTATTTTAAGAATGTAAGGACACAAGAAGTACTCAATAAGGTTTAAGACGCTAATTTCTTGTATTTGTTTCTATTACTGAGCTGTAAAACCTTTAAATTTCGTTGTTTCTCTTCAGTGCCGACAGCGAAACTTCACGATAATTATATAAACTAAAAAACAGACTATAATATCTACGAAGAATTCAATTCAAAGTCTTAAATTGTACCTTTTATAGTAATCTTATTAATGCCTTAACAATATTTCGTATTGTGTACTTGCTATCTTTGGACTGTATTTGTCAGTGGCTCTGGAAGCTTTTCAAAGTTGTGGGTGTCCTGCGTCTCGCAGAATGCCATAAACAGGGCCACGCCCTTCAGAGAATATAATAGATAACTAATAACTATATATACATAAGATACGAGATTGTCAAGATAACATCATGACATGTACAAGTTCACAACAACTTCAAGAACTTTTGTTATTGAACAATACACTGAACATTGTTAACGTTTGAGTCGTTTGAATCACAAATTTGTTCCGCCTGAATTTGTTCTAAGCTACAGCTTGTGCAGCTTAGTGACCAAGCCTTGGTCACATGAATCTTGACCGCGCCGCATAAACACCTGGGGACGAGAATGCTGTCACTTACAGGTATGTATAAAAAAACGAAAAGATGTACTTCGCATCAACAACACCAATTCTCAATTTGTTTAAAAGTTGCTAAAATATTGTGGGTGTCCTTCTCATGTAGGACACCCACAGTCCAGAAAGTGCGGATACCCGGACACCTGGAAATTAACCCGCTGCTTCCAGAGCCCCTAGTATTTGTTGTTAAACGGTCAAAAACTAAACAAACCGGCATCTGTTGTTTGCTTTACGGCTTTTCCGACTCCCGGATAATCTGACCGTGCTGACGTCAAGATTGCTTATGCTAGTCAACTTTGGGATTGGGAACAAGTTCTAAGGCCGCAATGCGTCATATGTTCCATGGGGAATAGCCTGCGTGCAGACGCTTGTATTTCCGGAGCTTGTGTAATTGAATCCCTATAAGCGTCTGCGCACTGGAGGCCAAAAGCTTGTTCTGGTCACGTGGATTTTCCACAGAAAGTTGGAACCGCATTTGATTGGTTCTTTGTTAATTATGCAATTTATCACGAATTCGCTAAAATTAGCTCGAGCATGCACTTATAAAAACATGGCGTTTGTCGAAGCTTCGAAGTTAGATGGGTGAATGTCTTCAATGTGCTCTGCGACTCGTTTGTCATTTATTTCAAATTGATAGCCTTTTCGAAGACCAAGTTAAGGCAATCAAAGCATTCTTTAAAGGAACGTATAGAAGCTGACATCAAAACACTCTTGAGCAGCGGGGTTCTAGTTTAATTCGTGGTCGAGTTTTGTCAACGAAAAGTTCACAATGTCTTCTTTGCTCGTTTTGCGCAAAATGCTGGGACTCTTCTTAGTGCACGTATTCGAACACTCTCAGCTGATCTCCTTCAGATACAAAAGGACAGTTTGTTCTCTGACCTTTACACAGCGCCAAGCTGCGCGCGCGATTTGTGTGTATGTCCCTCTACACAGCATTTTGCCAATAGAGCAAAAATCCTTGGGCAAAGTCCGAGTGGCTGTTTTGTTTCTCCACTGTACTTTAACAGACACAATTGTCGTTTGGGCAGTTGAAAAGTTATCCGCTTCGTGTGTGGCTCTCGTTGGTGTGGAAGTTGATCGAGGTTGAAAAGGAGATACTAGTGAGACGCCATGAATAATAATAATAGCTATAATTATTCCTTACTGCGCGAATTAATCATTTTAATGCGATTAAAAATCCATGTGTCCACTCGTGACCAGAACAAGCTTTTGGCCTCCAATGCGCAGACGCTTATAGGGATTCAATTACACAAGCTACGGAAACACAAGCGTCTGCACGCAGGCTACATGGGGAATGGCCTATGCCACAGAATAAAGACTATACAGAAGGGCCACTTAGTGGTACAACGTGTCCTGGTATTTTTATGCAAAAATATGCAGTTTACTGGCTAGGACAGCCAGTTCAGCGTGCTTATTGGCCAGAACATGCAGTTTACTGGCTGAGCAACATGCGTAATGCGACATGCGCGGAGACAAAAACTTCAAAGGTTCCGACCCGAGTGGCCCTTCTGTATAGTCTTTATTCTGTGCCTATGCCAACACGATCTCTTACCAAAATTAAGCGTATATCTTAATTGTAAAATAGGGCTCGAATTAAGACATGACCTTAATTTTAAAATAGGGCTACAATTAAGACATGGCCTTAATTTATCTGTCCCACAAGCGGGATGTTAAACTTGAACACATAAAGCTAAAAATCCTAGAGGGGCGTTGTGGTCAGGGTCTGAGAGGTGGGACTTTTTTCCGGAGGGTTGTGATTAGGCGTAGGGCTACCGGGGGGTTGTGGTTAGGTTTAGGGTTTCCGGGGGGTTGTGGTTAGGAGTTGGGGGTATGGGGGAGAGTTTTCATTTAAAATTAAGGATTATCCTTAGTTCTAGGCGAGTTGACAATTAAGGATAATCCTTAATTTTGGATGTGAGGTCGACCTGCCTATGCTTATAATTTTAACTTTTGTGTCGGACTCTCGGACCAGTCCAAATATTTCACTGTTTCCCCCAATCTCGTTCCCAGAGCCAAGTGTTTTCCCGCTGTTTTTCTAAGCCGGACGTCGCTCATGCGCAAAACGTTTGGCAGCGGTGTTGATTCGAGGGCGGGAGCGAAAAGCGTGGGTACGAAGGTTGGTTTTTGCCGTACTTCTTTCCCATCTCCAGGTAAGTCATTTACCTCAAGGTATTAACGAATAACTGTTCAATGACTACACATTTTATAACTATATCTATGACACACACTATCTTATCTTTGATTTGGTAGGTTTTTTGTTTGCTAAAATGATAAATTCTACCTGTTTTGAGAATTTTAATGCGAAGCAGGGTTGACTGGTAAAAGTAAACATGGCGGCCAATCTTATTTGCAGTTATGGTATTTCTGCCTAGTTTTGACTTGCATAGGTTCTCAAATTTTTGTTTGTTATTTTGAACATTCGGAAAATGTCATCTTCCAATCGGTCGACAGTCTCTTACGTTTTATGAAGCTTGTCTTGTCAATTTCACTACAAATTTTTTGACCGAGGTATTGGCTTCGTCAGTTATGCATCATCAATTCCAGCGTTGCCTATCCCCTCCCGGCCAGTTTGCAGAGTATGGCAAGTGCACGCACAAGTTTTTTTTGTGCTTCGTCATTGTGCACACCAAAATGTCACATTGCACGCCAAATACAAAAATTTTCTTTAATTGCTGGAGAATTTTCCCACTAATTAAAGAGGAGTTTGTATTCTACGTGCAATATTTCGTCGCTCCAGGAGAAGTAAAGCTCGATTTATAACTTTTTTTTAACAAACATCTGTATATGAAAATTTTAATCAATAAAATTAAAAGGTGTTATTTTCAATTGCATTGTTATTGCCATTGTGTTTGTCATTTGTGCAATAATTCAATGAGTTATTGAGTTATAATATATTGTATATCAAGTGTCAAAGTCTGTTCTTCTAGCTCTCTGATTGGGCGAGCAGTCCTCCCGTGGCGGTCCGAAAATCGTGATGTTTCCCGCGTAACACATGGCAACATTTCATTTATTTTTCCCTAGGGAAAAATATCAAAACTGAAAGTAGATGGTCAGGTTCAGTTTGTCTTTGTTTTCTCCAGTTTTCCTTTATTAAAAACAATGTCTGAAGGTTTTGCTCAAAACTTTTGTTGTCATTTGACACTTGATATATAACAAAATACTTATTTACTGGTACCTCAGGAAAACAGTGTGTTTTGTGGCCCCTCGACCACTCATTGTTGCCCTCAGTTTTGCCTTGGGAAACAACAGCAGTCTCGGGGCCACAAAACACACTGTTTCCCTTGGCGCCAGTAAATAAGTGTTTATTATGAATTAAAACAACAACACACAATGTTGATGTTCAATATAAAAAATCTTTTTTTTTTATCAAAAAAGCTTACATCATAAAATGAGCACTGATCAAAATGATCGTGGGTGATTGACTGTTGTGCCACTTTGTAGCACGTTAAACGAAGTACTTGAACTACTTGCTCTTGGCTCTAGCTCTGTTGACTGTTGATCGAATCTGAGAATTATTTTCATTGTTAGACACAACTCAATAGACAAGAGTCATTGAGTTGAGAGATATTTCATCAGAACTCAGAGGCTGCTGGTTGATTCTTGCCAAGAGATGCACACAGGAGCCAAAGTACCTGTTTGCATGTGATGCACACCACTAAAATTTGTTTGCACACGCGAGATCTAGTCGAGTTCTGCCATACTCTGCAAACTGGCCTCCCGGGACAATGCCGGGCATTTGCAGGGTTTTTATGCATGGGGGTGGGGCATTTGTTCCCTCAATATTTCCCCAGGGCCGGGCATTAGTCTACCCCTGGGTATTGGACAGTTGTCACAACCAAAGAGGATTGTGGTTGCTGCTACACTGCCTACACATGCTTTGTATGTGTATGTGTATGTATGTGTGTGTGTATGTGTATGTATTTGCAAATAGCTTTGAAATGGATTGTTGGAAAAGTGAAGATTTTGTAATCGATTGGCCGGGCATTTGTCATCCATTTTTTTGCCCCAGGTGGGGCATGGTAGTGTCTTTTTTACCCAACTTCAGGGCATTTGCATTGAAAGAATTAAAAAATGCAAATGCCTGGGGGTCAGCCGAGGTGGGGGGTGGGGGGGGGGGGGGTGGATGGGCAATGCTGGAATTGACTGATGCATTAATTGATTGTTATAGTGGTTTAATAGATATATAGGTTTTGTTCAAATGAGGCCAAAACTGCAGCTGTTAAAAACTTTTAAAAAAACACACTTTAAAAGATCTTTTATTATCTAAGCTTTTGTCATCAATGGCATCATCAGAGATAGAGATGTGTTGAGGCTAGGTGTTTAATAGCCTCTGTTAAAAACTGAGAAAACACCAAACAAAAAACAAACAAGAAAAAAATATTACTGTATTACAGACGACAATAAAAGTCGATCTATACTAAAAAACTATACTAAAAACAAGAGGAAGAATGGTCAAGTGTAGCCTCCACAGGCAACTCTGTGGCATCCGAAAAGGTGATTATCTCTACACATGTACAGGCACCATATTGGGTTATTACTTTGTGTTTCACGCACAAATATGCATTAGGGTTAGGGTTAGGATTAGGGTTAGGGTTAGGGTTGGGGTTGGGGTAGGATTAGAATTGAGATTAGGATTATGTGTGAGGATTAGGGTGTTTTCAGGGTCAGGATCAGAGAATAAAATATACGTGTGCACGAAACACAAAGTAAGCACCCCATATTGACCAAGTACACGCAGGAGACTGTGTAGGAATGGGGGATACAGCGTTGCCTGCGGAGGAGGCTAGGTTAAAATAAGGTTAAAAAATGTTTACTATTTGTATTGATCTCTATAGGTGGTTTTCACCATGAAGTCATAACATTCTAAAATGTTTATTATTAAACCTAAAAGGTTTGTTGTTTTATATATTTTGTAGATCATTATTACGTTATTTACATATTATTGTTGGTGTCAGCATAATTTTCAAATGTCCTTAAAAGCTGCATTGTGTACACAATTCAAGGTATAAAGCTTTGTTAAGCTTTAGAAGTGATGAATTACATCTGATATACAATCTGAAAACTCTGGCAAAAACTACACTTTAAACGAGCATTTGTTTATTGGCTGCCACGTAAGCTTAACCAGGCATTGTATGCTCAACCGTACGAAGTGGCTTTTAATGACATTTGAAAATTATGCTGATGTCAGCAATAATATAATTCAAAACTCTGTAACTCCAGAAGGAATGGTTGTATCAACTCAAAATTTTCCAGGAAAACTTGTAATAATTACAATCTACAAAATATATAAAACAACCAACTTTGTAGGTTTAATAATAAACATTTTAGAATTCTGTGACATCACAGTGAAAACCACCTACTGTATATATGATATTTAACATACAAACCTTGCTGTCGCCATCTTTTCTCTGACGTTAGCCTGACAGTGTGGATTATAACGATTTCGCTCTGGTAGGACAAATGTCCAACCCACTATAAAGTTGCTCGGACATTAGATGAGATTGGTCAGCCAATTTTCTAAGTTTTTTATAGTGTTAAGAGTTGTGTAAAGCAGATGAACGAGGGAGAGGTTAGAAGGGAATTTGCATAAAAAGCGCAATCAGCCTCCGGGTATGATGCATATGAGAGGTGACGCCGACCAGGACATGCAATGTAAAAATGTTGCTTGAGAACCATGTTAAAACAGAAGAAGGATTAAAGAATAAAAGATTTGTAACATATACAGTAGTATATAGTGTAATCAGGATCTTAGGACACAAACCCTTGACGCACGTTTCGACCTTCTATGATGGTCTCATCAGCAGGGCTTTGGGGTTGAGAGTCGAATAGTCGATGTAAATAAGTGAATACATAGCTGGAAGAGAATAAATGCTATAACCACAATTATATAATAAATAGAGAATAATACATGGATGTGCGTAAATATGAAATTTATTTCGAGTGTTGACCTGTTCAACACGAGAAATAAATTTCATATTTCCAAGCATCCATGTATTGTTCTGTTTATTATATAAAAAAATTGTCCTATTGCCTTGCAAAAATTGTTAAACTATAATGCTGATTCTGCGATAATCGTTACATGTGCGATTATCATAAGTAATGGGCATGAATTTTTTTTCGGTACCCATATTGCTGAAGAATATTTTTTGAAATTTTTTTCATCTTTTTTTTTTAGCAGTTTGATTTAGTTTAGCTTTTATCCACCAATGATACGGGTAAATAAGCAATTCTTCAGAGCTTTTATTAAATAGGCCCTGTTTATACATTGCATTTAAATGTGCAAGTCTGGCAGACGAAAGTAACGTGTGTCGTAATTTTATACGATGATAGTATATTTTCACCGAAGCTCGAAGTTATATATTGGAATAGTTTTTATGCATTTACTGGAAATTCCACGCGTCTGAAAAGCGACACATGTATCAGACACTGGTTACAGATGTTTTATTTGTGTGGGGCACATGAATAAAACATGTTTACTTTCTTAAAAAATAAACTATTAACGTTCAACTTTGTTTTTGAAAAGTGATGCAATTTTTTTCTTGCTCAAACTCGATGTAGGATATTTTTTTCTCTTTGTGCTTCAATGTATGCTTTCCCCCCCGTCCCAAACCACCTTGCAGGATTTTTTTTTCTGAAATCACCCCCCCCCCCCCCCCCCCCCCCAAAAAAAAGTCAGATGGTCGGCCCCTAATTCATTTTTACGTCAAACATCAAACCGCTAACCTCAAACTGCAGTCAGTGGTTAGCAGTAAATAAAATAAACGTCAATCCTAAGGTCTCTAAGAAATCACCTACCAGCTTTCTTTTCGACATTTTTTACAGTTCCAAGTTCTTAATAAAGACGCGGAAAATGTAAACTGGCCAGCCAACTGAACGTCCAAAAGTTACCAGCAAAACCGTGGCTCTGACGAGTGACTAGTCCAAAGCTTGTTGCATAAATTATCATAAAATATGCATATTTAGATAATGTGTACGTGGCAAACATTGCGGGTACAGCTAACTTTTGGATCAAAGAATCAAAGGAATACAATCAGATGTGATTAGAAAGTTTCTAATATTTCTAGTATGAATCTAGAACTGCTACGTAAGTTCTGTTGTAATATGTTATACTGATTTGCTAGGCTGATTGTTTCAACTTCTTGCTCATCTGGAAGTTTACTTTAAGTTAGCATTTAGCAATACCAATTATTTAACAAATATACAAACAAGTTGTGACTTTATTATCTTATTTTATATTTTAGAATGTTTTGGATCAAGTTATCCCGAAGTGCAATGGGTTATGGGCTTGTGTCACCCTCATGTGGGCCTGACCTCTGCCTTATTTTGATTGGTCGATTAGTGTTACTCTGGTTCCAGAGGTTCCACTTCTCTTACATCCAACCTAAAAATGTCTGGAACTAGGGTAGGTTAGTGTTTGAGGGCGAAATGGTTGGTTAGGAATTGAAGATGCAAATCTTAGAGGCTCTTGACCAGTTGGGGTCACTAGATCACACTCAATGTCTATTTGGTTAACCACAGGCTTTGTCATATGGAAATTGAACGCGTGCGACCATTTCCGCCTAAACTAGTTGAGACGTGCGATGGTGTGTGATGACATCATAACGTTAACGTCGTAACACAATAGTGAGGTATAATAACGAAACTGACAATAACTAATCTTGTTTGTAAGCAGTTCTATCTTTAATTTTACTTTCAGACAATTATCTTATAAAAATTGCAAATATATAGAAACAAATCTTGACAATACATACAAATCGAATCGCTAAAAACTTTCATAAAAAACAATGTACATAAAACCATGGGTTGTAAAAGAACATGGATTGTCTTTTTACTATCCATGATAAAACTACTTAAATAATATTGAGAAGTCAGGTTTAAATTGCCACTAACCCCAAAAATTTTTTTCTCGCAAATCTAAAAACCCTTATTGAGTGGATTAGTCCAGTGAATAAATTATTGGTATTGGACATTTCTTTGGTCTTCTGTAGACCACCAAAGTTGCAAAAATTGGCATATGCATGTCCCATGGCGGAGAAGGAAAGGGAATGGGTATATTCCTGGTGTAACGTCTGACAAGCCAAACAAGGAACTCATTTGAGCTCTGTCTGCTGAATGCATAGAATTTTTACATTGAGTTAGTTGGGAAAATGAATTTTCAACCCAAAGAATTCCATGTATTCACCAGACAGAGCTCAAAGGAGTTCCTTGTTTGACTTGTCTGACGTAACACCAGGAATATACCCATTCCCTTTCCTACTCCGCCATGGGACATGCAGATGCAACTTTGGTCGTCTACAGAAGATCAACGAAACGTCCAATACCAATAATTTATTAACTGGCCTAATCCACTCAATAAGGGCTCTTAGATTTGCGAGAAAAAGTTTTCGGGTTAGTGGCACTTTAATACAGAAAGATTCAGTGACATGTGCAAGGAATTTTGAACATATGGTACAATTCTTTCTTCACAATTTTATCAAAAGCTCACTTAATCCAATCGGAGAATTGTTGATTTTTTTCTATCGAGTTGAATTCAAACATCGTGGATCACCACATATGCATGGCTTATTCTGGATAAAATATGCTCCTTGGTATGGTGTACATTCTTTTGATGACATTGCTAAATTTGTTGATAGCTATACCACATGTAATTCTGACTCTGACGATTTAGGGGATCTAGTACATTTACAGAGACACAGGCACTCTAAAACATGCAAAAAAAGGGTCAGAAAATCTGCAGGTTTAATTTTCCTTTACCTTCAATGCCAAGAACAATGCTTTTACAACCTATGTCTGAGATTGATTTGATTTAGAAGAAGAAATTGCAGTGTATTAAAGAAAGATTTAGGGAGAATCCATAGTTTATTAGATTCCCTGAAACCTAGCGAATCAATAAGTTTTAGTGAATTTCTTCAAAAATTAGATTTATCTGAAAAGCAGTATCTACAGCCTTTTAAATTCATACAATCCAAATTTGCTAAAAGCTTGGCAGGCAAATTTGGACATTCAGTATATATTGGGCCCCTATGTTTGTGCTGTCTATATTCTTTCGTATATTAGAAAAGGTCAACGAGGAATGAGCAAGTTACTGCGAAAAGCTTGTGAAGAAGCAAAAGAAGGCAATAAAAATATTGTGAACAGAGTCGGACATATTGGCAATAATTTTTTAAATGCTGTTGAAATAAGTGCCCAGGAGGCTGTATATTTAGTTCTGCAAATACCTTTAAGAAGATCATCTCGTGAATTCCATTTTATTAATACTTCTCACCCAGATGAAAGAACATTTTTACTCAAAGATATGCAAAAGTAAAAAAGATCTCCCAGATAATTCGGCAGATATAGAATCAGATAACCTGATCCAAAGGTATCAAAGAAGACCAAAACAGTTAAAAAATGTGTGCTTGGCAGACTTTGCTGCATGGTATAATTGCAAGAGAGAAGGGTTAACAACACAAAAAGCTAAGACTAAACCAAACTCATCATCTGATGATTATCTTTTGGAAAATTATTTTAATGACAATGTTGATGCAGATGATCTCTCTGACAATGATGAACCAGTATGTGACATGTTCGGTATGAATTGAAAGGAGGAATGATAATTGTTAAGAGACGAAGACCAAAAATCATACGGTCATTGAGATTTAATAAGAACAAAGACACTGAAAATTATTGTAGAGAACGAATAATGCTTTATAGTGCATGGAGAGATGAAAAATTTCTTGCAAAATGTAGAAACATACCAGGAAAGATTTGAACTTGTTAAAGATGTCATAGAACAGAACAGAAAACAGTACGAGAATCATACCGACGTTCTTGATCAAGCCATAGAGAATATTGAAAATGAAGAGCTTGCTAATGTCGCCCCCAACGCACAACACCGAGATGAACAAGAGCAGCAAATAGGTTCCAAAGTTAGTGAATTATTTGGATGTTTTGATCCTGGTAAAGATAAGCAACATACTGAATATGACTTGATGGATGATAATGCTATTTATCCAAGAACAAATGATAGGCCTAATGAAGAAGTTGTTGCGAAAAGATTGAAGGATGAAGACTTTAGAAAGCTTGTCCAGTCACTTAATACTGAGCAAAAAGAGTTATTTTACCATGTGCTGCATTCTGTTAGAACTAATGATGAACCACTAAGCTATTCCTAAGTGGAGGTGCTGGTGTTGGCAAAAGCACAGTGACAAATGTTCTGTATAAAGCTCTTATTAGATATTTAAACACTCAGCCTGAAGTGACCCAGATGATGTCAGTATTATGAAAGTAGCACCTACAGGAAAAGCTGCATTTAATATAAGACGAAACACACTTCATTCTGCTTTTAAGATTCCTGATAACAGAGGATTTAATTACTGCACGCTTGACCGAGACAGATTAACTGTCGGTGACTTATTCCAGTTAAAATCATTCTTTAACCACTGGATATTTGAGAACTCAAAAGATGGCTATAGTTCATTTGCAACAAACATCTGGCAGCAATATTTTGAGATGTTTGAGAGACAAAAAGATAAAGAGTTTACAGAAATCTTAAATCGTTGTTTTTCTAACTAGTCGTTTATTTATAACATCAATTGCTGATTACTGCATTCCATTCTTTATGAGCAAGCGATCTAAAATCTGGTCATGGCATTGACCTAGTGTCATGTGTTGAACTATCACTTTTTTACTACATAGGCCTACTGTATAATATAAAGCTTTGCACTATCCTTGGGATCTAGTTTTTAATTTTATCTAAACATTAAAGGGTTAACAAACCATGCAGAGCTTGAAATAACGATCAAAAATTGCTCGGCCAAAATGAAATTTGATCGGACATATTTTTTTGATTTGACTCCCTCGGTTGGGTAAATCCCGCCTTGCAGTAAAGAATTCTTTATGCTAAACACTAACTAATCGCACTGTTTTTAAGAAGAAAATTTGTCTGGACAAAATTTCCGATAAATAACGGTCGGACATCGTCCGATGTCCGACCGTTATTTTAGGCTCTGTAACGTGTTTGTAATACATTAAATACTTATTTTATTTTATTTCTTTGTGTTTAATTTATAGAATTTGTACGAAATCGTTAAAGCCCGATCATTAGCTTTGCGATTTATGGCTGCTTACCCTAGCTGTGTTAGAGCGATCCCGTATGAAAACAGTGGCAAACACGGGGAATTCATTATGTGTTTATACGTGTATACTGACGGGAAAGAAATTCCAAATGGTCTTATCAAAGCCGCCGAAGAAATGTTTGAAGATTACGAAATCAAATTTGACGACCTTCAACGGCGACCACTCTGTAAGCTTGTTACCCGACTCCCGTCGAGTGGAAAAAAGAGAGAGAAAGAATTATCAGATCTGGCCATGGTAATCGAGAAAAACCTCCACATCTTCGAGAACCGCTTAAACGTCACGGCAGTCCAGCCTTCGTATAAAGTAACCGATTCCATTGAGCAAGATATCGCCTGTGTTACCGTATTTGTGTTGGGAAAAGGAAAAATTCCCTTGGGAGAAAGCGAATTCGTGGATAAAGAGGAATTGAATGGTTGTCCGTTTGACGTTATCGAGGGGTATTATCAGCCATGGCTGATAATACCCCTCGATAACGTCAAACGGACAACCATTTCATCTCTTAAGTCGTATGCATCCCCTTTGCATAGCGGAGTTGGAATTGGTGTCAAAGAACAACCTGGCGCTGGAACATTGGGTGGATTCTTACAAGACGAAAACGGCAAATGTTATCTTCTTTCATGTGAGCATGTGCTTCGACCGGACGAAAACGTCAAGAATGTTTCCAATGAAATCGTACAGCCTGCTAAAGTGGATTTTGACGAGGAATGTGAAACGGTTAAAAATAGTCTGGACGAATACCGCTCGTTATTAGAAAGACAAGAGACAAAATTAAAAGTTCTTACAGAGGACGAAAAACTAGCTTACAAAGATTGTGTGGGGGAAACCAAGACAAAATTGGGAAAGCTGAAAAACCAGTTGCGTGATATCGGAAGTAAGCAGCCAAGAGTTGTTGGAGAATACTGCTGGGGTTTGCAAGAAAACGAAAAGGTCGAACTCAATGGAAGCGCTCCTGTGAATATCTTCGTTGACGCAGCCATTGCTGAAATGAAAAACGTCGAATTTGTGAGGATGAGATTGAAAAAGGAAGACGAAACCAATTGTTGCCGCCTATATGGTTTTACAGAGAAAGATGTTGGCATGGTCCCTACTGCAGAAATTGTTAAGCTCGAGGAATTTGACACTGAACTTCAAGATGAAAAGTTGCGTTTAATTAAAAAAGGTCGATCAACAGGGCTTACAGATGGCGGTCAGCTTGAAAGTCGACGGTTTTTTAAAAATCGTGACGGGTTTCAGGCAAACACCTGCGTTGGTAAATTGACCCACTTTCCTTTTCAATTATACTGTAAAAACTGTTTCCCGGTGGCCAATGAAAACATGCAAGTAGTGGACATAAGTTTGCTTAACGAACCGTCGTGTTGCAAATGCAAAACCAAAATGACGAGCGATGACGAGATATCAGAATTGTGGGCATGTAATTGCTTGACCATACGAAAGCCTGTGGAACCATTCGCTAAAAAAGGCGATTCAGGCTCCCTAATTTTTGACAACAAAGGTCGTACTTGGGGAATTGTCTTTGGGATATTTGTGATGCAAGACAACAACATCTGTTTAGCTGCACCCCTTTCTACAAGTCTGCGAGCTCTTGAAAAGAAATCTGGGAAGAAGCTTGAACTTTGGTAAGATGAACCTTACGTCGTACTACAATATTGCAATTAATATCATTAGAATACTGTACATAATTTTTAATAATAATCATTATTACATGCTAAAGTCTTTTTCCCTCCTCTTTTCCATATTCCATATTACCTTGCATTAATTTTTTTCATTTTTTTAAAATTTTCCTACTTCTTTAGCTTGTCTTTTTCCTTGTCCTCCTTTTGATTGCCCTCCTATTCCTTGTCCTCTTTTCCTTGTCCTCTTTTTTCTTGTCCTATTTTTCCTTGTCGTCCTTTTCCTTGTTGTCCTTTTCCTTGTTCTCCTTTTCCCTGTTCTCCTTTTCCTTGTCCTCTTTTTTCTTGTACTCCTTTTCCTTGTCCTCTTTTTTCTTGCCCTCTTTTCGTTGTCCTCTTTTTCCTTGTCCTTTTTTTTCCATGTCCTCTTTTTCCTTGTCCTCTTTTTCCTTGTCCTCCTTTTCCTTGTCCTCCTTTTCCTTGTCTTCCTTTCCCTTGTCCTCTTTTCCCTTGTCCTCTTTTTCCTTGTCCTCCTTTTCCTTGTCCTCCTTTTCCTTGTTCTCCTTTTCCTTGTTCTCCTTTTCCTTGTCCCCCTTTTCCTTGTCCTCCTTTTCCTTGTCTTCCTTTTCCTTGTCCTCTTTTCCCTTGTCCTCTTTTTCCTTGTCCTCTTTTTCCTTGTCCTCTTTTTCCTTGTCCTCTTTTTCCTTGTCCTCTTTTTCCTTGTCTTCTTTTTCCTTGTCCTCCTTTTCCTTGTCCTCCTTTTCCTTGTCTTCCTTTTCCTTGTCCTCTTTTCCCTTGTCCTCTTTTTTCTTGTCCTCTTTTTCCTTGTCCTCCTTTTCCTTGTCGCCCGTTTCCCTGTCCTCCTTTTCATTGTTCTCCTTTTCTCTGTCCTCCTTTTCCCTGTCCTCCTTTTCCTTCACTTTTTTCTTGCCCTCTTTTTTCTTGTCCTCCTTTTCCCTGTCCTCCTTTTCATTGTTCTTCTTTTGCCTGTCCTCCTTTTCCCTGTCCTCCTTTTCCCTGTCCTCCTTTTCCCTGTTCTCCTTTTCCTTGTCCTCCTTTTCCTTGTCCTCCTTTTCCTTGTCCTCCTTTTTCTTCACTTTTTTCTTGCCCTCTTTTTTCTTGTCCTCCTCTTCCTTGTCCTCTTTTTTCTCAGTTTCATTCGCGGTTGGCACTCTGAAAGTTCCAGTCTGATCACCCTTTTTAGTTGACCGTTCTTTACTTTGAGTGCTGGACCAGCGGTCCAGTTCAGTCCCTTTTAAACAGTACGCACTTGCATGGATACTTGAAAGTAAATTGAAAATATAAATGTACTGCCACTCCCGACACATTTGATCTTGAATGTTGCCAACGACTGTTATCATTCCTCAAAACTGAAATGTAAATCCGCTGAGAACTCTTCCAAACGGTGAACGTATGATGATTTAACACGAACCAGAGTCATATTTCAGTCACATATCATGTCTCGATCAAAACCGATAGACTTCTATCCGTGGAATGGTGGATCCCGGTCTGTTTCGACTTTCAAACTGTGAAAAATAAAATTTAGCCAACGGCAACGGCAAGGGTCGACCATGGTGACGCAGTCCATGCCTATACCAATCACTGATGTCGCAAGTTTGTTTTCGTAATCTCATTCTCATTGGCTGGTGATTATATTTTATCGCATATGATTGACTCTCTGAGCATAAAATGATGCAAGCTCATTACTTCCTGTTTGTAGCCTCGAAGCTTCAAACTGCATTTACAAGCTGTTCGAAAGAAACACTTTGAAACTCAAAGATTTTTCGGACAAACAAAACGTGGCCCACAAACATTAAATTGGAAATACAACAGGGTTTGTAACAGATCAGTCACACAAGCAGTTTTGTATTCGACTTCGAAAGTCGCTTTTGCCGTGAAGTGCCATGGCCGTGGAGGAAACAGTTTTAGGCTTAAAGATATTTCAGCTAAGTCCTGTTTTTTTTGTTATAAACCCTAAAATATGCCTGTTGTGAACTTAAACATAAGCTTTGATAAGTCGATATCTTTCAAAATTTTTCTAATGTCTCGACATGCCTGGCCGCGATATGGCTGTCTTCGCCAGTGTGTTGTGATATCAGAAACCGATGTTGTGCCGTCTTTCTCCTAAACATTTATAGTTTGAATAAATAGCAATAACTAGCTTATAATTAGCTGCAATTGTTCTTCGTTATTGTTTATTTTTTTCTTTGTTTCAAACACTTTTCCGTTCAGAAAAAAACGTTTTGAAGTTTTACCCACACAAAGACGTAAGATATAAAGTACTAAATAAACGTTCTCTCTCTGCTTCAAGTGAACTGCGATTTAATTTGTTCATTTCTGTAACGGTAGTCCCATGCAGCATTGATTTATTAGGAAAACTGGCGTGTTATACTTATAGCAGCTTCGGGGAACTGAGCAATCAAATTATTTAGCTGTTTAGCGGCTTTAGCGGCTTTGGCCTGTTATAAATTGCGGTTTACACGTAATAAAATAATACCACAACGAATTTGTGTTCGACCAAACGTGATAAAGCAACCATAAATTAATTTGTTGGCGCCAGAAAAGCGAAAAAGCACACGGCAAAACGTCCATAAATTGTACGGATTTTATTTGAATTGAGATTCTCTGCAGACTTGTTCCAATTTGTTGTGACAAACGAAACACGGGTTGTCAATAACAAGTCCGTCGCAAGTTGTTGTCAACTTGGTGCAAGCTTGGCAATAACATCTTGCGACAAGCCTGTTGGAACAAGTTGGAACAACCTTGTCGGCTTCATCAGACTTGCTACAAGTTGTTCTATCAGATCTGATATTCCATGTTCTCAACAGGTCTGTTACAACTTGTCCCAACAACTTGTTACGGCTCTGTGGCCAACATGTCGTAACAGATCTGTTGTAACAAGTCTGTTAGAGCATGATGAAATCAACAGGCTTGTTGCAACTTGTCAACAGCTTGTAACAAGCCCGAAAATCCTGCAGGTTGTAACAAGTCTGTGAGATTTCTGGCTGTGTACTTGTCCTCTTTTTCCTCGTCCTCTTTTTCCTTGTCCTCTTTTTCCTCGTCCTCTTCTTCCTTGTCCTCTTTTTCCTTGTCTTCTATTTCCTTGTCCTCCTTTTCCTTTTCCTCATTTTCCTTGTCGTCTTTTTTCTTGCCCTCTTTTTCATTGTCCTCCGTTTCATTGTCCAATTTTCCTTGTCTTTTCTTTCTTGTTCTCCCTTTCCTTGTCCTCGTTTTCCTTGTCTTTTTTCTTGTCCTCTTTTTTCTTGTCCTCTTTTCTTGTCCTCCTTTTCCTTGTCCTCTTTTTTCTTGTTCTCTTCTTTCTTGTCCATTTTTTCTTGTCCTCTTTTTTCTTGTCCTCTTTTTCCTTGTCCTCTTTTTCCTTGTCCTCCTTTTCCTTCCCCTACTCTTGGCTTCCTTTTCCTTGTCCTCCTTTTCGTTGTCCTCTTTTTCTTAGTCCTACTTTTCGTTGTCTTCTTCCTTGTTCTCTTTTTCCTTGTTTTCCTTGTCTTTGTCTTCTTTTACCTTGTCTTCTTTTTTCTTGTCCTCTTTTTCCTTGTCCTGCCTTTCCTTGTCCTCATTTTCCTTTTCCTCTTTCTTGGCCTCCTTTTTCTTGTCCTCTTTTTCCTTGTCCTTCTTTTCTTTGTCCTCTTTTTCGTTGTCTTCCTTTTCCTTGTCCTCTTTTCTTTTGCCCTCTTTTTCCTTGTCCTCTTTTTTGTTGCCCTCTTTTTTGTTGCCCTCTTTTTTGTTGCCCTCTTTCTCCTTGTCCTCTTTTTCCTTGTCCTCTTTTTCCTTGTCCTCTTTTTCCTTGTCCTCTTTTTTCTCGTACTCTTTTTTCATTGTCCTGCTTTTCCTTGTCCTCCTTTTCCTTGTCCCCCTTTTCCTTCCCCTGCTCTTCCTTGGCTTCCTTTTCCTTGTCCTCCTTTTCGTTGTCCTCTTTTTCTTAGTCCTACTTTTCTTTGTCTTTTTCCTTGTTTTCCTTTCCCTGTTTTCCTTGTCTTCTTTTACCTTGTCTTCTTTTTTCTTGTCCTCTTTTTCCTTGTCCGTTTTTCCTTGCGCTCATTTTCCTTATCCTGTTTCTTGGGCTCCTTTTTCTTGTCCTCTTTTTTTGTCCTCTTTTCCCTTGTCCTGCGTTTCCTTGTCCTCCTTTTCTTTGTCCTCTTTTTTCTTGTCCCCCCTTTCATTGTTCTCATTTCCTTGAATCTGCCGAATTAAATTTCAGCTGGTGTAAGCTCTAGTACCGTTGACGCATTAAAATGAATTGAAACCCTTTGGTACAAAGCTTACGTGTGAGTACAGTTGAGATGGAAAAACTCTCCAAACGCACGTAGCGAAAATATGCAAAACCAATTTGCCAACGGCAACGAAATGAATCGATCACAAGCTCAAACCACTCAAAAACAGGGTTTTCCAAATGTAATCGTAAATAGCCAATTATTGTATAGCTTTAACGTGTTACAATAACGTGTAACACGGTTCGACTAAATAGAATAAATCTAAATCTAAATTAATATAAAGTCTGAAAACTAAAACTTAAACTACACTGAACCTAACATTTAACTAAATACAAATGAAAAGTAACTCACAGATGTTCCCCCAGTAGCTCTTTCCTTCTAGTCTTTCGACGCAAGTCCTTTCTTCTCGAGAATCGCAACTATACTGACTGAGTCCTGGGGCGACAGCATCACTAAGTGCGTGCCGATGTGACAAAACTAATTATCTAAATCACTCAAAACCTAATTCATAGTCAATCGAGGTGTGGTCTGGAAACTCGGCAAACTTCAAAGCTCCTATAATGAGCTGTGATTTTATGTTGAACCGTACCTTACACCGTGCACAACCTTTGTTTTAGGTTAATATTTAAATAGCACGGTTGAGTGATTGAACTGAAACGTTGCTATTGGACAATTCGTTCATTATACTAAAATACAATGTGTTCAGTGACCGTGCACCGTGCACAAAAATGCATAAAGGCGAACAAAAAGATCGACCAAAGACTTTAGCTGAGTTTCCAGACCATATTTCGATTGACTATGCCTAATTTAATACGATAAGAAGGTAAAATATGAGGTTTTCCTGTGATAACCACAGTTGTCACTAGCGACAGAACAGGATTAGAGGTTCCAATCCCACAGCTGGTATTAACTCGTGTGCAGTTAATAAATATTCTAACTATTTAACTATGATACAAGATACTATCAATAAGAAAACACGTTACGTAATATATCAACACGAGGAGGAGTGTTTCATCAGGATATCCAAACACGGAGACGTTTGTTGAAAACCGAGGCGAAGCCGAGGTTTTTGAACAAACTTCGAAGTGTTTGGATATCCTGATGAAACACTCCTCCGAGTGTATGATATGGCATATCAAACAAATCAGTATTTTAAGAGAAAATCGGGGTAAAATTTGCTTAATTTATGTAATTTCCTCATGAATTATTAATGAGTTATTTATATACTACATATATGACTGGATTTATCCGAATCCAATAAAAAATTATAGAGATCGTGTTTATAAGAGTTAAGAGGAGTATGTTCTCTGATGTCTCTTGGTAGACTGTTCCAGTCCCTGGCAGCAGAGTACTGAAAAGTACTTTGGCAAGTCGTTGTGTCTACCTTATGCATCGCATAGCCTGGTTTTGAAGTCGTTTACTTGACATATTTTTCGAACAATCATGCCAGACTATACAGCCATAGTCCAGTATTGGCAAGATGGTCTGTTTGTAGATCCTTAGCAGAATAATGAAGGACAGGAAAGCAGATATTCTATTTAATAATTTGAGCTTAGGGTAGATCTTCCTACACACGTTCGACAAATGATTATTCCATGTTAATGCGCTATCCACATGTAAGCCGAGATATTTATAATTGTTTACTTCTTCCAGCCTATGGTTGTTAAAAAGCACTTTACTTCGTAACTTATTATGATGTACAGCGATATTGTCTTTTCAATTTTGATTTCGATTTTGACTAGATTTTAACGGTTTGACATCGTTATTGAATAGAAAATCCAGCTGTACGTTAAACTTGAGACAGCGTGTAAAACTCAAAATGGCGGCGGCCATCAGCGTAAAAATACAAGAATGACAAAGTTATTTCTCAAGAACGAGAACAAATATTAAATATCATTTTCCCCCAAAAAATTCCCCCCCCCCCCCCAAATATTTTAAACAACGGGCCTTTCATTTATAAGTAACTTAATTAATCTTGCCTCAAATAAATATTGTAAATATGTGTCTATTTGGTTTGAAGAGTCATCCCTGTTCATTGCCAAATATTTATGGTTTTGTTGAGATTCGTTTTTCACGATTATCACTAAACAATGTTATTAAATCATTTTGCACGGCTCTCACCACAGATTCCGGAAGCTGTAGGAGATTCGCGCAATGACCTGATGCATATTTGAATAATATTTCGACGTTATTTCAAAATCATTCTCAAACCAAAACCAATATGAAATATACTGTTTCGTCTTATTTATGACCTTAACTCGACTTTAATAATATGCTTTCACTACGGCTCGCTTCTCTCAGGATATTCATATTCGTACGTCATCAGCGGAATTATCCGGCAATTCCCGAGTATTGTAGTACCGGTAATTTTAGCATTACAGTCGTGGCAATAGAACCGTTTGGAAAAAAGTTGAGGAATTAATTTTCTAATTTCGACCAACTTATTTGTTGAGTTCTTTAAAATGGTTTACAACTTCCTCAAAATGTTGGCAACTTCCTTGAAATGTTGGCGACTTCCTGGAATTAGCTTGGAATTGACCACTCACGTTCTGCTTAATAATTGAGTAACCAATAGGATGAAAGCAGGAAGTTTCAAGTAGTTCGTATTGGCAATTTTTCCACGAAATTCGTCAACTATTTGAGGAAGTGGTGAAATTAATTGAATTGGTAGAAGTTAGGAAATGAAATACACTACAACGGTAACTCCGAACAAGAATAACATTTTTATTCTACGTTTCGACTAAGTTTTAGTCATCTTCAGGAATGATTAGATTACATGCTAATGCATGATTAGATTACATGCCAACGACACTCACACAGGCCAGTACATTAATTTCTCTAGTTTCACTCCCTGGTCGCACAAAATTGCATGGATTAGGTCACTTGTCAACAGAGCCTACAAAATTTACTAATCATAATCATAATAATAATAAGCTTTATTTAATCAGGAAAACACTATCAGATAAAATCTGTTCTCCATAGCGTCCCTGAGAATTATTAAATGCCTATAGTATACAAGAATTGAATTTAAGAATAAATAATTTAAGTTGATCGTTAAAAACAGACTAATAATTTTAAAAATAAAAACTAGGAATTAATTAAAAGTAACATTGTTAAAAGATTTTATAAAATAACAGGTATGCTACGCACGCTCTGATTGGACGAGAGCCATTTTCACTCAGAGTAGAGAGACACGTTTGACGTCATTTCCATTTTATATTGTACAACGCATGCTCTGTTTGGTTAAATCTCACGTAATCACTGGCGTACTTATTTGATTACGCCATCATTCGTCAGCTGAGTCTCGGTCACTTTGGTGGCTGCTCCTTGTTTTTTTACCTCGTAAGACGGTTAGTTATTTTATAAAACAAATTGAAAATCGCTTTTGTGACTCTGTACTGTGATACAAACACGAATGACGCAATTTCAACCGGAAAAAATGTGTGAAAACACTCGGCTTCGCCTCGTGTTTCCACTAGGCATTTTTTCCGGTTGAAATCACGTCATTCGTGTTTGTATCACAGTACAGAGACACGCAAGCGATTTTCTATTTGTTAAATAAAAGATTGTACTTTACTATATGTCAATCAGATGATAAAAATTTTTTAAACGTCATAATGTTGTGAGAACTACGTATTTCAAAGAGTTCCGAGATTGAATTGCTGAATAAATGAAGGATCTTTTGAGCTGATTCGTGCGAGGTTTTGGGAGCGTAAAATCTTGTTTTCGTCGTGTGTTGTAATTGTATACATCCATCTTAAGGTTTAAGTCGATTCCTTCGCACTGGCGTCTTCCGATGGCATGTTAGTATCAGCTCGGAGTATAAGTCGCCCGTCCAGGTTTTGTAGCCTTTGCAATTTCGTTGCTGCTGTTACAGTGCAGGAATCCCAAACGACATCACAATAATCTAGTAATGGGCTTATTGTAGTGTTCCAAATAAGTTTGGCCGTGGGTATTGTGAGCAATGGTCTAATGCGTCTTAGTAGTCCAATCCTTGCCGAGACGTTTCTGGAAATATAATCAGTGTGGGCAAACCATGTGATATTTTCGTCGACAATTACTTCTAGGTACTTGTAAGATTCAACTTCATTAATATATACACCGTCCAGGTATAGGTCGATCTGCTGACAGGATTTCAACTTTTGTGGAGAACCAAGATGAGAACCATGCATGAATTCTGTTTTTTTAGCATTGATAGCTAGACCATGGTTTTGTATCCAATTGCCGATATTTATAAGATCGGTATTAAGCTTGTCTGCAACTTCCTGTGTCTGGAATAAATTGCTAGCTGCACACATCTATTTCTACACACATCTAAAAGGTTATCAATACAACTTTTAAGGAAATTAACTCCAAATCCTGAAGAATCTAACCGCAATAATTCCGATAGTACTACAATGCAAACTGATCAACTACCAAAAATTTGGCTAACGCTACCATGTATATGCAAGCGAAGAATCGCCTTAATTCGGAATTTTTAAAAAGAAAATTTCGCGACTTCTGGAAGCCCCCTGTAAAATTATCATAAACTGGGATACCACCACGACCAGCTGCTTTGTATCATGTAAAGACAAAATACTGAAAGAATACCAAAGTTCTGTGGTCTATAAATTTTCTTGTCCCGGCTGCTTGGAATCTTATATAGGAAAGACAGACAGATGCCTCTATAAGAGAATTAACGAACATACAACATCTACGAACTCGGAGATCTAGGTAAGGGATAGAGAGTGATCACGTGTGCTCTGTGGGCCTTCTTGGGGCCTTCGGCCCTCGTGGCCTTCTGTCTAATTATCGGGACTCTATATCCCACAGAGCACAAGTGATCATTCTCTATCCGTCTTCGAGAATGGTTGCAACCACCTTATCAGTATTCCGTATTCTCTATATAGAGCATACTAGCTATACACTAACTACTATATGGCTTGTCTAAATCATTTTTATATGATTATTTTCTTAAATATGCTAAAATAAGATCTTTAGCTGAATGTAGATACTTCCAATCATTAATTTTAGTTTTTAAATACATGAATAACCAAGGCCTGCCTATATTAAACAATATTTTAACCTGAAGGTAGTTAACTATAATCTTCTAGGGACTGGCACTAGACTGGCGCATCCTCGTTTTAATCTGGAATGGTTCCATAGATCTCTCTCACACATAGTTAGTACACTGTGGAACAAACTACCCACCAACATACGGGAATGTAGGGACGTTAATTCTTTTAAACTATTTTTACAGATCTATTCTTTTTAAATGTTTACAACGTACATATTTGTAAATAATAATTTATAATGTTAATTTATAATGTTAATTTTATAATGTTTTATCTAATAATTTAAAATGTCATATATATATATATATATATATATATATATATATATATATATATATATATATATATTCTTATATGTTTTCTATATATGTTTTCTTCACGTTCACGTTTTAACGAGTTTCTTGAAAGCTCTTCAGTGATACGTGGTTAAATAAAGTATTGTATTGCATTGCATTGCATTGCACTGCACTGCACTGCACTGCACTGCACTGCACTGCACTGCACTGCGTTGCGTTGCGTTGCGTTGCGTTGCGTTGCGTTGCGTTGCGTTGCGTTGCGTTGCGTTGCGTTGCGTTGCGTTGCGTTGCGTTGCATTGTATTGTATTGTATTGTATTGTATTGTACTGCATTGTACTGTATACTAATGATTTAAATAATCACTGAATACCAAATTCTTGATAAATTCAAACACTATGGGATATAGAGCATTAAAATACTCGATCAAGATTGGCTGAGTGGGTGCAACCATTCTCTAAAAACACATATTACCTCATGCGAACACTTTGACTATCTGACAAACATGATGAAACTAACACTGACGAACTAGAACAAGACGAACGGTTTGATTTAAGTTACTTCATACTAAACAATTGTGTGAATCATAGATAAAGCTAAACAGTGGTCGGTTTGACTTTTTAAAGAAGCACTTGCGATTCTCCGACAAAAACCAGAACTTAATCATGGCACCAAGGCGTCCCTAGCCTGAACTGTCAGTTTTCTATGAATAACAATAACGTCACTGATGTCAGGGCTAATATAAATAGGGCATTAGCATGTAATCTAATCATTCCTGAAGATGACTGACGTAGAATAAAAATGTTATCCTGAGTTACCGTTGTTGTGTATTTGATCAAAATACTTAGTGGTTCCCCAGAGGAGGTATAAAGCATATCCCACAATGCACCGCGCACAATCTATATTATCAACGCAGCACGCGCGCGGCCGAGCATTATTTATGTACAGTGACACAGTGTAGGACATGAAAGTCGTGCAGGGCGAATCAAGTTTGTTGAAGAACGGAGAAATCTTGGTAGTTTATTGCAGCTAAGAAGGTTTCCGCAATTATATTATTAACGGGGCAAGGTGTTTATTCACTTCAGTTATGTGGGAAAACTAAGAGAGAGAAGAGTAGCAATTATCTATTGCGTCGATCATGTTGGGATGATGCGTCATCCTCTTTGTGTTCAAGTGTTATGGTGTTGTGATTTTTGTAAGGTGAATAAAAGTATAATTTTGAACATTTTGTGCTTGAGTCTTCTTCACGAGGGGTTTTAGGGCTGGGGGTCGATGTTTAAATCAGTAATGTTAAGGCGAAAATACAGATATTAGAAGGCGCGTGCAACACTGAAGTAATATATTAAATTCAAGTCATAAACATAAGGTCTGGTCTTACTGAATGTCTGTGTAGTTTTGGTATAGTCCGTAACGTACTGCCATCCGTGGTCGGCTTTATAAATTTGTCAGATAAATCATCACAAAATAAAGAGTAGAGCGACGCAAATTCTTGTGTTCTGTTGCGAGTATCGCCAGTAGAGACGTGAGGTCTCTTGTCTTTTGTTGCCATCACTGTTATCGTGCCTGACTTTAGAAGCAAATTCAGGAAGGAAAACGTGGAGCCTTAGGGAGCCTTTTTATATTTTCAGTCAGAAAATACACCAAATACAACGAATAGCACACAAAATACTTCAGAGCTCTTGAGGAAAGATGCCACGTATCACGATTAATAATCACGATTTCGCAACGAAGTGGCGAGATAATATTACCTCATGAAGGTTCACAGCGATTTTGTCCAATTACTGGCTTCCATTTATACAATTAGCATAATAAATAACAAATTTATACAATAATCATTTACTATAGCATATATTAATCGACTAATTTGCATAGGGCATGTCCTCGTGACAGAATTTATACAAGGCAATTGCGGTCACGAAAACGACGCCATCTTGGAATTGCTTGGATACCATGGTTCCGGTGCATTGTGGGACATGCTTTATACCTCCTCTGGTGGTTCCCGTAACTATTAAGAAATTAATTCCTCAAATTTTTCGGAAAGCTTCTATTGCCACGCCTGTAAAAAGCGTACAATTACTCAGAAGTTCGCCTGTATTTCAAATTTGTGATTACCTTTGCATGTTTACGTAAAAAGGATTTGGTTTATATCCATTAAATATCTTTCCAAAAAAACACTGGTGACTCTTCAAATATATTTGTTTTTTTCTTTTCTTTAATTAGGACAACAACGGATGGTGCACCTTGAGTTTGTTTGAAGAGCCAACCTCCACGGACTTATTTCCTTTCTGTCTGCTTTCATTGGACAAAACGTCAATTCAAAAGAATGTAAGAAGATTCTATATCAATGTATTATAATGTTACAACAACTTTTATTGTAGAAAGTCATAAAATTTTATGGCGAGGGTCAACCTGAACTTTTTCCCGATTATGAAATGATTTTGTTGCATTATCGAGTATTAGTATAAATACACAGGTGATTATAGAAAATCACGCGCGCTGATTGGTCGAGCTACTTCGGATTAATTCTCGATAATCACCTACAGCGTTTATTCAAAATGGCTGCCAGCCAAGTTGTCAATGCGACAGACGAGGAAATTAACAATTTTAAAGAAAATGTTGTTCCTAAAAGTACGAAAATGTGTATTTATACTAAAACAATTATTCACCTCAGGCTCAGTGAATATCGGTGAATAATAACCTCGACTTCGTCTCGGTTATTATACACCGATATTCACCTCGCCTTCGGCGAATAATTGTTAACTAATATATCTGAAAATTTCAAGAAAATCGGAGAAAACGTCGTTTGGTAATTCTAGCAGCAGATACGAAAAAATGGCGTGAGAAATTAAAAAAATTAAATGACTTTAGCGACTCGTTACTTAGCAACGGAAACGTCAGAACACGCTTAAACAGTTGTATTGTAAGCTTAGGGTTGTTGATATTGAAGTTAAGATTTGGGTAAACTGGTTTACTGTTTTTTTAACGAAATTGAAAAGCTATTTGTATTTACTATTAAGAGGCGATTGTTGATATTTCACTGAGTTCCTGAGTTCCTTTTTCTGAGTTCCTTCCGCTTTCTGGGATTTAAGATTAGCGATCCTAAATGTTATCTAGTTTTAAATGTCAATGCGAGTCCTAATTCAGGGACGCAAGATTCTTATTGGTTGGGTTGTCTTTGACGTCATTTTGAGACGAATTTAAGTCGTGAATTATGTTCATGAGAAGTTTGTCTCAATTAATTGACAACAGACAAACTAATTAATGCGAAAGCATTTGTAAAGACTGTTTTTGTTAATGAAGAACGAAAGTTAGAGGATCGAAGACGATCAGATACCGTTTCAACTAATTTATTTCGATAGACGTATGTGTTTTATCGGCCTGGAATAGTTGGTTAGGATGTCATGTTGGGTAATCACTTAAAACTAGTGAGCTCCACATGTAACTCCAAAGATGGCGGATCATTGCGGTCTGAGGTACGTCAGTTTCAGTCTCCCCCGCCGTCATTTCAAATACGTTCATAAATTTATAAGAAAACCTGACTTGCATATATCCCACAGTATTTCTATCAGTGACTGTTGTATTAGTATGAATTACTTGCATACAGTCGAACCGGATGTTCTCTTACGCGCCACTTTGCAATATTCGCCCGCTGAGAACGTAAACAACTGACGGCTGCGAGGGAGACGCAGCATTGCAATATTGATCGACAAGTTCCGATCCTCGAACATGTTCAAACGTATTTGACAACGTTGCCTGCATGGCCTCCCTCGCTGATTGTTCGGTTGCGTGTCCCGATATATATCAGGTATTACAGTTGATTTCACATTACTTTACCGCCGTGTGTTGCGAAGTTCGTTGGGAAGTTCCGAAGTTCGTTCGGAAGTTCGGAATTACGTTGCCAAGGTTGAAAAATTATCCAATCAAATTGCGAGCTGTCGATCAAAACTCGTTATGATTGGATAATTTTTCAACCTTGGCAACGTAATTCCGAACTTCCGAACGACCTTCGGAACTTCCCAACGAACTTCGCAACACACGGCGGTAAAGTAATGTGAAATCAACTGTAATACAATATTTTATAGCTTTTTCGTCAGTGAGCTTATCAAGGACTACAAAGAGTTGCTTGATCGTCTAAAGAGAGCTTTTTCTGTTATGAGAAATTTAGACATCGAGCAAATAAACATTTCCTACAAAGACAACCTATTGTCAACTTTTATAACCATTGACGCGCCTCCGATATATTGTTTACATTTGGCAGAAGCCTTTCGAAATACAATGCCAGTTGGTTCCGAAGTGTACAGGCAAATACATTTACAGGTGAGAGAAATAAGACTCTTGGTTGACAATGCTCGGAACGATTTGATGCGATAGACGCAAGTCGCAACCTATAGAGCTGATCTTGTGCTGTCTGTATAATCCCATGCAATTACCATAAGGCAACGACTTGCTCTCTCTTGTACTGAGAAGTTTAATTACTTCGATTGAGAAATATGTATACAGAAACCATCAAAGCAGTCCCACAAGCGATCCCCCTGAAACGGTTGCAAGTTAGAAGTATTGCAAAGTCGCGGGCAAGGGAACATCCTACGCAGGGGACCGAAAACGACGTACCTCAATTATCTCCATGATATCATTTTTTTTGCTCGATCGAATACACGAACATCTCAGTCCAGATCTATATGGAGCTCACTGGAGCGCAATAGAAGAAGCTGGGCCCTCGTTCGCCACTTTGTTTTCAGTCGCCGGTTGACCATATGTTAGCTAAATTGAAGTGTCTGACCCAATCTCCTCCGCAACAAGTCGCCAACCTAAAAAGTCCCCCCAAAAGTCTATGACTATGGCATGTATCTGTAGTCTTCCAGTAAAACACTTCTTGTTACATTGATTTCAAAAAAATAACCCGGATTTTTTGTTGGAATTAGCAATGCGTGCGTGATTGCGCAAAAAGGCCCAGAATGCGCGACTTTCATGTCAAATGCGGAAAACTTCGCAAGGTCTCTCCATGCATATTTAAATTTTTATTTTCGATGTGTTCTGTTCCAAATAAACTGCGCTGAATCGTCTGGCCAAATTGTTTTTTTCTTCGATTTTGTTTAATTCGCCATTTTCAGGCAATCCTGGACAAAGTGCTTGGGACACTATGCGAAAATCGGCAAAGAGGTCCAACAATTTTGTCCAGGATTGTAGCTCTTTCTATAATAGTATGCATGGGAGGATTTTACTGGACATCGAAATTTGTGATGTTCAGTATAATCCTCCTTGAGGGGTTGAGGGGAATTATACTTAACATAACCCAAATAGTGTAAACCGATGTCAAAAAAGCTTTTTAATTAAGGCACTAATAAAATAGCAAAAACGTTTTTGTCAAGTCTTTTTGGCAATTTCGTACAGGAGACATAATAGGCAAGAAATAACAAGCAAGGAATTGCCAACCTATCTTTATTAACACATGTGTCTGGCCACGTTAGCTAAAACGTTCCGAGGTGTCCGAATATAAGACGTGTACGCATTACTAGTCCACCGTCCTAACGTTTGAATTAAGTGGTTGGGAACACCAGCAGCGGCAGCTGTTGTGGCCGCACCAATACGAAAGCTATGGCTGCCAAAATATCCTTTGATCCCAGCGGTTTCTAAAAGACCGCGAAGTTTCTCCGTCAGGAATGAGCGCGATAGGGGGCAACCATCGGACCGCACGAAAAGAGGACCAGGATGGCTTCCTCGTCGTTCCAAGTAGCTCATCAGTGAATCCACGGGGCAGATTGGCGGACTACCGCGACCGAGGGTAATCACGCATCCTTTGCGGAATGGGTCGGTTTTAGAGGCCTTAATGCAGACTTGAATGCAAGACGGATTACAGCGACGGTCTACCGTCACGTCACCGACTGAAAGATGATGAGAGGGCGAGTAAGTCGTTCCTGGTTGTACAGTGAATTCGGAAGATCTAAGAAAACCAAAGAAGGCTAAACAACAGGCCCCCCAGAACATGGTATCGTTGTAGATTGACAGATCGAGGCCAGAAACCATGCTACGAAGTATTTGCGGAGTTATCGGAAGGCGTTTGTCTGGCGAAGAACCTTTGGATCGCTTGATCCCCTTGACCACGCGTTGTAAGCGGAGACAATCTCTTAAAGGATCAGGGTAACCAAGTTCAATGTGGAGAGAGCGAACTGCCGAAAGGTAGACTTTTATGGTGGCGGGCTTTAGAGACGCTGCGAGGTTGGTAGCAAATAAGCAGAGAGTCCATTCTTCTGCAGGAAAGGGAGAGCCATCTGGATGAACCCGACCATTCATTCGGCAGAAGTTTGTGAATAAACGTTGCGCCGAGCTGTAGGTCTTCCGTGTCGACGGAGCTAAGCCTTGCAAAAGAAAGGAGTGGCATTGTTCTTCTAATGAACTGGCGCCAGTTGACGCAGAAGGCCAGCTGACACGGCAATCGGCTGCGGTAGTGCTTCTGGAGCTAGCTGTCGAAACACCTGCCAATTGAAACGTGAAAGAGCGTCAGCAACGCGATTCTCGCGTCCAGGAAGATGTTTAGCTTCAAAAGAAAAGTTATAGCGCGCAGCCGCCATCAGCAATGCGCGCAGCAAATGCATAATCGGTTGATCTTTTGATGTGCGAGAGTTGAGGACGTAAACGATCGAAACATTATCTAAGTAAAAACAGACACGTTGTCGAGACCACTTGTGCCCCCATAAATGAGCTGCTACCACCACTGGAAACAACTCCTTATACGCAATAGATAAGCTTGTTTGAGAGGGCATCCAACGCTGGTTGAACCACTTCCGTTGGTAGAAAGCTCCATATCCGATGGCACCGGCTGCATCCGAAGTAACTTGCAGGTCCGCGACCGGTACAAGAGCTGGGAGAAGAAAGAAATTTGTGCCATTCCATGCTTGGACAAAATCAATCCACCATTGCAGATCTTTACGGAACTCGCTGTTCAGGCGAATAGGATGATCGCGACGGCGAAAACCAGATAGCAAATCGATCATGCGACGCAAGAAGGTGCGCCCAGGCCAAACCACTAGACACGCATGGTGAAGGGTACCAATTAGTGACTCTAACTGCGTTCTGGAGCACCATTTGCGACAACGCCAGCTATTCAAAGTACAGCAGAGAGCAGACAGCTTGTTGTCAGGCAAGCGAGCGATTTGGTGCACGGAATCGAGCTCAATACCAAGAAGTACGAGACAGGTGGTAGGGCCCACTGTCTTACCAGGATGTAAAGGTAAGCCTAATGCTTCGCAAACGGACGAGGCCAAAGTCAAATTATGCGCGCATTGAGGCGAATTGGGAGGGCCAGCCGTGATGTAATCATCCAAATAGTGTAGGAGGTCAGCTATGGAATAGTTGTGCTGCAGAATCCATTCTACTAAGTCAGCAATCGAATTAAAAATGAATGGCGCCGATCGTAGACCAAAGGGCAAGGCGAGATCAATGTAAAATTTCTTCCTCCATTTCATGCCAAGCAAAACCCGCTGTGATGGAGAAATGGCAACATTACGATAGGCACTTTGGACATCGAATTTGGCCACTAACGCGCCTCGTCCAAAACGGCTAACCATCGCGACCACGTCATCGAATTTGATATACCGGAGAGAAAATTGATCCGGGTTTATGCCATCGTTGACACTATGACCCGTGGGAGAGGAGAGATCCAGAATTAGGCGCCATTTTCCCGGTTGACCGGACTTCGGAATTACCCCAAAGCTGCTAACGTGGAGGTTGGAGAGAGGTGGTGTATCAGAAGGACCCGCAACCCTTCCCAAGACCACTTCGTTTTGTAAATAGGCGTCGACTACGTCTGGGTGTTGGTAGGCAGAAAGCTTATTTTTACGAGCGGACACTAAAGGAAGCTGCTGATCGAACCCCAGATCAAACCCACTTCGAATGCCTGTTAAGACATAGTCGACCTTGCGACGATCCGGGTGACGCACGAGTTCGGAGGTGAACCTCTGTAAATTGAGCGGAGAAACCATGGAAACAGGAGGCAGCGACCCTGCAAGCACAATCAACGAGCTATAACGTCTACTACTTTTTTTTCTTTTTTTGGGGGGGGTGGGGGGTGGGGGGGGGGGGGGGTATATTGAAAAACGATCATTACTCGCTACGGCCTAGAGCCCACTTAAACTGCATTTTACCAACTCAGGAAAGAAGTTCCCAAGTCGTGGAACTCCCCCCGTATAACCAAGGCATACCGTGAAGACTTATAATGAAGTTATAATGAAGACTAAACTAAGTATTCCGTTCGGTGTCGGTGGATGCTGACAAAGAGAACTGCATACTCGTCGCGCATGGACTAAGCGTGCCCCCCGCCCCCCGGTTGCTACAGTTCCTAAGTCAGCAAAGAATAAAGGAACGCACTGGCGCCCACACGTCTAGCGAACGTTCGCTGCAAAGTTCTCAAAAAAGGGCTTCCCCCCAAATACGGAGTTGTTTACCAGATACGCTCTGCGAGACGGGGGTACCCGCAAACATAGAATGCACACAAGACAAGGTTCGATTTTATTTATTTCCATACAACGAGTTCTTTTGGCGTGGAAGCGTTAGCACGATTATCGAACAACATGGGGGGATAACTGACAATCACAAACACGAATAAGCCACGCGAGAACAGGAAAAAACGGGCGAAGACCACTACCATTAACTAAGGCGAGTTGAACGATGCGGAACAATAGCTAACTGTATAAGCCAGCCAAACGAAGAATTCCAGTAGTGGTATTTATTATTAATTTTATTTTTATGGCATAAACTACCTAAGCAACAACACCGAGTAGTAACGAAGAGTAACATTCCGTCCTAAGACACTAGCTACTACTGCTAACAACAAGTCTAACTCTAAAACAACATTACGCATAACATGCATATAGAACTAACTCATGGGTTATAAGCCCAACAGTCAAGCAATATCCGAGCACAGTTGTGTAAAAACCGTATGGCTAGAGGGCCTACGCTTCAGACCGTTAGCATGTATAAAAAGTTAATACTCAATGCTTCTTGCGCTTGTTACGGTACTCGGGCGAGTGATCTTGCCCATACGAGGCCGTACACTCGCTCGAACGGTGATTTGCTGAGCATATCAAACAGCTATGCTTAAAGCGACACTGGTTTAGATGGGGCAACACAGTGTCCTCTATTCCACGAAGTACAGAGGACTGTAGCTGCAGGATTCCCTTGCGCTTCAACGCTGGGCGATGTTAGTCGGTTTTCTTGGCTACGAACGGTTGAACCAGCCGTGTGGAAGTTAAACAATTGAACATTTATGTGCGACCAATCGACAAGGTCAGTGGCTGCAGCATGTTGTCGAAAAGCAATATCATAGCGCAACCAAGCTTTCCCTTGAAATTGGCGAAATGTGCGCAAGATCAACAATTTATATACTGTTAGGTCTTTCCACCGGTGCGGGTAATGGGTAGTTAGGACTAAGCTAAACACAGTGAAAGCCTCTAACCACGAAATGATGTCGACAATCTCGCGACGCGGTTTTTTGGATGAGCCCGTTAAAACTAAACGACCATCAAGCAATAGTTGTGGTTCATTATCTTGTGGCGAGGCATTCTCAGGTAGCAGGTCGCACAAGTTGATGAACTTGCCCGTCAGAATCATCGAAACTGTCTTATACGGGACCGGAGTGTAACCGGGGCCAATCACGAACGGTTGTTGCGAAGAACTTGTTTGGTACAACGATGGTTGCATTGGGTTGTTAACCGAAGGCAATGAGGACGACGCTAACACGGCATCAAGACTAGATGGACTTGGTGCTATAGACAAGGGTGGACCCGATGCAACAACAGGATTTGTAAAGGTATTAACAAAAGATGGAACGAGCCTACCTTGTCTCTGCGATTGAAGATATGGAGTTGGCATACCACCTGAAGCAGCATTGGAATGCAGGGGTTGTTGGCCAATGTTTTCCATCATTTGTGTCTCGGTTCTCAGTACCATGGATGGCTGGACGTGATGGAAGGTTGGACGACAAAACTGCAGTGGCCGTAGCTGGAAGAGGACTCGAAGTCGACGGAAGGCTCGGGGACGACGTGGACGATGGAATACGCGAAGCAACAGCGGAATCTACCAACTGGATCAATGATCCTTCAAGGGCGGAGACTACCGCGTTTACTAGCTCATTGGAGGCTGTAGTCACAGGCGTAGTAGTGGCGCTATTCGATGAGGTTGCCAAATTGTTTGAAGACACTGTAGATCCACTCGTAGTGGAAGTGCTTGGCGAAAAAGCGCTTTCCTGGCTATTGCGGGTATGTCGAGGCATAGCGTTACTGTGCCAAACGACACTGCAAGCTATTAGCAATAAACAAAAAGGAACAAGCGACAATCCAAATGCAAAAGACACGAGAGCTGAGCAACAGGGTAGCAAGCAAAGCCAGCAAAGATAGCAGCAACGCTACAGACACAAGCCCCGCCAAATGGGAACCGTGCGTGTGCGCCCCTGGGCCTCCTCAAAATATTGGAACTCCCCAAGATCGTAAGGGGTAGTCCGCTGGCTAACTACATCGGCAGTTAACTTTGCTTAAATTACATTTAACCACATTATGACCTGGTTAAATTCGTTGGTGGCTAACAGAGAAATATCTATACCGGGATATTAAGTACATAGACTTGATAGACTGTACAAGACAGGCGGCGGTGCATTTGTTTGCCTATTTGCGTACAAATTAAAAAAACGTAAACCGATTACGTAAACACGCATAAGCCCTATTGTCCTCGTACATTTTAATGCATGACGCCATGGTGAATGTCTGTACTGAATATAGCTCTTAAGGCGGTTTTCCACTAGGCGACATTTGTCGACCGACTCGACATTTTTCTTTTGTCTTGGCTTATTAGTTCCACTCGAGAGCTGGCGAGACAAAAGAAAATGTCGCTTCGCGCGACATTTTTCGCCTAGTGGAAAACCACCTTTAAGCCCGGTTTCCATAAGCTCGCCCCGATCGTCCGAATCGCTCCAACAACAGATCGGGCGATCCGGCCGATACCCTATTTCCATATAATTGTCCCAATCGCCCGGCTCTTACTTAAGAGCACAACTTTGGTGAAAGAAGTAAAATAGATGCTTTCGATCAACGACTAAACCTTGATACTGTCTACTTTGATGTCCTCGAAGTAATACGACGAAGGTCAAAAAGAAAAAAAAATCATAATATTTGGGTTCATTGGATATTGCGTGATCTCCAGTTGTCGTCACCGATCGCCCGGATAGATCTGATTCTATCCGAACGATGGCGATCGTCCGGTGTTTCCATACAATCACACCGAACGCTTGGACACTGTTTGGAGCGATTCGGACGATCGGGGCAATCTTATGGAAACCGGGCTTAAATGAACTGTACTTTGGGAACTTAAGTAAATAAGGAGTAATAAAAAAAGAGTTTATAATAAATATATGGACTGTGCATCTTCAGGTGCAACGTCTGCTAACTAAAATTGAAAATTGGACACCTATTTATGCTGAAACTAAGGTATAATGATGTCATCCCATGGGCACGGGGTGAGTCATCAAAACAGCGTGAGATTAAGAACGAATTCTTGTTCTATGTTTTAATATTGTTTTTATTTATATATTTGTAATACATTACAACAAACACTTCACACGTTCTTCTGCTAGTTTTCTAAAGCAAAAATAATTCAATAATTTAAATGTAACTGCGCATTTGTCAGGTGCACAGGCTTTTAAACCACTGACCTATATATGCGATGGTGATAATGTTAGAAAAGTTTGAGTAATCCCCGAGCCCGGGGAGGTGCTAATCTCGACATGCGTGGAGTCCATTTTACACGCGTGTAGAAAAAGCGAGGGAGACGAAATCTGCGAAATAGTTCATATATATATATATATATATATATATATATATATATATATATATATATATATATATATATATATATATATATATATATATATATATATATATATATATGTTTGGCACGACCAGTGTCCAATTCTTACTTGTACTTTTTATTATTAAAAATACTCATGGGCTTTGTCGGTTTTTGGTTGTATTTCCAAATTTTCGATTGAAACGTTGTCTTAATACTTCTTTCTTGGAATCCGATTCTACTGAATTGTTTTTATCTCAGATTCTATTAATTATAAATGTAATTTTTGAGCTGTTAACTTTTAATTCTGCCTTTGCAAAACATGTATTGCATAGGGAAGCCATTTAAAGGCTTGCTAAAAACAATATAATTTTTACAACCAGAATTTAATAATGAAATCTAAGTTTTGCTTCGACATGTTCAACTTTTATTAAATGATTCAGTATATGTTATGATGGTGGTATTGGCAACGCCAATGCCCATAGTGTAGTGGTTATCACGTACGCTTTACACGCGTAAGGTCCCCGGTTCAATCCCGGGCGGGAACAGTGGAGAAAAGATAAACGTTACCTGTTGCATTTCTTTTAAACATGTCCAGTTACGCACCATTCGGTGCACGAGAACGGGGGTTGTTCAGTTAATTCCACGCCTTTCCTGTTTTGAACTTCACTTTTAAACAAGACACCATACCACATGGCCTTGGTAGGAAACTCGTACATGAACAAGTTTCTGTAGTGTAGTGTAGTGTAGTGTAGTGTAGTGTAGTGTAGTGTAGTGTAGTGTGGTGTGGTGTGGTGTGGTGTGGTGTGGTGTGGTGTGGTGTGGTGTGGTGTGGTGTGGTGTGGTGTGGTGTGGTGTGGTGTGGTGTGGTGTGGTGTGGTGTGGTGTGGTGTGGTGTGGTGTGGTGTGGTGTGTAGCGTGTAGCGTGTAGCGTGTAGTGTAGCGTGTAGCGTGTAGCGTGTAGCGTGTAGCGTGTAGCGTGTAGCGTGTAGCGTGTAGCGTGTAGCGTGTAGCGTGTAGCGTAGTGTAGTGTAGTGTAGTGTAGTGTAGTGTAGTGTAGTGTAGTGTAGTGTAGTGGTTATCACGTACGCCTAACACGCGTCGGCGTAAGGTCCCCGGTTCGATCCCGGGCGGAAACACAGATATTTTGGTTTGCTTGAGTTGTATGTTCCACAAAAGAGTTCTGGATGTGACTGACTTCAAAATGCCGTCTGGCCAACGTTTTGCCAACAAGGCTAAAATTTTTAACGTATTTTTGTCATTGTGTTTCTCCAACCATGTTTCAAAACACACCACGCCTATATTTGGTAAAACAAGTAATAAACGACCGAAATACGTTTCTTTAAAGAAATAGGCGGGAAAACGATGGAAGGGAATTATTACTCTCTATCACCAGCCGAATACTTTGTTGTGGATAAAGCAGCAACTTACAACTTAGATCTATTTAAATCAGTTGTATTCAACTATTACAAGACATCCCTAGTGACTTACAACCCTGATAACCCGCGCACCTTTAAGACGGTCTGCCTGAAGTGTAACTGTGCACGACCGCTTATTCGTCCTATTACTTGCTGCATGTGATTTTATGTTTGTTTGTTTGTTTTTTGTGTAGATTTAGTTATGTTATTTGTACTCGGGCCTGCAGTAATTGGCTTCGGCTGTTGCGGTGACCCTGCCACGTATTATTTGTTATTGTTATGTTCTGTATTATTGGCGAATTTAATAAAAAAAAAAAAAAAAAAATATTTGTATTATCTCCCACATGTATATATTGGAAGATAATTGAACAAACAAACAAACAAACAAACAAACAAACAAACAAACAAACAAACAAACAAACAAACAAACAAACAAACAAACAAACAAACAAACAAACAAACAAACAAACAAACAAACAAACAAACAAACAAACAAACAAACAAACAAACAAACAAACAAACAAACAAACAAACAAACAAACAAACAAACAAACAAACAAACAAACAAACAAACAAACAAACAAACAAACAAACAAACAAACAAACAAACAAACAAACAAACAAACAAACAAACAAACAAACAAACATCATCATCAACGAAACCATAAATAGAAAGACGAATTGGATTTATGCAAGAACCAGGTTCCGTTGCCGTGGCGTAGTGGTTATCACGTACGCCTCACACGCGTAAGGTCCCCGGTTCGATCCCGGGCGGCAACATTCACCAATCACATATGTATTTCAGACCTCGGAAGAGTCCATAATGTCCCAAATCTTTCTGACGTTATGGTGTTGTTTTTCTATTTTTTAAACTGCTTTATACAAAATTTTATTCAACAGCTATGTAAAACAACAAGTGTTCGCTAATGGTGAGTCAAACGCATATGAACAACTACGGTATATTGACGTCTCCTCGACGGGGAATCGAACCCCGGTCTTCCGCGTGACAGGCGGAGATACTGACCACTATACTATCGAGGATCAGGTTAACGTTTCCGGCACCTTTCCTCGATCAACAGACCATTTTCTTCATCATTCCAAAGTGAATGATTAGAAAATTGTTCCACGCACCGTTCTGGCGGGTACAGTACTTGATAATTCGAATTATATAAAGCGTCAGATAACAAACTCGTCGATCATAATGAAAATTGGAAGGAACAGTTGGCGAAGAAAATTGCAGTTTCATTTCTGCATTTTAAACCCCTAAATAAGAGCATTAGGATGATTCACGTAAAAAATTGCCATGCTACAGCGCTAGATCATGTTTATTTACCCCATTTATCGGCTAGGTTTCTGTTCCGGGCGGGAACAGTCGAGAAAAAGTAAACGTTACCTGATGCGAACATTTCCAGTTGCACACAATTCGGTGCACGATGACGGGGATTGTTCAGTTAATTCCACGCCTTTCCTCTTTTGAACTTCACTTGTAAACAAGACAACACAACACATGGCTTTGGTAAGAAACTCGCACGTCAACAAGTTTCTGTAGTGTAGTGGTTATCACGTACGCCTAACACGCGTAAGGTCCCCGGTTCGATCCCGGGCGGAAACACAGATATTTTGGTTAGCTTGAGTTGTATGTTCCACAAAAGAGTTCTCGATGTGATTGCATGACTTGAAAATGCCGTGAGGCCAACGTCTTGCCATGCAACAAGGCTAAAATTTTTAACGTATTTTTGTCACTGTGTTTCCCTAACCTTGTTTCAAAACACACCACGTCTATATTTTGTAAAACAAGTAATAAACGACCGAAATACGATTGTTTAAAGAAATAGGCGGGAAACGATGAAGAGGAATTATTACTCTCTTTCACCAGCAATACTTTTTCTGGATAAAGCTGAAATATTCGTATTATCTCCCACATGTATATTGAAAGATAACTGAACAAACAAACAAACAAACAAACAAACGAACGAACGAACGAACGAACGAACGAACGAACGAACGAACGAACGAACGAACGAACGAACGAACGAACGAACGAACGAACGAACGAACGAACGAACGAACGAACGAACGAACGAACGAACGAACGAACGAACGAACGAACGAACGAACGAACGAACGAACGAACGAACGAACGAACGAACGAACGAACGAACGAACGAACGAACGAACGAACGAACGAACGAACGAACGAACGAACGAACGAACGAACGAACGAACGAACGAACGAACGAACGAACGAACGAACGAACGAACGAACGAACGAACGAACGAACGAACGAACGAACGAACGAACGAACGAACGAACGAACGAACGAACGAACGAACGAACGAACGAACGAACGAACGAACGAACGAACGAACGAACGAACGAACGAACGAACGAACGAACGAACGAACGAACGAACGAACAAACAAACAAACAAACAAACAAACAAACAAACAAACAAACAAACAAACAAACACACAAACAAACCAACAACATCAATGAAACCATAAATAGAAAGGTGAATTAGATTTCTACGGACACGTCTCCGCATGAATTAACATTATGCACGAACCAGGTTCCGTTGCCGTAGTGCAGTGGTTATCACGTACGCCTCACACGCGTAAGATCCCCGGTTCGATCCCGGGCGGCAACATTCACCAATCACATGTGTAAATCAGACCTCGGAAGAGTCCATAATGTCCCAAATCTTTCTGACGTTATGGTGTTGTTTTTCTATTTTTAAAACTGCTTTATACAAAATTTTACTCAACAGTTATGTAAAACAACAAGTGTTCGCTAATGGTGAGTCAAACGTATATGAACAACTCCGGTATATTGACGTCTCCTCGAGGGGGAATCGAACCCCGGTCTTTCGCGTGACAGGCGGAGATACTGACCACTATACTATCAGGTTAACGTTTCCGGCACCTTTCCTCGATCACCAGACCATTTTTCTTCATCATTCCAAAGTGAATGATTAGAAAATTGTTCCACGCAGCGTTCTAGGGGCTACAGTACTTGATAATTCAAATTATATAAAGCGTCAGATAACAAACTCGTGGATCATAATGAAAATTGGAAGGAAAAGTTTGCGAGGAAAATTGCAGTTTCATTTTGGCATTTTAATCTCCCAAAGAAGAACATTAGGATGACTCACGTAAAAAATTGCAATTCTACGGCGCTAGATCATGTATATTTACCCCAATTATCGGCTAGGTTTCTGTTCCGGGCAGGAACAGTCGAGAAAAGGTAAACGTTACCTGTTGCGAACATTTCCAGTTGCACACAATTCGGGGCACGAGGACGGGGGTTGTTCAGTTAATTCCACGCCTTTCCTCTTTTTAACTTCACTTGTAAACAAGACAACACAGCACATGGCTTTGGTAAGAAACTCGTACGTCAACAAGTTTCTGTAGTGTAGTGGTTATCACGTACGCCTAACACGCGTAAGGTCCCCGGTTCGATCCCGGGCGGAAACACAGATATTTTGAGCCATTTTATTAAGCCAT
>OZ035997.1:3416161-3418661 GCA_964035015.1 Corallium rubrum | reverse complement strand
AAACAAACAAACAAACAAACAAACAAACAAACAAACAAACAAACAAACAAACAAACAAACAAACAAACAAACAAACAAACAAACAAACAAACAAACAAACAAACAAACAAACAAACAAACAAACAAACAAACAAACAAACAAACGAACGAACGAACGAACAAACAAACAAACGAACAAACAAACAAACAAACAAACAAACAAACAAACAAACAAACAAACAAACAAACAAACAAACAAACAAACAAACAAACAAACAAACAAACAAACAAACAAACAAACAAACAAACAAACAAACAAACAAACAAACAAACAAACAAACAAACAAACAAACAAACAAACAAACAAACAAACAAACAAACAAACAAACAAACAAACAAACAAACAAACAAACAAACAAACAAACAAACAAACAAACAAACAAACAAACAAACAAACAAACAAACAAACAAACAAACAAACAAACAAACAAACAAACAAACAAACAAACAAACAAACAAACAAACAAACAAACAAACAAACAAACAAACAAACAAACAAACAAACAAACAAACAAACAAACAAACAAACAAACAAACAAACAAACAAACAAACAAACAAACAAACAAACAAACAAACAAACAAACAAACAAACAAACAAACAAACAAACAAACAAACAAACAAACAAACAAACAAACAAACAAACAAACAAACAAACAAACAAACAAACAAACAAACAAACAAACAAACAAACAAACAAACAAACAAACAAACAAACAAACAAACAAACAAACAAACAAACAAACAAACAAACAAACAAACAAACAAACAAACAAACAAACAAACAAACAAACAAACAAACAAACAAACAAACAAACAAACAAACAAACAAACAAACAAACAAACAAACAAACAAACAAACAAACAAACAAACAAACAAACAAACAAACAAACAAACAAACAAACAAACAAACAAACAAACAAACAAACAAACAAACAAACAAACAAACAAACAAACAAACAAACAAACAAACAAACAAACAAACAAACAAACAAACAAACAAACAAACAAACAAACAAACAAACAAACAAACAAACAAACAAACACACAAACACACAAACAAACCAACAACATCAATGAAACCATAAATAGAAAGATGAATTAGATTTCTAGCGTCACATCTCCGCATGAATTAACATTATGCAAGAACCAGGTTGCGTTGCCGTAGTGTAGTGGTTATCACGTACGCCTCACACGCGTAAGGTCCCCGGTTCGATCCCGGGCGGCAACATTCACCAATCACATATGTATATCAGACCTCGGAAGAGTCCATAATGTCCCAAATCTTTCTGACGTTATGGTGTTGTTTTTCTATTTTTTAAACTGCTTTATACAAAATTTTACTCAACAGCTATGTAAAACAACAAGTGTTCGCTAATGGTGAGTCAAACGTGTATGAACAACTACGGTATATTGACGTCTCCTCGACGGGGAATCGAACCCGGGTCTTCCGCGTGACAGGCGGATATACTGACCACTATACTATCGAGGATCAGGTTAACGTTTCCGTCATCTTTCCTCGATCAGCAGACCATTTTTCTTCATCATTCCAAAGTGAATGATTAGAAAATTGTTTCACGCACCGTTCTAGCGGCTACAGTACTTGATAATTCGAATTATATAAAGCGTCAGATAACAAACTCGTTGATCATAATGAAAATTAGAAGGAACAGTTTGCGAGGAAAATTGCAGTTTCATTTTTGCATTTTAATCCCCCAAATAAGGACATTAGGATGACTCACGTAAAAAAATGCCATGTTACAGCGCTAGATCATGTATATTTACCCCAATTATCGGCTAGGTTTCTGTTCCAGGCGAGAACAGTCGAGAAAAAGTAAACGTTACCTGTTGCGAACATTTCCAGTTGCACACAATTCGGGGCACGATGACGGGGGTTGTTCAGTTAATTCCACGCCTTTCCTCTTTTGAACTTCACTTGTAAACAAGACAACACAGCACATGGCTTTGGTAAGAAACTCGTACGTCAACAAGTTTCTGTAGTGTAGTGGTTATCACGTACGCCTAACACGCGTAAGGTCCCCGGTTCGATCCCGGGCGGAAACACAGATATTTTGGTTTGCTTGAGTTGTATGTTCCACAAAAGAATTCTCGATGTGATTGCATGGCTTGAAAATGCCGTGAGGCCAGCGTTTTGCCATGCAACAAGGCTAACATTTTTAACGTATTTTTGTCATTGTGTTTCTCCAACCTTATTTCAAAACACACCACGCCTATATTTGGTAAAACAGGTAATAAACGACCGAAATACGATTGTATAAAGAAATAGGCGGGGAGACGATGAAAAAGAATTATTACTCTCTTTCACCAGCAATACTTTTTTCTGGATAAAGCAGAAATATTGGTATTATCTCCCCCATGTATGTTGAAAGATAATTGAACAAACAAACAAACAAACAAACAAACAAACAAACAAACAAACAAACAAACAAACAAACAAACA